>CM052544.1:14646099-14812735 GCA_028533065.1 Trachops cirrhosus | reverse complement strand
ACTGACAACTCTATTTCAGTGTCTTTTTTTATATTTCACTTGCTTCTTTGTTTTGTTGTTTAGGTTCCTGTTAAAGGTGAGATCATATGGTATTTGTCTTTCACTGCCTGGCTTATTTCGCTTAGCATAATGCTTTCCAACTCCATCCATGCTGTTGCAAAGGGTATGAGTTCCTTCTTTCTTTCAGCTGCATAGAATTATTATTCTTAATGATACTGTAATTTTTCAGACATGGTAAGGACAATAGATTGAGAGCCTTTATGCTCAGCCAGGGTCATGAGTGCAAGTGTGATCTCAAATACACATCCCATAGCTATGGTAGAGACGCACTATTTGTGAGTGCTAACAAGGGGTTTGTGTTTTCACAGGCTATGGTTTTGTGGATTTTGACAGTCCCGCAGCTGCACAGAAAGCAGTAGCATCTCTCAAGGCAAATGGCGTGCAGGCACAGATGGCCAAGGTAAGATTGGTGTTTTAGATTGTTTGGTGATCATGTATTTCCCCACTGCTGTGAGCGGTATCAGAATTGCACTTGGCAACAATTTAGATTCTCTTTACTTGTTAGGTAAAATAAGAAACTCCACAATAAGTTTGACTTAGAAGAATCTGGCTGGTTTATGTGTTTTTCTATCTATATGAGTATGTATTAATGTGCTCTTTTGTTATGGTAAGCTCACTAGGGATTTAAGGGCACTTTCGAAGGGCTGTTGTGACTGGAAAAGGTGTGTGTGTGCATGTGTGTGTGTGTGTGTGTGTGTGCGTGTCTAGGAGTTCTAGCAGGAAATAGTGTTGGAATGGTCCAGTTCTCAGCAAGTTGTCTTTGATAAGCAGTGCTAAAGAATTTCCCACTCTCATATTGGAGAAAGCTGATTACTGAATGATGAAGACTTCTTATCTGCACAGGAAAATGAGGTTAACCAAAGTGTTTGCTGTCTGTTTGCTAGAATTTCACTTTGGCCTTTATAAATAGAGTTTATCTAGATAATACTTTTCTAGATAGTAATAATTTTCAACATGCATTTATTGGTATGTATAACAAGTAGTCTGGAATTTCCTACTGAAATTATAAGGCATTTTTATATTCAGGAAAATAAATACAATTGTTTATAATAGTTTTGTATCCTGATTGCAGTGGCAGTAATGAGAATAGACAGGTATGATAAAATGACATAAAACTAGACACACATAGTGTACCAATATTTCTTGGTTTTGATATTGTACTGTAATTACACAATATGTAATCTTGGGGAAAACCGGACAAGGGGTAAAGGGGATCTCTCTATATGTTCTTTGCAAATTTCTGTGAATCTATAACTACTTCCAGATAAAGAGTTTAAAAAAAATTACAACATAAAGACATTTGGTACATATTTTCTTTAAAATAATAATCATTTTGTATTTGTTTCACATGCAACTTAATTCTCGAAATGTTTTTCTGATGACTATGTCTATTTGAGTTTGTTTATCTCTAGTTTTCAAAAGGCAGGCAGAAGAGCCAGCCAGCCTTGAGGTGCATTTGTGTCCGGTTCATATATACACTTACCCTTCATTATTGCCATGACAGCCGAATGATGTAATGGCAAAGTCATCAAAATGGCAGTCGTTGGAGTTTTTTATGATCACTAACATTCATAGATAACATTTTCCATTTTCAAACTTAGATAACTAGGGGTGGGATATGTGGTTTTCTTCCTCCTCAGTTGTCTTCTAGCAAACTGATGCCACCAGTATCTGTTAACCTTTTGTTGTGGGTCACTTCTCATATAGATTGCTTTGATAGACTCATTGCCCTTTATGACTCATTCATTGCTTTTCAAGGCAGCATAAATTAGAGTTTGAATTATTTCAGCTATGTAATTTATTCCTCATCGGGATTATTCTTGGAAGCTTTGAATATGGTCATGACCTAAGATTGATTAAGTTAATATTAGTAATTAATAAGGAAATTATGTACATGTCTTGGTTTAAAGCTTACTTGGCAAAGAATTAAGTTTTCGTGGCAACTTAAGTAGTAACTTATACCTCGGAAATAAGTGATACAGTTTTTAGGAATATGCAAAATGTAAAAGTTGGATTTGTATTTAAAGGCAGCACCTATTGACAAGAAAACAATTAGACAAATGCTTATGAAAATTTTACTGGAATATTTCTGGTCTATTTCATTGATAAAGTACCAAATGTTAGAAATGCTAATTAGTGCCAGTTTAGAAGTAATGAATATAGTGTGCATAATCTTCACTCTTTCAAATGTTCTGAGAATATATACGTAGTTCTTACTGGATAAAAACCACTACCATCTTGCACAACAGGAAAAGAAAGTTGCCATTAATTTTATAACTATCAAGGAGTCATATGAATATTTTCCCTCTGTTCTCAGCATTCTCCTACACAAGGACCCGCTCTGTTTCTCTCACTCTCTTACACACACAGACACACATGCACACATCCCCCAGTCACTGACACTTCACCTAAACAAGATGTTCTCAATGGGAAAATGTTTTAAGGAGCTTCTAAGAAAACTATTTATTGTAGCTAGTGATCTAATTTTTAGCTCATACTCAATGTGCACAGTAGGAGATTCCCACTGGACTGTTTAAAGACACTTTATTTAATTTTATAAAATTTTATTTTACTTCTAGAGTTGCTGAAAGACTTCTACCTTACCAGTTATGCTGTCTGCAGTATAAATTCTTATTCCCCCTTTGCTCACAAACTTTGTGTCTAAAGCCCAGAGCTTTAGGTCCACGTCTACCTACTGGAAAACTTTCAGCAGTAAATGACTTTGTAATTTAACTACCCAGAAGCAAATAAATAGCCTCTCTTTGACAATGAAATGGAACAAGCTTGACCACCTGTATTAGCAGATTTCTCACTGAGCTATTGGATTTCATGGCATTTTTCCCTTTGTCCTGGTGATAACTATTATTTGTTATCATATAAATCTGCATTCTGCAGGGTATGTGAAACTTGAAATATATATATATATAATTTTTTGCCACTTAAGTATCTAGTGAATCGCCTCCTGCATCCTTGTTCTTATTAATATCCTACCATGCAGCTTGTGATGCCACATTTTAACACCTCCAGCAAAGCAAAAAATGCTGCAAATACTCTAGGTTCCCAGTAGCAACCTGGAGTGAACATGAAACCTTCCAACTGAATCACTTCATTTAGTTAACACTCCAATATGTGTATATGAAAAATTCAACCAATTTGTCAACAAAGAGCAATTAAATGAGAAATCATTCAGTAAGTGGTAACTGGTTAATATTGTATAATCGTTGCCCTGGCTGGGTTGCTTGGTTGGAGGACCATCCCAACATGCCAAAGTTGCAGTTTCAATCCCCATCAGGAAACATACAAGGATTAACCAATGAATGCACAAAAAACAGGAACGGCACACTGATATCTCTCTCCCTCTCTCCCTCACTGTTTCCCTCAAAATCAACAAATTAAAAATTTTTAAAAATAATGCATAACCATTAACACAGGCTAATATTTTCTATATACTTGCTGTTCTGGGAAAAAGGATTTTAAGGATCAAAGGATATATTTCTTTTAGGAAAGCAGATCTAGAATATTTTAGTAATACACAGTAGTTAAGAGCATAGGTTTGGAGGGAGAGAAACCTAGCCTCGAATCCTGGCTCAGATACCACTGGGCTGTATGCCTTGGCTAAGTTATTTAAATATCTCTGAAAGTCTCTGATAATAATACTGACATTAGACAATTGCTGTGAGAATTAATTTTGATAAACTACACAAAAATTTAGCATAATCCTTAAATTATACCAAAATTCAATAAATGTTAATTATTCAATATGTTTTTTATAAAATTCACATTTGTTACTGAACATTCTATAACATGTGCTTTAAGTATAATGTTATTACCAAGCAGTTTCTTGAGAAATATAATAAGTAGTATCCATCAATAAACATTTTTATTGCCTGCTAAGTGCCAGGAACTTTGCTAGTTTTTTGGGAATCAAAATTGAACAAAACTTCTTTCTTACTCCAAATTTTTAATATTTAATCTATGTCCTCGTTCTGCTACAGCTCTGGAGTAAGAATAATGGCTGCTACTATTCCTGCCAACCTCAAGATATTAGAAGAAAGTCATTGGCTAAAGAACATGTCTCTGTATGCTTAAGAGGAAGAGAGCTAAGAAATCCACCTAACAGTAGCCTAACCTCGTAGATGTTTATTTTACTCATTAATAAGACAGCCATAGATAAGCAGTGTATGATAAATGCTTTGGAGTCACATCAAAATCAAGGCTGCTCTGCCATTTGTTATGAGTGGCTTTCAGCCATACATATTTATATATCGGTGTCTGAAGCCCTAGCTATTGCATCCCCATTTTAGGCAGGACTGAAGGCCTGTATAATTTTATTAACCAATGTCACCCCAGTAAATTCAATAAAATGTTTTTAAAAAGAAGAAAGAAAAGGACAAAAGGCTGAAGGACCATCTAGTTGATTCTGTCCTTTTAAAAGCTTTCCCAGAATTTAAACTTAAGAACTTGAGTTCATATAGCAATAGGCAAAACTGAGTCATGGTTTCCCCCTCAGCTGCAAGAGTCTAGGATGGTGAATAATTTAACTTCTTTGACTCTAGTAGAGAAAATTAAGAATAGTCATCTTTTGGTCTATTTAACATCAATAACACCGTTCTTCTCATGTATACATTCTGGGTGGCACGCATTCATTCCTTCCATAAAGGAACCTACCTTCAAGTTCCATCTAATCACGCCTCGTGATGATGTTATTTCCAGCAGGTGTAGACAGAGCTGAAACTCATGGTTTGGCAACAAATAACTTTAAAAGACAAGTTGTATGTCTGAACTCCTATAATTTAGAATGATAGAGAAACAACAGGATACATGAAATGAAATAAAAGACTGCCATTTAGGAACAGAGAGAATGGAAAACCAGCGGAAATCACTGATTGCTTATACATATCCAATACTGTTGGGCGGGAATAGAATCCTAGCTTTGTCAGTACAGTAAGTCCTTTGGTTAACTGATTGTTTAACCTCTGTTGGCCATCCATAAGGATTTCTCTTGCTCATTCTTTCCCATTGCCTCATTGAGGCCTTACTGGAGGGCTGTACTGCTTTAGAAGCTGAGTTTTCTTGGATGTAAATTTCTAGGTTCTAGAATAGCTCTATATATTGAACACTCATAAACTGTTACCTGCAAAGCCCTGAGCTATCTCAGGCTTAGCAAGCTTCTTTATTATTTGCTTTCTGTCAATTCCAAACAGAAGTAAACAGAACACATGTTTACTTCTAGATGAAGGGTTCACAGAGAAGGAACCACCCCTTCTCAGGACCTTTATAGAAGGTTTTATCAGGTCTACTACTAGGACTGTCATTCTAATTACCCATGGTGATTCACCACACCGTGGGATATGGAGAATACATCCCATTTAAGTGATAGCAAAAAAGACCATGCATTCAAGAAAGTGTCAATCACATCAGGGATAGTATAAAATATTGTGTTAGTCATGAGGATAATATAAAAAGACATTGTGTCAATCATTGCAGCTGGGGCAGAGAATCAGACTAGGACCAGAGAAAAGGAATTCTCTCCTATAAATCAGTTACCTTAATAATAGTTGTCTTTGAGAAAAAAATTAAATGAGTGGATTTTTCCACTTGATATTATAAGAAGTGAAAAGTGGAAAGTCAATAATATAGGAAAATAAATTCTGTAAATTCAAATAATCACACACAATTAATTATAAAATATATCACCTCAGTGTTTAATACATAACTCTAATAGTTATACTCTCATAGTAGAATTTTCTAGGGGAGGGCCTATTACATAGATTATTCTAGAAAAAATTATTTTAAATTCAACCACTAGCCTCATGATATGGCTTGTTGTCTACTAAATCTACATTTCCGAGTGCAGAGCTACATGCCAGGCTTTGTCATCCAGATTTTTATGGTCTAAGGCAATATTAACAGTCTCTGCTTTCACCATTCCCAGGTATATGCAAGTAAACAGGGTCACTACAGTGGGGTAAGGCCTACAAGTAAACTGGCCAACCAAGGAAGCTTCCCAAAGGCTCTCCTGTAGGAAAGAGAGAAGCATTGTTCCAGGGTAAATTCAGTGGGTGATAGAAAAGATACTGCTTCCTGAGATCAGGTGGGAAACTCAATCAATACCTTATGCAGTGGAAAAGTGTTGTCTGGGGATTCTAATATCCCAAGAATAATGTCCAGGTGTTTTTTTTTTCAACAAGATCAAAGGATCAGACAAGCCCATATACTATTATGTTTCTATGTCCCAAAACATTTCCCAGGTAGATAAGAGCTATAGCCTGGAATTTTGGTTTAAGTCTTTTTCATTCTCCTAGTTTCTCAACACATGTTGAAAGCCTACTGTGTACCAAGATTGTTCTATATGCTAAAGACGTAGCACTGAACCAAAGTTTTATGATCACATTCTACCAATAGAAGGCAGAAAATAAGCAAATTTGTAAGTTAGGTGGTAAGAAGTGATTCAAAGACAAGTAAAGCAGGATGGGGAAACTAAATGCATAGACTATGAGGATGGTGGTTGAAGGTTGGGCCAGCGTGCATTTTAGATAGAGTGGTCAGGGGTCCTTCTGATGAGGTGACATTTAAACATAAATCCAAAAAATATTATGAGAGCAATCTATAATATATTTAAGATAGTTATGAAAAATGTCTGTAGTAATTCAAAATAGAGCAGTCTTTTTAGTGAGCTAACCTGTTTAGACTTTGTAATCATTATACATTCTTCTTAATAATAGGAGGCACACTACCATCACTTCTCCCTCTATTTTCGTGGGAGTTCACTGGGTTCCAATCATTTTAATGATGCATTTCTCTGAATATATTTTTCCTATGAAACAAATCCTAATTCAGTCAGTGAATTTTTTTTCCAATACTTAACTGTAAATCGTGCTGTTCTGTTGTACTGCTGGATATACAGACATGGCAAGATACCACTGCTTTGGAATGCACATTACCATATTTTCAGACTATAAGATGCACCCCCCCCCCCCGCAATTTGGGAGGAATAATGATTGTTAATGCTGCTGTTGAGTTCTGTTTACATTTACATTGGTGAAATATTATGTTATTAAATATTTTACCACATTTTTTTGCTTCAAAAATTTTTTTGCCTGTTTTCCTCTAAAACCTAGGTGCATCTTATGGTCCAAAATAAGTAACTATAATCCCACAGAATGGCCGTTCCATGCTGGCCTTGACACAGTTCATTGCTCTACTCTTGCCACGTAATGAAAACCTTGCTCTCTCATTTACTAAAACGAACTTTTGTGTCCTGTGCTCCTGTGGAACATATTTTGAACAGAAGAACATCTCTAAAAAATACCAACTATTATTTTCCTTATGATTGAGATTTTTGAAGTTGTCGGTAAAAGACATACTAGCGACTGGTTTTTTATATCTCTATAAAATATTTGTGAACATCTGCTTTGTGGGCTGTGTCAACTCGGCTCATTTTCTCTTCATAATGCAGAATGCAAGGATTCAAAACCAAGTATTGAAATTGTCAGGGCTGATCTTACTTATTTGTTAATTATTTGAAACGGTTGAAGCAGAATCTTCTGAAGTTTAATACTTGTTATTCGCTTCTTCCAAACGAGATACATAATTTGTTTGCGGGGACAGCTCTGTGCTTCTTCAAGGACTTCCCCGTATCCTCTTTAATGAAACAGTGAGTATGATGAGCTCTAATTCAACTTGCTGCTTTCTTAGCATTTGACAAAAACAAAACTCAACAAAACATTTACCTTGATTTGTCTCATAAGATGGAGTCTATCTCTTGTAACAAGACACGTTCTTAGTCTAGAATATGTGTAGAATACAACTTTCCTTCAATTTACAAGAAATTCCAACTCTTTTATCTCGTTTCTCTGAAGGGAATGTCTCCACAGACTGATCTCAATATCTCATTTCTTGACATACTATGGAGCAATCTAGCAATGAACAGTCTTCATTCGTGGCTTTAGCAATTTGTTCTTAAAGTTGAAAGAAACAGATTCTTCCTCTGGGCACCATTGTTGTGGAGTGAGGAAGCCTAATTTGAAGTATCACTTTGTCCCATGTGGATTCTAATCCCATTGAAAAGCAAAAAGTACATCAAAATCAGAAAACTATAGGTTAAGTTATTATATTAGGAACATGTAGCTTTTGTTTATATGGACAATGAGTCTCTTAATGCTGAATGCCAAAAGTGGGTTCATCCAGTCACAGCAGGTGCTAGAGAAGTAGGGGCCTCCCTATAAAGGGAGAGAAGGGTTTTCTTTCCATGAGACATAGAAGAAAATAGTGAATATGCTGTCTGCAGGCAGATAGATCCCAACGAAAAGGGAGGGAGCAGAGAAGCCATACTTGTTGAGTTCTTGCTCTCAGACTCACAAGTCAGGTAAGCTGTTACTCCTCCCCTTTGGGAGTCTTGACTAAGTGGACAAATAAGATAAGGGCCAGAAGTGTTACACAGATACCGTTCCATATGAAAATACAATGGGAAGGGATGAAGGCTTCCTTGGCTCCCACTCCTAGCCTACTCTAATTGCTTTCTGCAGCTTATTTTGCACTCTACCTTAAAGAAAGTTATTGGATGAATTAGGATATATATTCTTAATGGTTTAACATTCTAGCATGGAGAAACCTGCTGATTACTGAGGCATGTTGTCCACCTGTTTCTGCTTTTACCACTGGCATGCTAGGCAACTCTCTCCAAGTTCCTTAATTGTATCTATTCCAAAAGGGGCAAGGAAACATAGAAGAAGATGTATAGGGTAACAGAAATTATATTCGAGTGCCTGGTCTGTGCTAGTGAATAAGTTATGAGTTTTTGTAGTTATTATCCCACTTAATTCTTGCTAGGAACTTGGGAAGAAGGTATGATTCCCATTTTATAGATGAAGAAATAGGGGATGACCCAAGTTTACAAAGGTAGTCAGTGATGAAGCTTGGATTTGAACCCAAACTTACGTGGTCACAAACCCTTGTTCTTTCCAGGAAAATCACAAGGCTGCTGATATTGTTCTCCAGTCTCTTCAGCAGTGCCTGGCTATCTGTTCTCCCCCCACAGCTTTATTGAGATATAATTGACATATAGCATTGTGTAAGTTTAGGGCAAACAAGATGAAAATTTGATACACATATATTCAAACTGACTATGACAGTAGGGTTAGCTAACACTTCCATCACCTCACATAATTACCATTTCTTTTTTTGTGGTGAGAACACTTAAGAGCTACTCTGCCAGGGGTATCGAACCTGTGGCCTGCAGGCTGCATGCATCCCAGAATGGCTATGAATGCGGCCCAACACAAAATCATAAATTTACTTAAGCACTATGAGATTCTTTTTGTGATTACATGTCACAGTGTATTTAATGTGTGGACCAAGACAACTCTTTTCCAGTGTGGCCCAGAGACAACAAAAGGTTGGACTCCCCTGCTAACAACTTTTTAGTATATAGTATATTATTAACTAGAGCCACGATGTTATATGTTAGATTTTCAGGATATATTCATCTTACTACTGGAAGTTTGTGGCCTCTGAGAAATCCCTATTTCCCCCATCTGCAGCCTCTGGCAACCACCATTTTACTCTCTGTGAGTTCATCTTTTTAAGATTCCACATATAAGTGATATTATGGAGTATTTGTCTTTCTCTTTCTGACTTATTTTACTTAGCATAATGCCCTCGAGGTCCATCCATGTTGTCAAAATGGCAGGTTTGGCTTCCTTCTCCTCGGTGAATAATACTACATTGTGTATACACTCCATATCTTCTTTATCCATTTATCCATCGGGAGACACTTAGGTTGTTTCCATATATTGGCTGTTGTGAATAATGCTGCAATGAACAAAGAGTGCAGATATCTCTTTGTGATTCTGTTTTCATTTCCTTTGGATACATACTCAGAAGTGAGTTTGCATCATCATATGGTAGTTCCAGTTCTAAGTTTTGAGGAACCCCCATATATTTCCCACGGTGACTATACCAAACCATATTTTACCAACAGTGTGAGAGGGTTCCCTTTTCTCCACATGCCAGCCAGTGCTTACCTCTTGCCTTTTTGGTGATAGTCATTCTGATAGGGGTGAGATGAAAAGCTTATGGTGGTTTTGATTTTCATTTGCCTGAAAATTAATGGTGTTAAATCAAACATCTTTTCATGAACCCATTGGCTATTTCTATGTCTTCTTTGGAAAAATGTCTATTCAGTTCCTCTGACCATTTCAAAATCAAATTGTTTGTTTGCTATTGAGTTGTATGAATTACTTGTATACATTAGATATTAACCCCTTATTGGATAAATGATTTGCAAATACTATCCCATTGCTAGGTTGGCCTTTTATTTTGTTGATTATTTCTTTTACAGTGGAAAAGTTTTGTTTTGTTTTTAGTTGGATGTAGTCCCACTTACTTCCCTTTGCTTTTGTTTCTTGGGCTTTTGGTGTCATACCAAAGAAAAGAAATGTTGCCAAGATCGATGTCAATGATCTATCTCTTTATTTTTACTTCTAGGAGTTTTATGGTTCCAGGACTTACGTTTAAGTCTTTAATTTATTTCAAGTTCATTTGTTTGAGTAGTGTATGATACAATTCCAATTTTATTCTTCTGCATGTAATTATTTGTTTTCCCAACATTATATATTGAAGAAACTATGCTGTCCCAATGAGTATTCTCGACTCCCTTTTCAAATATTATTTGACCGTAAATGTAGAATTTATTTGTAGGCTCTAGATTTTATTCCATAGGTCTATCTTTATATTTTAATGCCAGTACTATACTGTTCGATTACTGTAACTTTGTAAAATAGTTTTAAATCAGGAAATGCGATGCCTCCAGCTTTGTACTTCCTTCTCTTGATTTTTTGGCTGTCGAGGGTTTTTTGTGATTCCATAGAGATTTTAGGATTGTTTTTTCTATTTCTGTGGAACATGCCATTGGAATTTTGCTAGGATTTAATTGCATTGACTCCATTAATCACTTTGGGTACTATGGATATTTTAATAATATTAGTTCTTCCAAGCTGTGAACAAGGTATACCTTTTCACTTATTTGTGTCTCCTTCAGTATCTTTCATCAAAGTCTTACAGTTTTTAGTGTCCACAGAGCTTTCATCTTCTTGATTAAATTTATTACTATTTTTTTCTTTTTGAAAAATGAATGTGAATGGTATTGTTTGTCTTACTTCTTTTTCAGATAATTTGTGAATTTGTTTTCGTATTTCTTTTTCAGCTAATTTGTTGTCAGTGTATATAAATGCAACTGATTTCTGTATTTTGATTTTATGTCTTTCAATGTTACTGAAGTTGTATTCAATTTCAAACAGTTCAAACAGTTTGAATTAGTTCAAACAGTTTTATTTTTAGTGGAGTCTTTAGAATTTTCTCAACAGAAGCCTATATCAACTATACACAGAATTTTACTTTATTTGATTTGGATACCTTTTATTTTATTTTATTTTATTTTTAATTTTATTTTTTTCCTAATCTCTTTAGCTGGAATTCCAGTACTATGCTGAATATGAGTGGTGAGAGTGTCCATACTTGTCTAGCTCCTCATACTAGAGAAAAACACTTTTAACCTTTTACCATTAAGTCTGATGTTATCTGTGGGCTTATACATGGCTTACATGTTGAGGTATGTTTCTTCTGTATTCAATTTGTTGAGAGTTTGTATTTTAACAAGATGTATTTTATCTAATGCTTTTTCTGCATCTATTCAGATCAGTATATGATTTTGTATTTCATTCTACTAATATGATATATGTTTATTGACTTGTGTATATTGAACCATTCTTGCACTATAGGGATAAATCCCACTTGATTATGGTATATGATCCTTTAAATGGGCTATTGAATTTTATTGCCAGTATTTTACTGAGAATTTTTGCATCAACATTAGGGTTATTTGGCCTGTAGTTTTCTTTTATTGAATGTTTTTATTGGTCTTGTTATCAGGGTAATCCTGGTTTAGTAAAATGAGTTGGGGAGTGTTTCCTCCTCTTCAAATGTTTGAAATAGTTAAGGAGGTCTGGTGTTGGTTTTTCTTTAAATTTTTGATAGAACTCACCAGGGAATCATTTGGCCCTGGGCCTGTCTGTATTGGGAAGGTTTCAATTACTGATTCAATATTCTTAATGGTAATTGGTCTGTTCAGACTTTCTATTTATTTCAGATTCAGTCTTGGTAGGTTGTATGTTTTTCAAAATTCATCCATTTCTTCCAGGGGATCCAATGTATTGGGATATAATTGTTTATAGTATTAAATTTAGGATCTTTTATATTTCTGTAGTGGCAGTTATAAATACCCTCTTTCATTTATTATTTTAATAATTTAAAACATTTTCTCTTTTTCTTAGTCTAGCTACATGTTTGTCCATTTGTTTAGCTATACAAAAGTCTGCTCTTAGTTTTGTTGATATTTTTATTGTTTTTGGTTTATTTCATTTATATCTGCTCTGATCTTTGTTATTTCTTTCCTTATACTGACTCTGAGATTATTTTGTGCTTCTTTTTCTATTTCCATGAAGTATGTTTTTTTAAGATCTTTTTTATTAACATAGGTGTTTATTGCCATAACCTTTTCTCTTAGATCTGCTTTTTGCTATTTCCAATAAATTTCACTATGTAGAGTTTCCATTTTTGTTTGTTTCAAAATATTTTTAATTTCCCTTTTAATTCTTCTTTGACCCATTGGTTATGCAGAAGTGTATTGTTTAATTTCCACATACTTGTGAATTTCCAGTTTTCCTTCTGTTACTGATTTCTAGTTTCATAACACTGTGGTTGGGAAAGATACTTGGTGTAATTTAATCTTCTTAAACTTACTTAAAACTTATTTTGTGACCCTGTCATATGATCAATCCTAGAGAATGTCTTGTGTGCACTTGAGAAGTGTGTGTATTCTGCTGCAGTTGGATGGAATGTTCTGTATACATTTGTTTGGTCCATTTGATTTAAGACATCGCTGAATTCCAGTGTTTCCATATTACGTTTATGTCTGGCTGATCCATACATTTTTGCAAGTGTGACAATAAAGTCCCATATTATTATTATATTGTCTCTATTTCTCCTTTTATATCTGTTAGTATTTGCTTAATATATTTAGATGATCTGATGTTAGGTTCATATGTATTTATGATTGTTATATCTTCTTTATAATTTGACCCCTTAATCATTTTATAATGACCTTCTTTGTCTCTTGTTATTGTTTTTAGCTTAAAGTTTATTTTGTCTGATATAAGTATAGCTATCTCTCTTTTAGTTTCTATTTGCATGGAATATCTTTTACCATTTTTTCATGTTGAATATATGTGTGTCTTTAAAGGTGAAGTGAGTCTCTTGGGTCTTGTTTTTTTTTTAATTCATCCAGCCATTTTAAGCCTTTTGATTGGATAATTTAATTCATTTACCTTTAAAATAACTATTGATAGGTACTGACTTACTAATGTCATCTTATTGTTTTCTGATTGTTTTGTAGTTCCCTTGTTCCTTTCTTCCTTTCTTATTGCCTGCTTTGTGAATTGTGCTCTTGAACCTTTATACCACAGTTAAATGGTTGACACATCACATTACAATAGTAGAGTATTCTGCATTTTACTATATACTTCCCTTTACCAGTTTATCTTCATATTTTTCCATGTTATTAGTTGACATCATTTTATTTCAACTCAAAGAACTCATTTTAACATTTCTTCTAAGGGGGGTCTAGTGGTGATGAACTCCCTCAGCTTCATTTTGTATAGAAAAGTCTTTATCTTTTCTTCATTTTTGAAGAACAACTTGCTAAATGGCATACTCTTGGTTGGAACTGTTTTTCTTTTGGCACTTTGAATATATCGTCCCAATCTTTCCTAGCCTGTAAGATTTATGCTGAGAAATCCACTGAGCACCTTATGGAGCTTCCCTGATAAGTTATGAGACTCTTTTCTCTGCCTTTTTTAAAGATTATCTTTGTCTTTGATTTTCAAAATTTATATTATAATGTATCTTAGATAAGATGACCTTAAGTTGTTTGTTTGGTAAATTATGAGCTTCTCTTTTTAGATTTGGAAAGTTCTCAGCTTTTCTTTCTTTCTTTCTTTCTTTCTTTCTTTCTTTCTTTCTTTCTTTCTTTCTTTCTTTCTTCCTTCCTTCCTTCCTTCCTTCCTTCCTTCCTTCCTTCCTTCCTTCCTTCCTCGCTCCCTCCCTCCCTCCCTCCCTGCCTCCCTGCCTCTCTCCCTTTCTTCTTTCTTTCTTTGTTTTTCCAAAAAGTGATATTTATTCTTTTCTTTTTTCTTCACATCTTTTTATTGTTGTTCAAGTACAGTTGTCTCCATTCCCCCCCCACTCCACCCCTCCCCAGCCATCCCTGCTTCCCACCCTTGATCCTACCCCCCTTTGGTATTGTCTATGTATCCTTTATACATGTTCCTAACAACCCTTCCCCATTTTCCCCCATTATCCCCTCCCACCTCCCCTCTAGTTACTGTCAGTTTGTTCTTAATTTCAATGTCTCTGATTGTATTTTGCTTGCTTGTTTGTTTTGTTGATTAGGTTCCACTTACAGGTGAGATCATATGGTATTTGTCTTTCATAACCTGGCTTATTTCACTTAACATAATGCTCTCCAGATCCATCCATGGTGTCTTACAAGGTGGGAGCTCCTTCTTTCTTTCTGCTGCATAGTATTACATGGTGTAAATGTACCATAGGTTTTTTGATCCACTCATTTACTGATGGGGACTTAGGTTGCTTCCATCACTTGGCTATTGTAAATAATGCTGCTGTGAACACTGAGGTGCATAGCTTCTTTTGAATTTGTGTTTCAGGATTCTTAGTGTATAATCCCAGCAGTGGAATTTATAGGTCAAAAGGCAGCCATTATTCTTTAAATTAACTTTCTACCCCCTTCTCCTCCTCTCTCTCTTTTTTTATATTGTAGGACTCCAATAACTTAAAGATTGTTTCTTGTGATGGTATGCCATTATTCACATATTCTTTCTTCACTCTGTTATATCATTTTTTAGTTTTCTCCTTTGGATAATTTCAAAGGTCCTGTCTTTTACTTCACAGATTCCTTCTTCTGCTTGCTTGATCTACTCTTCTCTTGATGCTATCATATATTTATTCCATTCATTTCATTCTTTATCTCCAAAATTTGTTTGACTTCTTTTTTTAAATATCACTCTCTATTAAATTCTCATATTGTTTGTGTATTATTTTCCTTATTCCATTGCCTTTTCTTTCTGTATTTTCTTGAAGCCTTCTTTAAAATGGCAATTTTTAATTCTTTATTGAGTAAATCACAGATCTCTATATCTTTGCGGTTGATTACCAGAAGGTTATTGTGATCCTTTGGTGATGTCATGTTTTACCCTAATAATATAATTAATATATTATCTGTTCTTATATACTTACCACATAAATACATATGTATAAATATGTAGATACATCTAAATACATTGAGATTATTTTTGCAAAATGCTGTGTTTTAGAAATGTATATCACAGAGGAAATGTAATTTTGATGTTCACTAATAACCATGGCAAAATTTAACTACAATATGGAAAGAATTCAATATGGTGATTCCATATAATGAAAGTATATATGACATTGAGAAATTAAGAAATTGAGAGCCCTCTTACTATAATATGTTTAGTAAATTATTAGGTTCTGAAGAGATGTCTGAGATTAAATGAGTAACAGTATTTATCAGGGTTTTAAACTTAATGAATAGTCCCCATGTAGAGACATACTTTTGAGTTAGAAGGGAGCATAACGAGATTCCAGTGTAATCAGAGTGATGAAGTGATATGTCAAGGTCAAATGATTAACTATCCTTACGTATGCTACAGATTAAAGGACAAGTGTTTATAACATAATGTCAGGAATACTCACAATACTACAAACCAGACTACTTCCCTGTTACACTACTCAAATGTATCACTGTGCAATTTCTAATTGTAAACAAATCAGTAGCACTCTCCTGCACTAATTAGAATACTGAAAATAGTGCTCTGTAATTAGGCAGCTAATAGTCACTTAATTATTTAATTCAAATGACCAGTATTTTTTGTTTGATGGTGCACCTTTCATTTTTTCATATCATGAGATCACCTTATAGGTGAAGTAGGCAGGAAAGTCTTGAGCAGAATTAAGAGGGATCGGGTGCATTCCTTCCCTAACTTGGGAATTCTGGTTAGCCAAAGAGCAACATTTGTAGACTAAGGAATGTAATGATAATGGTTATCCATTTCGACATACTCTGAGTTCTAAGAAAATCATTAAATGCTATGTGGGAGCTCCCTAGTGATTTATTCTACTTCCTACTTCTTTCGTTCTAGTCAACCACATTCCCAAGATTTTTAACAAAGAGTTTCACCAGTATAATTATACTAGTACTCTATTAGCTTTTCTTCTTTGTCCATTTCTCTTCTCTCGAACTTTCTGGCCCTTTCTTGTATGCAGTTGACAAAAGAACTACAGATAGAGAGTGTTATTATATCTTAGCTGTAGGAAACGGTCCATGGGTTAATGTCTGACATGTGCAGTCTTGGCAATCAGGGTTCACTTCAGCATTTGCTGGGACACAGGAAACCAGCTCATGGCTGATAATGTCCAGGAAATCAGTAACTCATACATATGGTAAATGCTCCATTCCCAGCCAAATGATTTATTTAACTCATGGCCGAAGCTCTTACAGGGACTGTTAGCCCAGTGGACTAGCAGGGTTTTATTAACCTTTATTAGACTATGGGCTAATCCATGTTCTCAACTGAAGAATTTAATATACAATACACTGAAAAATTGTATACCAAGCACGTTAAGGTGTTGAAGGCACCAAAGCTCTATATTCTTTTTTATTTTAACACTATTATGATAGTTTTCTCATAACACTATTATCTTAATTAGTTTAGAATTCTTTAAAATGAATTGTGACTACATTCTGGTTGTGACAAAGATATTAAACCAGATCTCACTTTGTTTAATGTCCTATTCCTATCTGCTGATTTTCTCAGTGATGATGTGGTTATTTATAATTCATTGCTTGCATTGATTGGTTTTCCAAAGAGCATCAAGGCACACTTACGTTGTTTTCACATTCTGTCTCCTTTAATCTTCCCACCCTTCCCCTCCTGCTTCCCTTTCGTAGTCAGCTCTCACATATCCTTCAGGAACAGTACAAAATGTCAGTTCCTTGGGAAACTCTTAATGATACCCGGCCTAGGTCATTGCCTCTCTTTTTAATGTCCTCATAGAATCTTGCTCAGCTTAATAGAATTTCCCTTCACAATGTGTAACTTAAATTTTATGTGAGAGACAGTTAGGTACTGTCCCTCTTCCACTCTAAAAGTATAAAAGTCCTAAGTGCAAAGGCCCTAATGCTTCCTGACACCATCGTGTACCTTCTGAACTGAGCACAGTGTCTGCCTAACAGGTAGCAGGAAATAATAAAATTTGTTGAGTGAAAGAACTTTGTTGGTGGTTATTATTTTTCTGGTGTTACAAATGATGAAATTAAAGCTCTAAAAGTTTAACTTAACCAAGATCATACAGCTGACTGGATGCCAAGATCCCATCTTATGTCTGACTCCAAAACCGTTACTCTACTAGAGTTCTTTCTATTCAGTAAGACAATGAAAGTACTGCAAAATATTTTTATAACAAAACTGAACTTTACAAATACTTGCTATTTCTCTATACAATCTTTTATAACAGTGGGTCTCAACCAGAGGCAATATTTCCCCCATAGGGACTATTTGCAATGTCTGAAGATATTTTTGATGGTCTCAATGAGGGGAAAGGTGCCACTGGCATTTTATGATGCACGAGAGAGCCCTCCCCTGCTACGTTGGTCAGCTCAGCCACCTACCTTCCTTCTTTCATTGGTTTACTCAACATATATGCACAGGGTGCTTAGTATGAGGAGAACTAATGGTGAATATAACACAGCTGCAGATTTAAGTAAATTTACGGTCCATAGAAATGAACATAAAAGTACATTTGCAATTATTATACATGGTAAACTCTTTTCCAGCTATATACAGGGACATATAGTGGGGAGAATATATTTCACCTGAGATATTCAGGAGTCCTTTCCTGGAGGTTGTGGCACCTAAGCTAACATCTGAAGGATGCTTTAGAGCAGTGGTTCTCAATTGCAATGTCTAGAAACATATTTGGTTGTCACAACTGTGGGGGGAGGGTACTACTGGCATCTGGTGGGTAGGTAGAGGCAGAGATGCTGCTAATCAAACTACAATGCACAGAACAGCAGTACCCCCACCGTCCACCACCCAGCAAAGCACATACCCCACAAGGAATTATTTGGTGTAAAATGTCAGTAACATTCAGGTTGAGAAATCCTATTTTAGAATGGTAATGCCAGGTCATTGTGATATCATCAGTGCATATTTAATATTTAACTTAATTTTGTTGTTCTCAATTATTATTTTTATAAATTGCATATGGCAATGCAATACTATCTACCTACCTATCTACTATTTATCATGCTGTACCTTATAAGTGACAAGAAACTATAAAATGACTTATTGGAAACAAATTAACATTTTCATACCTTTAATGACATGTCATACTTAACAATAATTTATCATGCCTTCTTCTTCTTGAATTCTGATCACAGTCTGATGTTAAGATTTTATACCACTTCCATTTTCCAGCATAGTCTTATGGCCATACTCCCCTTCGGGCCAGAGTTCATGCTTGGTTCATTTTCATATTTGCTGTAGGGTTCTTCTGCTGATTATGGGCTCTCAGATTTTTATTGTACAACACCAAGAGGTTAACACTCTTGCAGAGGCGAAACAGTTAAGTCTTCTAAAAAGTAGAAACCAACTGATTAAAATATTTATTATACTGCAGTACCTACAAAAGGGCCCTGATAATAAATTTTTGATTAGTAAAATTTCTTTCCATTAGAGTTCTGAAATCCTATATGATTAAGCTTCATCTCAATAATTTGCTTTGAATGTTAGAATTTTTTAGGAAATGCTCTGTTCTCTTTTTCTTTTAAGATCCATCTTAGTAGTTAGTGATCATTAGTTTTCTTTCAGGGGTAGACCAGTAGAGGAGCTGAAATTTGACTGGCATTTGTCTACCAGTATGTCTTTAAAAGCAGGATAGAAGATGATAATAAATTGAAACTTGGGTACTTTTAGAAGTCTTTTGATATTTTTGGTTATGCTGACATATCCCCTCCCCCAAAATAAAGCAAAAGTAAACCTTATAATGACTTTCCTTTCTTTTTCCTTCCACATGGATGTCTTGATTCTAGTTCCTTTTTCTCTGTGCTTATATTACATCTGTACCATAGCTGGTTTTTGTACCTTGTATTGAATATTATGGTACTATCCCTTCACTAAATACTTTAAGTGTAACATTTATATTCTGCTTATGTTTTTATAAATTGTCTATCCTCATTTACTTTTCCTTATTTAAATGTAATGCAAAAAACAAGTTATGGATTATGTGGAGCACCTGTGGAGAATATAAATTCTTAAGGCAAAGAAAAATATTAAAATTACTATAAAATTTTAAATGTTGTTATCATTGAGCTGGTAGTAACAAGTCAGTGCACCAGTGTCAGGGTGTACAGTGGTTTAATACAGGCAAGTCCCCATCTATAACTATTCTATATTTCAACCTATGGAATAATACGTGTAATGTTACAGGAATTCCTTTGGATTTTCCAGAATTCTAAATGAAGTGAATTCATAAAAGTTCCATGTAACTGTAAACAGTGATGATTCCAGAATACTGTGTGGACAGGGGAGGCATCTCTGTGCTTCATGAACTTCATGACAGACACATGTAGAAGAGGAAATGGGGTTGAGATTGGATGCAGATAACAACAAAGGTTACTCAAGAAGAATAGAGAGAAAATAGAAATGGGAGATGATATGACATTGCTTCACAAGTTCATGAACCAGTAAACATAAAACATGGGTATCTATTATACTTGGTCTTGCAATTCAGATTTTATGATATTTAATATTCTCCCTAATTCCAACTTTAATGCATGATGTCTAGTGTGCAGCCTTTCATGATTTATGTCTTTTATGGTAATGCAGCTAGCATGCTCGCTGCCCTTCCAAAGATGTTGAAATAACTAGTTAGGAGCTGGCCTGCTGTAGCAGTTTACAATATTGTAAACCAACAGTTTACAATAATTGACCTTTCTCAGTAAATAGGAATTGTGTTGAATCATGCAGCAATACTATTAGGTTGTGAATTATCCGTGTCTGCTATCTTTGGGTTGCACAGTGATAAATTAGATCAAGGATGACTGTCTTTTCTCACTCCTAGTTTTCGCTCAACACAAACTCAGTGGTGTTATAGCACTCCTTTTGGCTGGTCATGCAATTGATGTTTAAAGACTACATTGTTGGAACCTGATTCACATCAAAGTGTAAGCAAATGCGTATGGATCAGGACTTGGCTTACAAGCTGATAGACATTCTGGCCATGTCATTTGCACACCAAAGGATTTTGTTCTCAAGGGTTTTTAAGTGTGTTTAACTTCTTTTGAACCTCAACATAAGTCTTACTAGGTCCCAGAGGATTTCAGTAACACAGAATTTTGCATCAGAGCTGGAGTTGGAGGTGGTTCGCTCATATTATAGGAATCTTTCCTCAGACTCTTGAAATAAAAAGCATCCATGCAAAGCTGCCGCATGTAATTTCTTATAATAACTGGGGTTGATTTTATGAGCAGAACATATGCTGTATTTTTTTGCATGCGGTCTAAAATGAGGCATAAGTGGACATGAGGAAAACCAGCGGCCAGAGTAAACACCTACATCTGTTTCTGAGTTTTTCTGTACTATTCCTTTTTTATTTGTTTATTGATTCTTTCATCTTCTAGAGCTCACATGCAGACAAATGTTGCTGATGCCAGTATTTAAGAAAAGATACATGAAAGAAAACATTGTATCCATCATATATTATTTTTCTTTAAATTGGGGGAAAAACTCAACTATATTAATCTAGGGGAGAATTATTTCACATGAAACGTAACTGTTCTATAATACTCAATCCAAGCAATAGGCAAATCATACAAGGTAAGTTAATGAAGTAATCTGCAAGAGAAAAAATAACATTCTTTTCACAGCTTGACTCAATGTAATATTCTATTGATGTTTCTGTGCTAAGAAGTCTTGGAAAATGGCAGTTTTCCCGTTTGGGATTCCAGTATTGCTGTATTGGATAAAGTTCTAAGATACTGTAAATTTATCTTTTCTATTTATTATAAATTTTAAATGTTTATGTGTAGAATTGTATAAATAGTAAACTACTAAATTTTTAAATTAATTTTCATTTAATTGTTAAAGTCCTTTCCTGTTTGCTATACAACTGGCAAAAAGGATTGCCTAATTTTAGTTTTCCAGATTTTGAATTTTTTTGAATACCTTAACTAGAAAGAAAATGTAAGCATTTTACACTTTTACTCTACTTTCAGAAAATTTATGTTTTACTTGTGTTTTACACATTGCCTTTGCCTGAAGTTACCAATCATATCCTATTAAAAACTGAAATGTATATAAATTAATTAATAGTTTTGAGTATGAATGGTTGAGAGATAGGGTAGAAAATAGTGCTTAATGGCATATTTTGTTAGGGCATCTGCCTCTGGTCCTGGCAGGGTAAGGGAGAATGTGAGAGGGAAGCCAGGAGCCTTCTTTTATGCTAATATAATGCTGGGTTTATGTATTTTTTCTATGTTTTATGCATATACTTTATAAGCATTCACTGCAGAGTGTTGGTACTGGCAGAGTACTTGCTTCTCAACCCGAATGTTGCAGGGCTGATTGCTCTTATTTTCCATCTGTTGTGGACCAAAGCTTTTATTTAAAAAGTATAATAAAAATGAATTATCAGAAAAATGAAATAAAAGAAAACAGGACCACATAAAATACAAGCTCCATTTCTATTATTATTAGTTCTAATAGACATACACCCAGTCTGTCAAATCGCTGTAAGTTTCCAGATCCTTACTGTGCATTTTCGTTTGTACCTCTTCTCAGGGACCAAACATGTTGTTATGTAGCCCTTGTCTGCAGTCTGGACTGGAGTGTTGGCCTGTATTGCAGAACCAACAGTGAGGATATTTAATTGCCAATGTGACATCATCACTGATCGTTAATCCCAGACCCCGACCAAAGAACTGGAGGGGGGTCCTGGATGCCCCTTATTTATGCCCAACTTTAAGTGGATTGCGAGATGAATCTAGGGGTCCTAGAGGAGGAGTCAGGGCAACCAGAGAATCTGGTGACAGTGAAGGGACAGAAGGCAGTGACTGGGTCAGAAACGATTTTCCCAGAGGCACAGCAGTATTTCAATATGCTGACAAGCAGTGCAATTATACACCAGCCATACCAGTACCCATCAGTGGGAAATCCTCAGTGCTTCTTATCTCACCTCTGCAGACTGTGGAGGAAAGGGGGCCTATTGCTGCCCCGTTGTAGAGGGTGAATCAGTGTTTGGTGCGTAAATGGGTGACCGATTGAATGAGGCTTGTAGGAAGGACACTCCTCATTGAAAGTTTTTATTAAGCATGGTAATTCACGGTAATTCAGACTCTGGTATAGGATATGTGTATGTCAACATAAAGGTTCACAGAGCTTCCTTTCTGATCAGATATAAGATGACACCTAATCAGATGTATGAAGCACAAAAAAGGGAAGTGAATTGTTCTTGAACCCATGTCCGTCAAAGAGTCTTAGAGCACATTTGCTTCACACTGCATGTGGAGCTTTTCTGTTTACTTGACGTAATCCTGTTTACACATTGGCAGCTATAAAAATGCGGCTTTCTTCTCATAAGCAGAAATGTAAGTTCTTAAAAATCAAGGCCTATTCTTAAATAAGTTTTTAAAACTTTATTTTAACATTTTCTAGATGATGTATTTTCTTTATCTAAAGACAACCATCAAGGTAGATATGGAATATTAACTGATGAGAAAAGACCCATGCTACATATGAACCCTAAAATTAGTGCATGTACAGTGTAGAGTGACGATGACAAGCTCAGGCATAAACCTCACCTCGAGAACAGGGGCAAACTAATACAAGGCTAAATGCCCACGAGAAATAAATTTTATACAGCAGTTACCACAATTTGTCATGTTCTTCCTCAACGTTAAGCTTATGCATACAATTTTCTTGCACCACCTATCCGCACCTCCTTGGTGAAGGAACACGAAAGCATTTTTCAGGTCTCCGCTGATTTAGCACTTCTTTCAGGGTCACATTGAGGGACAGCACCTCTGCTCACCTTCAATTGCATGTCTCTTTCTTGAGCCTTCCCAACCTTCTATAATTATCCTGTCAAAAGGTTTAAAACATTTTCACCTTGGTTCTTTTCTTCTGGTCTCTTCCTTAGTATTAGCTCTATGTCTGGCGCATGGGGGCTCAAGAAATATATACTGACCCATAAAATAAATGATTGATTATGGATCTATTATTAATGAACCTTCAGAAACCATGTGGCCTTATTTTAACTTTCTAGAAAATACTCCCTGCCCCTACACTTCCTGAGCACAGCTGTGAATAGAACATGACATCATATTCTGGAAGGAAAAATGATTCTGTAGAGGATTCATGCTTTCTGGTGGAATTCCACACATAATTTTTTTTAAGTATACAAGAACTTATCTTTCTACACACATACTTTCTACCCCACATTCCTGACCTTTCTGCTTTTATTAGGGTAAAAAAAAATCCATCCTTCTTTTGATATATTTAATGGGATTTGTCAAGTCTTTGGTGCAGACATGTTTTATTTCTTGAGTAATGAAATACTTCCGTTTGTGGTAGGGCATCTTGTCCTGCCCCAAATGAGATACGCCAAGCCGAACACAAATTGGAATCCAAACACTATGTCTGTGCGTTTGTCAGTTGGGTGATCTATTTCCTAAACCCAAATGCAGCGCAATGGCATATTTTACTATTTGTGAACTTTACCTTCTGTTAATATGATTGAAGCCCCTGGAAATGGAAATTGTCAGGGCAATTTAACAACGGAGCCCTGTAAAACTTATTATAGTCAGGTAGTAAAAATCAGTTTAGAAGGCATATTCTTCAAACCTGAGTTTTATTTGGTAAAACATGTTGGTGCCTGACCTTTTTTGAAACATACCAAAAAGGAGTCACTTAGAGGTCCCTCTCTTAAATTATAAACAGCAGCCTGATTAAATTCGGCTGTGTTTTGTTCACTGTGTATGATAGAATGCATAAGTACCCCAAACAGACAGCTAAATAACTAGCCATTTGGATGAGTTTGATGTGTATTTTCTGAAATAGCATACTCTACCAAGTAGTACAAAGTCAGTCTCATATACCGGAAGAACCGAAGCATTGATAAATTAAAGAATCGTCATAAGTTTGTGATTGAAGTTGATCTTTCAGGGTGTAGAACTAGAGGCAGGAGCTGTGCCCTCATAGACAATTTTTAAATTTCTACAGTTTGGGTTTCAGGGTAGTAAACCGGAAGTGTTGACCAGCATGTGCATTAAAACACATACTTGGGGAATGTATTTTCAGTGTAAAAATATTAAAAGTTCTGAAGAGTATGAAGTAGAAAGTAAGCCCTCGCTCCTCCCCCATCTCCAGAGGTGATCACTGGTGCCCCATTATACATTCAGATACTTTCTCCGCACACTCCCCAGTGTTCACACCTGACAGGTAGTACAGCTCAGGGCTTGTGAGTGCAAGGTCTGGGGTCTAATTCCTGGATCTCACCTACCAGCTGTGTGAAGTTAAACATGTCCTTGGCCCTCTTGACATCTCAATTTCCTCATTGTCATAGGACTGCTGCGAGGATTAACTGGTACTTTAAGCTTAGAAGAGCACCCATCTTATTGAAGAATCATTCAAAATAAACTATTGATTATCCATGTAAATCAACAGGATGAACATCTATGTAGGCATATAGTTAGGTGCATATATATTTTTTCATATTTATTCCATATAGACTTATAGAAACTGGTCTGTAACTTATTATTTGGCATACACGTATACCTTGGATGCATTGTTATATTAATATAGTTGATAAAGGTTTGTTTATAATCACTTTGTAGCATTCTGATTTAAGCACATACTACACCTTAATTTATGACTTCTCTACTCATGAATATTCAGTATTTTTCCAATCATGTGCTATAAAAATATTGTAATAACATCTTTGGTTGTATAATTTTGTGGTCTTATCAAACTATATCTAGAGGATAAGTACATAGAATTGGTCCAAAGGCTTATGCATTTAAAATATTGGCAGTTACTGACAAGTATGCTACAAAATTTTTGCCAAGTTTTGCTTCTACCAGCAAAACAAAGTTGTCTTGTAAAGGAGCTATTTCAAAGACTCTTTTAGATTTTTTTTTTTAGGGGAAAAAAGCCATTAAAAGAGACACCAACATAGAAGAAATTACATGGAATTTTCAAACTTGATCTAATGGGTAGCATGTGATTGCTTTTGCTTTTTTAACCACTTGACACTTTTTAAACCAAAGGTAAAATGAAGAATTACATTTCAAACATACAATTTCATTGACATCTAAAAGAGATATTGCAAACAATGACTCCTGTGACCTTGATATATTATTTTAAAATTGTACAGTAAAGTGATGGATTAGTTTTATAGTGCAATTATTGTAGTTAATTTTGAAGGCCATAAAATAGGAAATTTGACTCAAGTCAATTCTATGCTCTCCTCCCTGTGCCTTGTATTAATAGCACCATGGCCAGCTTCATGGGTCTGCGGCCTGTGTAACTACGCAAGGCCCAGCTCAGTAGGGTCCCATCCATGATCAATAGTCTTTCATCTCCATCTTGAACTTCTTAACAAATTTTGAAAAAGGGCCCCTTATATTTATATTTTACTGGACCCCACAAATTATGTAGCCTGTCCTGCTTAGCAATAATCACATTTTTGATAATTTTCCTAGCTCACCTGAAACCTTCAGTGTTTGATTGATTGATTGATTGACTGTTGGGAAATGCTTCATAGCTGTGCTCATGCCTTACTTCTGAGAAGATGGCATGATTCAGATGTTTATACAGAATAACAGCCAATTGTTTGATGCAGACCTCTGAAAAAATAGTTATGTGAGACTTTGATATAAATATGTTTCAAAAGTATCTTATTTTATGAACAATAAAAATGCTTGGCGTTCATATAGAGGAATATTCTGTAAAGCTGTGTGGAATATCATGGCACACAGACAAAATTATTTCCCCACCTAAAATGTTAGGCCAGATGGCACATTGCTCATTTCGTGCTTATGATGCATACTGTAGAGATCTAGTTGTTCAATAATCCCAATGTAAAAACAAAACTGAAGCTCAGGAAAGTTTAATGATTGTGCCCAATGATATTGCACATTAATAACTGACCTTGAACTTGAACTGAGTCAGCCTTGCCACCTTCTCCTTCCCTAGTCTGGATTTTCCTTCCACATTTTGGTGAATGGTTCTACTTGGAGGCAACGTCCATCATAATATTTCATGACTGGGTTTCCCTACCTGAAATGGAAATAAAAAGCAATTAAAAGTGGAATTTTCCAAACAGTTGCAAAAGTTGTGAGCTGCTCAAATTCTGGAAGTACAGTACTTGCCTTCAAAGCCTGAAGCCTGTGACCTTGAGCTCTGTGAACTTGGCTTCTTGCTTGTAAAATTAGGAGAATAATAATATTAGATCTATATCATACAACTTAAATATTAAATATTAAATGAGAATTTAATAGTAAATATTAAATGAGATGATTTATAAGGCATCTGGACCATGGATAGTGCGCGCACGCGCGCACACACACACACACACAAAAGACTAAAACAAACAACCAAAAATATTTAACATCTATGACTTTTCATGCATGTAATTAATACAGAAGGACAAGATGTATTTTAAGTCAAATTTTATGTTTTTAATTATATGTGATAAGTCTATGGTAAGCAGAAATGAAAATATTAACTAAATTATAAATTTCTGGTTTTATCACAATGTGTACAGAGTATGCTTATATTTGGATTAACAATATTGAAATATTATTAAAATATATCATTGAAGTAGCTTTAAATTAATATACTTGATTGATATTTTTAGTATATATGTGATGTATAAATTCCCTCCACCAAGTATTATGTTGGATGAACAGAATGTCTTTCAGCTGCTATAACTTTGAATTGCTGGACAAAGAAAGTATGTTTTGGAGTCCCAGCATTGTCTTTAGAATGCTTTTCTTACTACCGCAAAATACATTATAGATCATTCATTCAAGAATATTTATAAGTGAGAAAACTGAATGCCAGACTGATTGTACATGTGTAATATTGTATCACACATGAAGGTAATGACCATATTTTTATTTAAAGACCAAGGCATTATCATAAATTAGGCATATGGGCTACGTGCGACTCATTGTCATCATTACCAGTAAACACAGAGTTGTGTCATTCTGAATTCTGTTTCCAAAGTGACCCAGGAATAGTCAACAAGAAATGGCAAACTCATGAGAACTAGAATCAGTTTTTCTTATCTTTTACCACTTCCTCAAATAAATGACAGCCTGCCATATGTCTTTACTCTGGGCTTGTTTTAATTGGAAAAGGCATGCAATGATGGGAGGAAACAATTTTTTAAATGGACAGCAGAAATCATTGCTTGGGAGATTTTTAAACTTAAGAGTTTAGGGAACTGAAGCCACTTCAGCTGAAGGAAAGAAAGGCGGGGCCATTGTAGAAGCTGTGGTTCCTTGCTCACAAATCACATGACCTGGAGACAGTACAAGGAGAACCTGGGAGGTAGCTAAGGGAGGGAAGTGTAGAAAAAGCGAGCCAGTTCTCCACCAGTTTTCTTTTTCAGGTCTATATTATTGAGGTTTAATTTATGTACAACAAACTGCATCTATTGAAAAGGTGCACATTTGTGTGTTTTGACAGGTGTGCGCCACTGGGAGACCGCCCCCACAGTCCAGGCACAGGCCACTTCGCTCAGTCTAGGGCGCGTCCTGTGCTCGTCTGCAGCTGATCCCCCCTCCCTGACATGCTGCAGCAGCAGATTAGGGGAGCCTCGCAGTCTAATGATATCTTTCCCCATATCCCAAAATAAGGGTAACTGCTACGTTTCCCTAGAGATATTTTAAAATTGTTATAGTTGTTCTCCAGCTTCCCAGGGAAATAAATAGAATACATTTATAGTTCATTGGATAACTTTATTTAATAAGTAGAAATAATTATGTAGGAGACACAATATTTAAAATTTAGAATGTGCGCTAGTAATGCAAAAAATAAATGCAACCCCCCCAAACCTAGGTCTATTCAAAATCCATGCTGATATCAGTATATGGGGAAAATGTACAGGTGAGGAAGTCCCCAGAAGATTAATTTTTAAAAATACAACTCCTGGATTCCTTCCTATATGTCTGGAGGAAAAGTCATTTTCACCCCTACTAAAGAGTATGATGGGTGGGGGGCAGGTGGAATGGAGGCGGGGGTCACTACATAAATGAAAAGATGGATGGATGGCTGCAAGACAGAAGGTAAGAAGGCAGGAGAGACCACCTCAAGGTCCCTCACTGTTAATCATTCTGAAAACTGATGTGCTAGAAGAGAAAGAATGTGCCTGTAAAACTACACAGCTGCTAATGATATAGGTTTAATGTTGGAGGGACCCAGGTTTTAATGGCAGCTCCAGCGCTAATGTTATGATATGGTCCGTCTCTCAACCTTGTTGAACTTCATTTTGGTGATTTGTAAAATGAGGATGATATTGTCAATATTGCAGAGTTGGTTTAATAACTGAAAAAGATCATGCATGTTAAGAAGCTAGTGCAAGAAGTTAAACACACACACAAAAACACATGTGCTATGATTTCACTTATGTAAAACTCAAAAACTGCTAAAACAGGTAGGGAGTACAGAAGCCTCTGGGTTACTGACAGTGTTCTACTGTAGTATCTAGGGGTTGTTGTGTGTGTATACACATATACATATTATTTAAATAGCGCAAGCCATTTTTATGTTAGAAAAGGGAAGACATATTCATATGTTCTTGAATGACACTGTAAAACCACCTTATAAGTATTTTTCTTTTTTTTTTGTAAATATACTAGTTACCTGTTTTGGGTGGGAGGCAGGGGTGAAAGGCTTTTCAAGGAACACCTCCTTATCTTTTTAATTTGTAAAGTATATTAACGTATTAACTATTTAGTAAATTAAATACATTTTTGAAAATAGCACAGAGCCAAGCCCAGGTTCCCCCACCCTGTCATTTCTTGACAGGCCCAGTCCTTTGTGATTAGGGACTGGGTGACAGCATAATGATGAGGCATTCAAGACCTTCTAGTTCTAAAAAGCCAACTTTCAGACAGAAAATAAAGACTTCTTCTTTTCCTGTGATTCATAATATTACCAGAAATATTTAGGTTTCTAATGATTTCTGTCAGGAATGTCAGATAACAAGCATGTTTAAATACCACAGTAGTTTTAGCAACTACCTACCATTGAGAGCAGCTGGATGCTGCTTTAATTTGCTTTCTTTCCCTTCTATCCCAGCAAGAACATGACAATAACATGCACACACGCGCACACACAAATACCATGGAGAAGTGGTCATTACTTCCAAGCCCAAACAAAATTAGGAAAGGGAAGAGAAAGAAGAGAACACATTTTTGAAGATCTTCTTGTAAAAAGTGTGGGAAATACGTGAGAAGGAAAATACACATGTACATGAAATTATACCGAGAAAATAATAGGGAAGTAAGCATCTGGAAACACAGTTTTCAGGGAAAATAACTTCTCCAAAAAATTGTGATTTACTTATTAGAATTAAGGATAGTTGTAAATTGTTTAAAATCAAAACCATAGACACGATATTGTAGCTTTTTGGTGAAGACCATGCTGTCTCTTTCGTTTGTGCCTCTGGTAGGTAATGGGATGGATAAGGTGCGTAGCTGGGAGATCTTTATGCAGGCGTATGGGCAATGTGAAAGTAGAGGAAGCAGAGATGGAGAAGGATCTGCCTGTGTTGACCTTGGTCCAGGCTTTTATCTCCCCAGGCCTTAGCGTGTCCGTATATACAATGAGAGTACTACTCTAATTAACTTCTGCCAGTTACAAAATACAGCTCACTAGATTCAGTTGAACACTCCAAAATTTCTGTGCTGAAGGATTTAGTAATGGGAATTTTTGTTCCTGAACTGTATTTATTAATTAAGCAAAGTTTAACTTTTGATATAACCTACAACAAAGTGTTGTGAATAGAATCCAAGTTGTACCAACTTGCATTAACTTGCTAAACGTAGTATGTTCTGATACAGTGAAGTGTTCTTGAACATGAAGCTATTTATTCTTGCCTTCTTAAGTATTATCTGTTAAGTGTTTTCATATTCCAAGAAACTGTGGTACATCGAACTGTATTTACTAAAAGTCCACGAATCTTTGATCTTAAAAAATGAAAATTTGGGATAGAAAAATAAACTTCCAAATGCTTTGAAACCTGAGAAAAATTTGCTGTAACTTAAAATAAGGGCGGGTAAGGATGAGGAGAGATTTAACAGTTTCCAAAACAAATGGAAAATTTCGATTATACCACATTGGCAAGAGTGAATTTAATAACTTTTGTTGACCATCATGAAATTCTGTCTCTTAAACTGGGCCTTTTACTAGCCAGATTTGCATGCCATCCTTCTTATTTTTATTGACATCCATGCACACCCACTACTAGGAATCTAGGGTGTTAAAGCAAGTTTTTAATGTGTTCCAAGTTACATAGTTCAGTTGATTGTATATTTCCCAATGACTTTTTATGATTTTTAAATAAGCCTTTACTTCCACTACTGACGATTTCTCTTTTTAAGGTTCAAGTTTCCAGCTTCCATCTCACTTCCACTGAGGCAGGTAATGGATACCAGGCCCCTTAAGTCATAGCTAATTTAGTCACTATAATTCGGATAAAGCTAATGTGACAAAGGTCATTGTTCTTTAACATAGGAGGACATAAATGCTGTACAAATCCATTAACAGAAAAATATATGTGTATATTACATTTGTATACTTATTTTCCATATCTGCATTTATAATACAGTATGGCTTAATTAAAATGTTATTTTTGACAAGTTTCTAAGTTAACTTTGGCATTCTTTAAAAGGCTTTTATTCAGGGAGTAGAAGAGTGCCTGTTTAATTTTTTTTCTTAGAGATAGTTCTTAGCATGTTAATCTAGGAGTTAGTCCTGGCTATTTTAAATTGCTTTTTTTTTTTTAGTAATCTAAAATAACTGATTTACCCTTTTTATGAAAGTCATCATTTTAGGGAATTATATTGGGTGGCTTTATGCATAATTGAATAACTAAAATAACTGATTTACCCTTTTTATGAAAGTCATCATTTTAGGGAATTATATTGGGTGGCTTTATGCATAATTGAAATACTCTGATAACCCAATTATTATATTATTTTTAATTGTGATAAAAATTTTATCGATTATTTTAACATCTGACAGTTTACGAAATCTAATATTGATTATTTTCATTGTACTGTATGCCCCTCAAACATACCCAAGGGACCCAGGTCCATTTGGGGTTGCTAGGAAAAGCTGGACCCTCTGTAAGAAGTAAGCCACCATAGTGTCCTTGAAATTCTGGTCCTTGTCTTGGTAAGTCTCCTGGGATTATTTATTTCTGTCTCCTTGCTCCAAATGCCTGTCCCTTTGTGCTTCTATTGGGTGAAAGAGAACATGCTAATGCCACTTATTAAATGCAACTGATATAGTATATAGTGGAGTAGAACTTTAAACCCTTACCCACTTTAAAAACACTGCAAAAGCCGGAATGGAAACTTAAATCTTTAGGTACTCACGTAGTCATAAATGTTGAACTTTAAAAAATTAAAGTGGTCTTCATTTCAGAAGGATTCTCTGTGATTAGTGGACAGCTGAGCTGGGCACATGGGGTCCTTATTGTCTAGAGCTCTGTGAATTAATTTCGATGGTCTTTATGTCATTAATAAAACTATGAATACAAAGGGTAGGGGTTGTATCAAGAGAGTGCCTGTAGTATTTTGGATTGAACTCTTCAGGAGAGAACCGGAGTTTTGCCTTCTTTAATTGGGAAGGACAAATTGTAACCTGTCAGGAAAGTCCCTTGACAACTTAACATTAAGCTCTGGAATAAAAATAATATTTTGTTCAGCCAAGATTAAGGTTGCCTGGTTCAGGCATTCTACTTTCTTGTGGCAGTAAACAGTAAGCACTGGGCCATTTTTTTTAAATACAGAAAGAAAAATCCTTCAGATAACAGAGAAATCCTGACTGAAAAGATATCCCATACCTGTGAAAAATAGAAAACATACCATTTGGAATTAGCTCCAGTTGTGAAATTGAGATACCCAAAGTAGCCCCGGCTTAGACGTCGTAAAACCAACATACCTTTTTAGAGCACCCATTTTGTACCAGGCACTGTGCAAAGGCCTAGCTCTCTTAATTCTAGATGTCAGTATTAGCCATGCTAGCCCATTAGAGATACCATTTGAGGATGAGGGCTGCAGACTGGATATTGTCTCACATCCCATTACATATCTTTCAGGGCCCAGTCTGTGGGAAATATGAAGGGCTAACGAGGTTTCTAAGGAGGAAATATGCAGAAGCCACCACTTACTCCCAAGGAGAGACCCCACTTCAACATGAAACTGTTGTTTCTCTGAGCATTGGTTCTGTTTGGCAGACATCTTGTAGGCCTGGGTAGAAACCCAAGAGATTCAGTCAGAAACAGAACAAAACCTGGAGCTAGTCCTCGTTTGGGAGGGATGGTGGGGGAATATTTTATGAGAGGAAACTCCAGTATTGCTCACTGTAGTTGGTTAATTAATGCTCACTAGCAAAATGAAATGGAGGGACTGCCTCAGCTGTTTTATGTCTGTGTTTTCGTCAAAGCAACAATAAAAAAATGGACTGAAGTCCACAGTTAATGCCAAAGCAATTGGAACATTTCCCCCAAGAGAAAGGGAGGGACAGGGGTTTTCTTTACAGGGAGCTGTGTATGTCAGTGATTTCCTTCTCAGACAAATTTCTCCACCCACCTCAGGGGGAGTGAACTTGACTGAGGCTGGGTGATTTCCCCAGGGAGCTGGGTTTTACTATATCCCAACCACTACCGAGTACCAAGAGCTTAAACAAGTGCACTAGCATCTTCCCCTCAATGAGCTGTATTCAAAGGATATAATGGGCCTGATCAATGGATTTCATCTAGTTTAATACAAATCACTATTTCATTTCCCATAAGGAGAGAGAAAGCATCACCTTTTAAGGTGACAACACTATCTTATAACATAAAGTATTTTCATATCATTCTTTTAGACTTCTTTAAGCATGCATTTTTTCAAAATCATTCCTGTGCATTCACAAAAAGGAAAATATAAGTAAATTATGCTGCTTAAGGAATTCTGAGCAGATTTTCACAATCAGAATCTGATTCTGAATAACTTTATGAGTGAGAATTGTCATAGTCCATTTTTTATTCCTACACATTATGCTCTCGTGTACCATCAAGAACATTGCTGACAGAGCATTGCTTGGATGGATGCTCTGCTAATGTCTCAGGTTTTCTCCTAAGTCAGCCACCCTGGTTGTTTTGAGGTTCATGTGCAGGCAATGACAATTGCATCCTAATTGTGCCTGGTTGACAGCTACTTTAAGAAGCATCCTAATTTCAGAGCTTTGAAAATGTGGGGAAAAATGTTCATTCTAGAATTGATGAAATAAGTAATTCACACCTTAATGATGAGAACTATCTTCTACTTTAAAGGCTTGAAAAATTCACGGTAGAAAGTACATAGATTTCAGAGCCTGACAGAGCTGAGTTCATATTTCTCTATCTACTAGCTATTTTAATGAAGGAAGTTATTTAACTCCTCTGAGTCTCTGTCTCATCTATAAAACTTGTCTTAAAGCATTATTGGGGATAATAAATATAAATAAACCTTTCCCTAAGCAGTCATATAAAAATGTATTCTCTTCTTTTGGTGATACAAGAGCTCCGTTTAAACTAGTGTCTTCTCTGCCTTTGAACTTCTGTATGTGATGTTTCCAGATGGAGACTCCTAAAATCAGTCAAGTTCTTAAGTCTCAGTAATGAATTGATTACTTTTGAAGATGATGGGCTCGTTCATATAGCTTGGTTTTTGATATATGTAATTTATCTAACATAACCCATCCATCCATGCCTGTATTGTCAACTTTTTTTACTCCTTCTATCAAGTATTTGAATTTTGGCAAAGGTCAAACGGTAACTAAGCAGTAGGTCAAAGAATTGATTTTATTCTTTCTCCTACATTGCTTTTCAGTACAACTTTTTTTTTTTTTTTTTTTTTTTTTTAAATTTTTATTTTAGTTTATTCAGTACAGTTTCTATCCTTTATTCCCTTTCCAGCCCACCCACCCATTCCTCCCCTCCTCCCTCCCCTTTCCAACACCCCTAGTTTTGTCCATGTGTCCTCTATATTTGTTCCTGTAAACCCTTCCCTTCTCCCCTGAAATTCCCTCCCCTCAGTACAACTTTTAAATAAATGTTAACTCCAAGGCTATATCATGGCTTCGAATACGGTTGACTGGTTAAGGCTATCTACTGCATTTTAGATACACATTTATCTACTAATGTGTATCTTCTAGCGCAAGCACTAATAAGACTTGTACTGGAGGTACAAGTTCTGAAAATTCAAATCAAAGTATTAACATTATCATTCCTGGAGTTAATTATGTGTTAAATTCACAGCAGGTCACAGGAAACCATCAGTTTCTCATTTTATGAAACAGGAGAAGATGGGAAGGCAGAAAATGAAAATCGTCTACGGACTCCCCCAGAATGTGCCTGAAACTTGGAAGCCTCTGGCTTCAGTTTTTTTCCAATTTTCTTTTTGATTTCTGTTGTGTCTTCATGTTGCCAACTCCTGGAGGATTTGGAGAAAGCATCTCATTTCCCGTAGAGCAAGAAGCAGTACAAGTCCCTCTTACAGAAGGTGAAGTTGGACTTTTTTTAAGTGCTGTTTTGTTTTTGTTTTTCCTTTCTTTCGGAAAAACAAAGACAAGCTGGTAAATGTCACTGTGAAAGTCACTAATAGCTACTGTTCAAGTTGAGGGGCTTTTGGAGAAATACATTTTATCACCATTGATTCACATGCATTTTACTGAGTTACAAATTTTTATTATTCCAACAACAGGCAATGAGCAGTCTGGAAGCAAGACTTAGGTACGAGTTCACTGTCAAGTTCCCCCAGTGCCTAATACAGTGCCTGCCATGCATAGGGCATTCAGTAAATCCTATTAACTATCATGAAAATTAGTGAAAAAAAGGAAGAGAGAGGACATTAGGTATTAAGAGAATATTCTCGAATTCTTTCTAGGTCACTTTAATCGGGCAGTAACTGGCTCACTCATAAATACCATCACCTACATTTATGGTTAGAAAAATGATCCTTTGAACCCCACCCCAGACACACTGAATCCAAATTTGAAGATCAAGGATGGGAAATCTATACTTACAGTTATTATTGTTGATGATTCTTATGCTCAGGCAAAATTTTTAAAAATACCATATGATCTCACCTATAAGTGGAACCTAGTTAACAAAACAAACAAGCGAGCAAAATAGAACCAAAGACAATGAAATAAAGAACAAACTGACAGTAAACAGAGGGGAAGGGAGAGGGAAATAACTTGGGAAAGAAGGGAAAGGGTTGTAAATGAACATGTATAAAGGACCCACGGACAAAGCCCAAGGGGGGTAGGATTCAGGGTGGGAGGTGGGGGTAGGTAGAGTGGGGGAAACTGGTGGTGGAAAAATGGAGACAAATGTATTCAAACATTAACTTAAAAGTGATTAAAAGAAAAAAAAAGAAGAAATGAAAGCCAAGTACTCATTCTGAAGTCAGTTTTGCTTGGGCTTGTACATGGCAACCAAATTTTGCATCATTAAAAACATAACTAAGAATGACCTTTTACTATAACTAATGACCTAGCATTCAACTATCTTGTATGACGAAGCAGAGAAGTATTTTTGTTATTTTTATGCTTATTGAATTATAATGGAAAAATTTTATTAACAAAGAAAAAGTAATGATTTATTTCAGACTATGTAGCAAATTGGAGTATTAAAATGTGATACTGCATAATAAAATGATTGGAGAGGAAATGTTCTTGTTTGAGGCTTGGTACCCAAACCACCATGTTACTCATCTGCCAGGGCCTCTGTCACCTCCCATTGGGCAGCAGAAAAACCTTCAATTTTATTCTTATCAGGACCTGATATTATTCTCCAGTGCTCAGGACACTGAGTACTTTTTAAAGGCGTTCAGGTGGTATTGATTCAGAGTAGAAGTGACTCAGAAAGTAAACCTTTTGTGTCTGTACTACTGCATTATACCTATTACTCTCAAGGGAATAAATAATAATGCATCATTTAAACTAATATAAATATATACAATTATATAAAAATGAGAACATTTCTTAAGGCTCTACTTTTAACAGCTTTCCATTGCAGTATGATAAACAGATGCATGATAACTTTCCCCAGCTTTGTTTATACACATTCTCTGTCTCCAGACATATGAAATTTTGATCCCATCATTTCATTTCTAGTTGGTTCTGTTTGTTATTATTAGGGTCTGCATCAGATAAAGTGTTATAAATAATAAACATTATTGAGTGACCAGATAGCTCAATCACAGAGGAAATAAGAGGTTCAATTTCTCATGTAAGATTTTGATTAACATTTGTATAAATGTAAGTAGAGATTTTTTCCAATAGTTTTAGAATATTATTGCTTTCCTACACTAAAGCATGTTGATATACTGTAGATCAAATACCAGAATCCCACTAGAACAAAGGCTTGCCATAGCCAAAATAATCACACGTGTCCTGTATCACTAGTGGCTTATTGATTCATTTATAATGAGATTTGTGTTCAATGAATAGCTCAGTCTAAGCATGTTTTTTTCCCTAGTCCTTGTAAATCACTGTTTATCCCTCATAAAACCTATTTTGTTGTGTTGAGGAACACTTTTACTTGCTAATGATCTGTGCAAATTAAACAGTAAAGGGGAGGAGAGGCAAGGTTAACTTTTCAAAACTTCTTCACTCTGATGAATGGTAGGCAAGAAGCTATTCTTCTCTGACCCTCCTTCCTCCCCAGCAACACATTCCCACTGCCCACCCCAGGAGAACTTCCCAGCCACGGAGAGAACAACAGATACATACACACACATGCACACGTGACCCAGAAAAACAAATGGGTGGGAAGGAAGGTCTCTTTACCCTGTACAGACTGGTCTCTGTTCTGTTTCTCTGTCAAGCCAATTGAGTTCAGAGCCTGGGCATGAGTTTTGATGAGATTTCTGCCATTATAATTCCAGTACAGTAGAGTGAAATTCCACGTCAACCAAATTTTGCATAGATGCAGGCACTGAGGATTCAAGCAGTTAGCGGCATTCCCAGGACTACAGATCATTTAAATGCTCAGTGCGACAAATAAGAAATTTGATTTTTATGGAATTATCTTTGTTCTGCATTAAATTTCTTATTTCTTTGTTTGCCAAGTTCCTTCTTCTTGGAAGGAGAAGAGACTAAGAGAAACAGGGAAGGATTTAGTATCTGTGATTGGATATACTCATAGTTATTTATGATTTATCAATTGATAACAATGTTTTTTATAATTGCATACTAGAACGTTTTCAAATTCTATCTTTCATTTCAAAATTGAGCGCTGCTAAACAGTTGGGTACTTACTTAGGTATCTTGGGTTTGGCAGTTTTGTCTTTCCCTTATTTAGTGTGGCTAGTGTTTTTACGATAAGTATGAAAGAATCTTGGGGTGGCTTTGAAAATTCTTGGTGTTATAAATAGAATTTTGCCATCCAAAAGCCAGGGGAAATAACTTAAGTGGGTCTTGAGGCATTTCGAAGACATTGAAGGGTAACTCCTCTGAAATGTGATTTATGAATGTATAAAACTTAAAAAGCAAAGAATGGGCCTTTCTGTGCATCCTTCCCACCATTGAATATAAGAGTTTTTCTCTGGACAGGACAAGAGCAAGGTCATGTATATTCCCCTTCTGCTTCTTTCTGTACACCTTGTACAGTTTCTAATGACACTTTTTTTCTTTCCAATCACTGGCATATCTGTTTGCATTTTTATTCCAATGAGATTTTTGCCAAAAGCAATTTTATAAAGATTTCCAAGCAAATCTTGAACTGTATTTCTATAAATCACAGCTAGAATGTTCCAGGGAAATAGGCCATAGGTTTTCACAGTACTCATCCTATTGAATCATGATCTCCACCTCAGCTTCTTTTCTCAAATTCAAAATATCCATTTATCCACAGTGCTTGTCTTAGTCATTTGGGCTGCTCTAACAAACTAACAGACTGGGTAGCTTATAAACAACAGAAATATGTTTTTTGCAGTTACAGAGCCAGCATGCCCACATTCTGGTGAGGGTTTTCTTTGTGGTTCATCGTCCATGCCTTCTCACAGCATCTTCACACGGAGGAAGCAGCTAAGGGGCTCTGGGAGGGGAGGTCTCCTTTGTAAGAGCACTAATCCCATTCCTGAAGCCTTCACTTCAGGACTCACACACCTCCCAGAGGCCCCACCCCCTCACACCACCACATTGGGATTATGATTTCAGCCTATGGATCTGGGGCAGGGATACAAACATTCAGACTGTATCAGCTACTTTCATCCCCATGTATCCGATAGTCAGAGAAAAATTATAATTTCTGTATGGCTATCTGAAAATGTGGACACTCAAGATGGAAGAAATAAAAGAGGCAGCTTTTTGCTTGAAACGTGCAGTCAAATATAGAAATGCACCTTGATTCCAACTCTCTCTTTAGCCTACAGATAACCTTCCCAAGGGAGTTATTTGTCCTACAGGGGAAAATGCTGTTGAACAACAGTGGAAACATAAGCAGAGTGGGCATAAGGTGTTTTATCTTCATAGTTCCTCTAGGATAGATTAGATTACATTCTAGTGTTAGAGTTTGGATGGTCTTGTTCTTGTAGTTCATCCAATTTAAACTATATACTCTGCCATACACTTTTTTTTCTTACCCCAGGACATGCTTAGAGAGAGGGGAAGGGAAACACTGAAGTGAGAAAGAACTCTCAGCAATAGCATCATGAGGTGGGAGAAGAATGTGGCGTACCAAATTATTTTTACATAATACAGTATTGCTGTTTCCTCTTCAGTGTCTTATATTTTGGGATCCAGAATCAAAATGTATACTAAATCCAAGTTTACTACTGTCTTGGACATCTACACACCATCCTACTATTTCTGCTCAATTTTGTAAACCAGAAGGGGCCCTTTCTTTGGTTTCCAAATTGCTTTTTCTTGGACATTTATTATTTTGACCAATGGCAGAAACCCGATCTGACCTGGAAACTGCCTTGAGACACATACCCAGGCTAGAGTGCAAATAGAGGGAGAATTCTTTATCTCCCGCAGTTCTCAGGAGCAGAGTGAGCTGAACCTACAGGTAAATACCCAAATCCCTGCCACACTGCTGTCATCAGACCAAAAATTCCAGCCTGTGCTTTGGCTAATTTCCTGGCTGGACTATGATTGGACACAATGGTGCCTGGTATGCATTCCATATTTTATCTGCTGAATATTAATATCTCTGCATACAGAAAGACTCATTTAAATTATCCCACTCAATCCTGGCTGGTGTGGCTCACTGGATTGAGTGCCAGCCTGTGAAGCAAATGGTCGCTGGTTTAATCCCCAGTCAGGGCACTGCCTGGGCTGCAGGCCAGGTCCCCAATAGGGGGTGGGTAGGAGGCAACCATACAATTATGTTTCTCTCCCCACCCCACTTTTACTCCCTCCCTTCCCATCTAAAAATAAATAAAATCTTTGAAATAAATAAATAAATTATCCCACTCAATAATCTCACTTTTTTTTTCCCAAAGAGCACTGGGTAACATAGAGACAACTCACCTGCTAATATCTCATGAAGAAATTTCATAGCAATGTTTTAATACCTGCAGTACTAATTGTTGCCCCTCACAACAGCTCCCCAGTTTCCCACAGTAGTGATGGACTTGATGATGTATTCTTTATCGACTTCCTTTCCTGCCTTGATTTACTCCTCCTGTCTTCTCTGGGTGTTTTACGATAACACCTCACAAAGAATCTACTTCTCTTAAGTCCTTGTTTCAGAGCCTGTTTCTGAGGGAACTTTCACCAAAAATAATAACCTTTTTCTAATAAAACCTGTTAATTTAGGTTAGAAAAAAGGGCTATTCCAAGACATCACCATTCCTTCACCATGCTCAACATTCAACTTGTCACTAAAATTTGCACCCTGAGCTCTGCCTTGCTGGTCTGCTAAGGCTGGTCTTCCTCCACTTATGCCTAGATTACTGCAGCAGAATTCTAACCAGAATTTCTACTTCCATTTGGATACCTTTCAGATAATTTTATAAACCACTGCCTGACCAGTTTTCCTAAGTCTCTATTGATTCCATAGTCCTAACACTTAAAAAACTTTGTAGGTTTCTACCCTCACCATTGTAGTGATATTATCCAGGTTCATGACTTTAAATATCTATATGGCACTGACTCTGAATAATTATATTTCCATGTCAAAGTTTTCTCTTGAACTTCAGTTATGTAGATAGTACCGGCTACTTGACATCTGTACTTGGATGCCCGTTAGACATTTCAAATTCAAAACTTCTGCACCCTCGCACATTTCCATTGATAGAAGCTACATTTGCTTAGCCCTAAAACTATGGAGATATCTTGAGTCAGTTTTTCCTTGCAATTCATCCTCAATCTGTTAGGAAATCCTCGTATCTCTGACTTCAAAATATATTCAGGATCTTACCACCTTTCTTCCTCTTCACAAGTAAAATTCTGGCACAAGCCAACATCATCTTCGACCTGGATTCTTAGGTCTCTTGGTTGTTCTCTTTGCTTCTTGCACTGCCTTCCTCTACCTATTCTCTGCACAGCAAGTGGAGAGCTCCTTTAAAACTGTGGGGTCAGATCACGGCCCCTACTGCAAAAAGCCATGCAGTAAATTCCGGTCTCACTCAGAGTAAAGCCAGTATCTTTAAGATCACCTATAAGGGCAGACTTGAAGACTTCCTCGTATCACTCTGACCCATCTTCATCTGCTTTCTCCATCTCTCATTTCACTACAGCCACATTAATTAATTAATGTTCATTCACCCAACAGGTATTTCTAACCATTTGGTCTGTGTCAGCCATGTTCTAGGCATTAGGGAAACATAAAACAGGATACATATGGTTCCTATTCTCTTGAAACTTAGGTTCTAGTACATTTAAAGGTGCAGTAGTTTTTGCCTCAGCTGGTGTGGCTCACTGGATTGAGTGCCAGCCTGTGAACCAAAGGGTCACTGGTTAGATTACCAGTCAGGGCACATGCCTGGGTTGTGGGCCAGATCCCCAGTTGGGGGTGTTCAAGAGGCAGCCATATGCTGATGCTTATCTTTCTCTCTTTCTTCCTCCCTTTCCCCTCTCTAAAATATAAATAAATAAAATCTTTTAAAGAAAAAGAAAAGATGCAGTAGTTTTAAGGTACAACCCTAATCAATTATATACGTCAGTCTTTCCCCCAAGATTCTGTGTTTCAAGGCTTACATCTGTCTTCCATGCAGAAACAAAGAACATAAAACAAGCAAGGAAGAGATAGCATCTATAGCTAGAGAGAAATATTCTTAGAAAAATCCCATAACCTGTCAGCTTACTTCTCATTGGTCAAACAGTATCTTTTGACAACCCTAGCTGCAAGGGATGCTGGAGAATGAAAGTGTTTAGAAGGGTTTTTTGCTGCCACGAAGAAAATCATGGGCTTTTTTGTTCATTTGTTTGCTTGTTTGTTGTGTCAATTCAGAAAAAAAAAGAGAGTGTATACCATAGAGATAAATAATTTCTGCCATGCTGGTATAAAATTACCTATGGTTTACACTGAGTATAGATAGGTCCTGTCCATTTCTGAGCATTTTAAGCAGAAAAGCATTATTATACTTGTTTTTATATTAGAATAAGGGCTATTTATTACCATCAGCTCAGGAAAAGACCCAATGTGGCCTTATAAGACAGAATTAATTTGCTGCGACTCAAACTAAAAGTTGGCTGCCTTTTAACTTAATAACTTGAGAACTGTCCATATCCTTTGAAGTTAATGCTAGTTACAAAGTGCAAATAAAAATTTCCTAAAAAATGTAAACTCACTAAAACTAGTAGATGAATGCTGACTGCTTCGTACCGAGAACTATTAGTGTGTATGGGAGGGGTCACATGGAAGGGGGCAGAACAATATTTAGGATTTCATTGTTATTTCGTCTCGTTTTGTTTTAGCTTTTGGATTATAGAATATCCAAAAGGTTGCCCGTGGACATCGAATGTAAAGCATTTAATTGTTTTCTGGTTGTCTGATGGAAGCAAAGATACTCTCTGTGAGCATTTGTGCTGGAAATAGTTAAAATGTGAGCATCACCCCTGTTGTAAATGTATTAGCACAGCAGGACCTCACAAGGTAAATGAATGCATTTACTTGCTTCAGTCTTTCTGCCATAGAAGGTGATTTTCTGAATAGGTGGAAGGATCCCCATTTTAATTAGCTTTTATTTTCCTAATGAGTAAAGTAATTGGCTGAACCAAGCATAAAAGATTCATCAGCATAGGAATACCAGGCAGCTGTTTCTCCGAGTTATACAAAGTAGCAAAGGGGTCACTTTCAAGGAAGCATCAGGCAACATGTTATGTATATGTGAAATGTAACCATTTCTAATTTCGGTCCCAGGTTATTAGCTGTGTGGAAGCTCCTAATGAGGCTGGAGAAACTTTCTCACATAGGAGCATCCTTGCCTTTCATTTATAGCAATGCCACTCAAAGTTTGTTTCAGCAGGAAGCAGCACTTCTGGGTTTTTTTTCCCCTGTTGCTCATTTGTGATTTTATTTTTCCTTAATTTGCTGATCGGAAGAAATGCCAGAGTGACATTCCTGGGGACTGCAGTTGGTGCCTGTGCAAATGAAGACAGCAACTGCTGTTGCTAGATTTCCAGAGGCAGAAATTTACAAACACTTCTGAAGCCCCTGTTGATATCCTCTGCCCACCACCACACCCAAAAGACTCAGCAGTCAACTTAATTCAGTTAAGGTTGTTTAAGATAAATTAAAAGATGCTTTCTCTTTCTGCCTTTCTTAAATGCAACCTTTTCAGAACCCCAGTGTTTTCTACAACTCAATGTTTTAAAAATTGCCTGATTATAAGAGATATGTGCTTAGTAAAAACGTAGATTAAAAAAATTTCTCTTGGAGATTCTGTTTATTAGGACCTGGGTGATAAACTTCTAATAAACATCTCAGATTGTCCGTATCATCAGGGAAGTGGAAGGAGCAACTCTCGTGTAGGAACGAGCAGCATGATGCATCTTAGACTAAAAGCATTAGATTTAGTATTATCTTTTAAAGTCCCTCATGTCTTCATAGTGGAGTACTGATTATGGGGGCAAAGTTTTAAAGCATTTAGTATGCATAAGAAACAAGGACACGGGTAGATCATTTCTCTCTTTGTAAAGTGGAAGTAGCAGCTTTAAGAACATTAAGAACACTTTCCTAACAACACCAAATTCTGCAACTATTTAAGTCTGCTAAGAAGCCACTGATGGCAGTTAGAAGCCATCTCCTTTGTGCTTTGTCAGTGGGAAAAAACAACTATTCATCTTTTTTTGAACATTCGTACCATTCAGAGGAATTGTGGAGTGTGGAAGGATACCTTTTCTAAGACAACTAGGTTTATTTTAGTAGAACATATCGATAGGGGTCCAAGTGTGTAGGCATTTTGAGGATGTTCTTGGAAAGCACCAGATGAGGAAGGAGCTGCCCTCACTCATGCCAAACAGAAATATGTGAGAGCATAAATACACTTTTAATAAAACTGCAAAAATATGCTGATGAATTTCACAGTAGTAATTGTCTGCCTGTTGTAACTGTCTTGGAAAATTTGCCAGGACAGGGTCATAAGGCATTTGATTCTCCTGGAGTAAGACCAGGTATTAAAATTCAATCCAAGTCTCTAACGCATCATGTGTATATTTCATCATGTGTTTTCAACCCAAAGTCAGATCTCTTTCTGCCACCATTGAAACCTGTATGGTTTTATTAACCAATGTCACCCCAATAAATTCAATAAAAAAAGAAAAAAGAAAAGTATGAATGGGCATGTATAGATTAAAAATGTTAATGTCAACAAAATAAAAATGAAAAAGTTAAAAATTCAATCCAAGTCAACAATAGATTATGAGCCTATCCATCTTAGAGTAGGTGATGGATATATTTAACATCATTAATCCACCAAGACTGTTAACTCATAACTTTTGATACTCTGATATTATCCTGATTATTTTATTTAATCTCCCTGGATCATGTGGATTGCAAGATTTTGCCTCGAAGCTAAAAAATTACTTGATAGTTTATCTTCATGATCTTCTGTTACATAACACACCTCAGAGGCCGCTGCTCAGTGTCTCATAGCACTGTTGGAGTATAATTCACAATTCTTTCCTCATCCTGGAACTACCAGAAGATAGCATCATTCCTTAAATATTCAAGTGCCTTTCAAGCGAATGATTTGTGAAACATCTGAAACCTGCGAAGATATGTAGAAAGAGACAATGCATTCCATAGTCTCTCCGACTCTAAAATTTCTTCATAGACACTTCTTGACTTGAAATACAGTAGGAAAGGTTAGAAAATGTGCTATTATTTAGACATTAGTTCTATTTTGAGTCAAACAGGGCTTAGACTGGTTGTTTGTAGCTCATGCTGCAAATTATTCTAAAGTTTGTTGTTTACCGGATATTGCTTCAAACTTAGAAATTTTCTTAATGTATTTTAGTGTACAGTAAGACATTTTTTATTTGAGAAATTGGAAAAAAATGTTCAGATTCCTGTACCTGCAAAAAATTATGAATCAGAACAACACTTACCTCAAGTTAAAAGTTCCTTTTTATGTCTTTTATTTTGAAGACTTGCATATTTTTGTTCAAGTTATTAAACCAGTTGATTTATAAAGATGCAAAAATGCCATTGCAAGGAATAATCCAACTTGGAGAAAAAGACCTGGATATGGGTGCGTTTAGAAGGTCTACCTCAGCTGAATTTCCATTTAATTTAACTTAATCTTTGTGGGAAAAGCTACAGAATTCAATATTATTTATCTACTTTTGCAAGAAATTGCGAGTGAACTTTATCTCTAAGAGAAAGGAAGTGGTCATATACAGGAAAGATCATTTGGAGGTACTTATTTAAAACTACAGATTGCTACATCCTGTCCCAGACCTACCAAATAAAATTATCCAAGGGTAATTTTTTTTAAATTGTGTTTTTTAATAAATATTTCTGGTGATTGTTATCATTCTGCAAACTTTGGAAACATCACATTGTTATATCTGTCAGGTAGAATTTTACTTGGCCATTATGTTCTGCTTCCAAAGAATTTGGAATCAGATGAGGAAATATTCATAAGAAAGTACTTAATGACAAAAATACTGTACATACAGCATTATCAGAATGTAATACAGCATAAATAGATAGTGTCATTGTAAAAGCTGGCCTCATATGTCTTCTTTTGATTTAGGAAAATGCTTGGGAGTGAATGGAGAAGCTCAATGTCTGTCTGAAAAAAGGACAAGTGTGAGACAAAACATAACTGAAAAGAATGCAGGGGAAGTGGCAGGAAAAATTTTTCCCTGGGTATTCTGTGGGTCAAGGACAGATATGTTTTCAAGGAAAAGGAAGGGAGACTGAACAAGGAGAAAGACCAAAGAGGCAAATGATTGATTATTCAATGAGGTGTTCCAGGTGGTGGGATAACCTAGATATACAGGACCAGGGATGCTCACTATTAAAGTGTAAATGTCTATGCAGTGTTGTCCCTGTCATACAAATCCCTCCTGTGCCTAACTTTCAGTAATCATGGAGGACTGAAGAGAGAAGGCACAGCTACATTCCACGGACATAGTGCTGTAAGGCAGAGAGAACATTGGCAAATCAGAATGACACAGGAAGAGATGCACATATGCGGCCATTTCAGTGATGTCCCCAAATATATCGGGTGACTCCACACACCCACATACACACACGTGAGAAATACCTAAAAAAAACAAACTGCAGAAGGATTATCTCTGCACGTTGAGATTAACAGTGATTTATATCTTTTTGTATTGTGTTCTTCCATTGAATGTATATTACCTGTATAACAAGGGAAAAAATGATTAAACTCTGGGGAAAGAAAGATAATTTTCAGATGTTTCCTTAAAGTAGTTTAAAAGTTGATTTAAAAAAATAAGCCGAATCTAATACTCAATTTCAAATCACACAGCACCAAGAGCTACGCTACATTGGTTTCCATTTCAAAAGATCTTTGTTGGTTAGTCTATCATAAATAAAACCAAAGCCCTGGATTCTGGAAGGCTGATGTGACACACAAAATAACTTACATTGAGCAGTTGGATCATGCGTGGATCCCACGGGTTCAAAGTGGGAGAACACATTTTAATGATTTTACATTCATCTGCACAATTCTTTTAGCTATCAATCATACAGTGACTTGTGGCTTCTTTTCCTTCTTTTAAAGGTAACTTTTCTTCTAGTTAAAGAATTCTTATGAAACAGTATTGTATTTAGCCCCAAAACATGCAGTTTCTGCTGTCAGGGAAACTGGATGTGAAGGCCACTTCTCTCCCTTACTCCTGGGTGACCTTGAGTAAGTTACTTCTTACCTTTGCAGCTGTGTTTCCCCATCTGTAAATGGGGAAAATGGGCTTCTTACTTTTTAGGGCTTGTGTGAAGGTGACATTAGTTGCTGCTTAGCATAGCCTGCAGTCAGTTGTACAACATGACTGAACTCTGATTAATATTCGTCAATAATAGGAACTTCTGGGCACAAAAAGCAGCAAGAAGGCTATAAAAATCATCTAAATTCTTATATCCAAGGCCAGAGGTACTATTATTTTGGTACAATTTTGTCTTTTTTTCTTTGTTTAAACAAAAAATGCTGAAATGGATTACCTTATACATACTGTATTATAATCTGATTGTTAAACTTTATGTAAACTAAATCATTTCCTCTTCCCAAAACATCATTTTCAGGGACCACTTTCCTATTTATAATGAAGCATCAGACTTTATTTAAATAATATATTTTTGACATACTAGCTATTTCCCAATGATTGATGCTTTGAGAAGGCTGCACAATCTTTACAACTAAATATCTGTCCATATCCATCATTACTACCCATCAGTAATGGGAATTACTGAACTGAATTGTATCTTTAATATGTATTAAATACATATTCATTCTGTATGGATAAAGTGCCTTCCAGAAAGTTTGTGCCAATTGCCACATCTAATAGTTTACAAAATACTCTTTAACCATAGATGTATTCTCTCTTTTTGCAAAAAAAAAGGTAATGGCATTTTTTTTCTTATACTCTATTGAGATTGAAAAATGTGGTCATTTGGTTTTTATCTTGTATATTATGCAAATATATGCATATTTTAAAGAATAATGTTCAAATTGTCAGGTTCACTCAGGTGTCATTTGTTGAGCACCTGCTGAAGGCAGGCACGTCGGGGTGACAGGTGGAAAGACACTAACGCTAAAGTGGGTGGTGCCCAAGAGGAGCAGGGCCCAGGGAAATGTGCGTGGCTCCCCCACAGCCCCGGCTGGTGCCTGTTCATCTTTAGACCCGCCCCTCCCCTTGTCCGAGGAAACCAAAAGACAGGGAGGTTTGACAAGTCCCACCCACAGGGAACTGACATTTCTTGAGTATTTTTTAAAGTGATAAAGAACTCTAGTTTCCCATTTAAAACAATAACTGCTGTCATTTGTTGAACACGCATCTGTGACAGGCTCACTGCTGAGGTTCCACTATTATCTGTCATTCAGAATGGGTATAACAAGCGGGCCTGCCAGTGAAGCGATGAGCTTGCCCAACTGGAGATGCTGGGCTTCATCAGATCTGTCTCAGGCTCTCCCTCCCGCCTCATTTACACTCGGAGTTCTCAGCTTTTCATCTCATTACATGTGTGATATTTGTCTTACCTGCCTGGTACTTTTCTTTAAATTGATTTGCAGTGTTTATTTTTGAAGTTTCTTTTAGAAGGAAACTGTATATCTCTATCATAAATATATAAAATCAGTAATATGTACCACATGTGAATACAATAATTTACATTTATACTCTCATGTGTGCCACAAAAAAAAATCATCTTATCCCTCCAGCCCCCATCATCCGCCATCTCCTGCTAGTGGCCAGAGTGTCACATCTGGGGAAACACCACCCCAGACCCTGCTGCTTCCCTAACTGAAAAAAATTGATTCAGGGAGGACAACAGGATAAGACAATGGGAACTCTCTACGCCCTTCTCCTATTGGTTTCTTAGCTCTCTCTCTTCTGTTCAGCTTGGGCAACTTTTGTACAGTGTGAAGGGTGTTCGTTCTTGTCTTGGAGGAGGGGTGGGGAAGAGCTGCAGAGGTTCAGCTGTGCTCAGAAGAGGTTGTCCACATATCTCGTTTAACTTCATTTCAGCTGAAAAGGGCTAAACACACAGAACATCAAAACTGAGCCACCAACTTCATGTCTGGGCAAGTCAAGGCTACTTTCTCATCAGTAGACCCCAAACACAGGGTCGGCCTTGGTGATTTCCAGTGACCAATACATAGTAAGCCTATCTGGCCGGGCTTTGTCTGGTAACCTTTTCTAAATCAAATATAACAGCAACTTTAATAAACGGTTAAGTCTACTGAACATGTCTCATGTTTTATAAGGGAGGAAAAAATAGGCACTTTGTTTCTCTGGACATTTAAAAACGAGAGCCCTCACGGTGACAGCCTCTGTTAGTTCTGGTGGGACGTGACGGTTATCTGAAGAGAACCAGCCGGATTTGATCTGACAGTCGCAGCCGGGGGAGAGTGCTACCAATCTAATTACCCAGTAATCTAGTCGGAACAGGAGTAATTCTAGGACTTTCGCAGGTAGCTAATCACATTTCCTGTGCATTAGCAGCCACACACGGGGAGCTTTTAGGAAGGAGGTTTGTGGTCTGCAAGGGCTTTGTGAGCTCATAGCAGTGTGATTTCTTCGCTGACTTCCCCCCAGGTGGGTTCTTCAGTACTTTTTTTTTTCTCGCTCTCTTTTCTACCCTTCCTCTTCATTGCTCAAATGGTCTTAGTTCACTTCAAGTTCTATGTTCAAGTTTCTTGCAGTCCATTCAGAATGTGTGGGAGGAGGAAGGATAAACTCTATGACCCTTTTGCTGATTTTTCCATCAGGGATAAATTAAGGAGTACTTCGAAATCTGGTGGTCAGAGGGGAAAAAGATGAAAAATGTTATTTTTTTTTATAAGGAAAGTGCTCTTGCTTATGACCTACATGTCATTTCTCTATGTATGCTGGTGATTTTTGAGACAGATGTTATAGAAAAAAAGGCAAGAGAAAAGAGACTGTTAACAGATATTTAGTCTTTCAGTGGCTCTGAATGTCAAGCTCTGGGCTGTGTGGATCATGTATCATTTCCATAATCATCATTTGAATAAGGAAAGTAAAGACTGGAAAAAAAAAAGAGAGAGAGAGAAGGAGGGGGAAGGCACACCCAGTGAGCAGAACTTTTGCCGCCATGCTGATTAATACCCGCCATGTTCTTTCTCTGAAAACTTCTATTTGGGATAATTTTATAAACCAGAATGTTTTCCAAGTGCATTGGTTTCTGACACTGTAAAATCGAGGCACCTCTGAAAAATCATTATATGAGCATGAGACCTTTTTCCTTCTACCCCCATGTTGTGAACATTTCTCCAACTTTTCATAATCATTGCTTGGTCAGGGCAAATCTGAATATTTGAATCTAATCGTGGGGAATTCCAGTCACTAATAGCTTTATAATGTAGTGATCCCCCCAAGTTATCCATGATAAATGGGCTTCCCAAATAGCCTCCAGGAATCATAACATGACACATTAGGCGGAACACTGTAAAAAAGAGGAAATGTGAGATGCTGTGCAAAATTGTTGTTGTAAATCTGAACAGGTTTCAACCACAATTTGCACCCTCTCAACGGCAGCGTTTTGTGGACTTAAACATGTTTTCATTTCTGTAATTGTGGGAGGTGTACACCTCCAGGGGCTTCGTTGTTTGGGTGTGCCTCTGTGCACACTCAGAGACTGTTAATAAGTCACAGGTATGTTTGAACCTAAAGTTGGGCAGGTGAACCTAGAGGCTGGTGGGTCTGGGATGCAGCGCATGGACTGATGTTCCTGCTTCTAATTATGTTGTCTCCTCATTTGTTCTCAGTTCAGATCTTACAAAAGCCTTTGGTATGAGTTTATTTAATAAGGAGTTCTACAAAACTGTGAATAAACCTGACTCTGAGACTGTGACTGAATATGAGCTACAAAAGTTAGTCTCTTATTGCAAGCACTATAATTGTTTGACTCCCAAGTACAGATGAACCTTGGATTACACCTGAAGATAGTTTTCACTGGGCATTTTTATCAATGCTGTTTTCATACGTCAGAATGTATACTTCAATGCAGATGAAATGTATTCTCTAGGTCACTAATTGACATGTTTACCAACAGAAATTATATTTAAACATGTCAATATCACATCAGTTTGTACAACAGCTTTTATCTGAGAGCGTGAAAACATTCGTGGGAAATTGATACCATGCTGGCTAATCCCTACAGAAATGTCGTTTAACCAAGGCTCAATTCTTAGAGAATCAAAATGAGAAAAATATTATGTTAGAGCGATGACTTGAATGATTCCAGCGTCTCTCAGTATATAATTGGCACAAATAAAAAGAACATCATTTCTTACATTTCTTAAGGCTATTTCTCAATAGAAGAGAAAATGATTTAGGAATGCAGGAGACGCACAAAGGAGATGGCATATTAAGAGCTTAACTGAGCAGTGGAACCTCCAGGTATTTGCAAATGTGGCACTCATTTCTCTGCTTTAAACCCTAGATCTTGAATTGCGCAAGTGATTCTGATCTGTGAATCAGTCTACGTTGATTTCTCTGTTCAAATTAATATCTGCTGAATGAGTTGGTCTTTGTGACTTCCTCTTTGCCACGGTGTCTGATCTGTCCAAGGAATGTCCCAGGACAAAAGTGTCTTTATGTAAAGAACAATGATAAGTTCCACGATTATCATATATGAATTATCAGCCCGCTCCCAGTCAAGTTAGTTTCTGTACTAAGAATGCTATCGACTTTGAACTTTAGTTAAGTCATGATGAAGCAATGATTCTAAGTTTTGATTCAATGTGTAGGGGATCTTCCATTTTACTATATCGTTTTTAATGCTATTTCCTAGCACCTTTGATTTGGCTTCTGTTTTTAAAAAGTTGATTCCTGTAACACATTTCAGATTTGAGGCAGAGTCTACTTCAGGCTCGTGATTGCTTTTCTTTCTTACGCAATTAGAAATTTCCAAGGGAATATTTGTTTTTTGGCAATAAGGATGGCAAAACTCCCACATTGGCATTGTTCAATGTCTTTCATAATATTTTTTAAAATTGGCAGTTTGGGTGAGTTATTCCTGGCCATTATCCAAACCCTCCCTCAACCCAAATATAGTCTTTTAAGATTTATATTTTCTGTTTATCCGATTCTTGGTCATGGCCTACTTTTGGGAATTTATGCAAAGCCCCACATTGCCTCTCATCTCTCTGGGCAGTCTTGCTGGACACGCATGGCAATTCCATGGTAACATATAACTCTGCTGTCCTTTGTGACATTCTCCTGCGTCTGTGCTGTCCGACAGAGTGACTGTGTGCCACATTGCGCCCGTTTAAATTGGATTTCAAATTAATTTCAATCTAATACAAGTAAGAATTCAGTTTCTTCGTTGCACTGGTCACATTTTAAGTGATCCATAGCAGCCTGTGAGACACAGGCCCCGGGCCGGACAGTGTGGATATCGAATATTTCCGTCACTGCAGGAAGTGCTGGTGCTGAGCGCTGCCTTACGTGCTCGACAAACTCGCAGAGCAGAGTATGGCCATTGACTTAGAGGCAGAGAGCAATTGTGGCCGTTCAATCCCAGGTTCAATGCCAGGAAATAGCAAAGTCAGTACAGGTGGCCGGGACTCTCGGAAGGTACACACTTCCAATGGCACCTCTTTATGAGTTCTTGTTGCAATTCAATGAAATTTCTCAAATATTGGTTTTACTGCCTTTAGATCTTTTGTCCTAACTAACTTGGTGCGTGTCCTCATTCTGTACTTCAGAGGTAATTGTGATATTTAATGAACATAATTTCTTGGGTCTGAGGCACACAAAGTCTGTTACTCACATATTCTCTCCATCCCTTCCTAAAAACACATGTACAATGTCATTTTTTTTTACTTTGCAATGAAGTTCAAGTTGTATTTTATTTACTTTTTGAAGAGATAATATGTTCACATGGCAATAAATGTAGAGAAGCTTCTCCTTCTCATGCCTGACCATCGTTAAGACAATTTCCCTCTCAAAGTCCAGGCAATCACGTTTTGTAGCTCTGGGGACACAATTCTCGCTTGGACTTGTGCCAACGCCATGTGAATTTATCGTTACATTTCAGACCAAGTCATCAAATTGTAACACATTTTTTAACTCTTAGGCACACATTCTTACGTTACTTTAGCTAACTAAGCAAGCTGGGTGAAGTAAATATATGATTTGTGGCCTGTGAAGGTGTGTATTACTTGAATTCTTACAAGTTGTAACAGAAAAAAAAATACTGTCACGGGTGATGGGTGTTTATTATAAGCATATGTGGGGACTGAAGAAGTAAAACGGACTTTCTAGGCAGCTCTGAAGTCACTTTGGGCCTCGGAGTTTCACAGCCTGAAACGTTTATTGGACAGCTGAAGAGGTGGCAATGGCATGTTACCACTCAAGATACAAGGGCGAGTCCACTCACCTTATTTTCTTACCTTCCACCGAGAAACATTTTGACTACCTTAGATGTGTCTTGATACGCTATTAAAATAACAATTTTGATGTAGTTGTCGGTATCCAATGTGGAGATCCTCTAGGCAGTCTCATGCTAAAACCCACGATTATGTAGATGCCGGTCATATCCGTGGATGCCAAAGATGGCAATTTGAACTCTGACACAGACCATTGTGATGGAGTTGGAGAGTCACCTGGTGAAGGCCCTGGGCTCGTATTCAGAAAGGCTGATTTCCCACTGGCCACTCCCTGCGCGATGCGGGTGGGTAAGATATACACAGAAGCATTTTGAAGACTGTGACGAGGAATGGTGGTGCTTATATCGCGTTTAGTTGTGCATCCTTACATGCATGCTATGATTTGATTTTAAAGGCATTGTCTGAGAGACAAAAAGGAACAAATATTTTCTCATGTTACAAATAGGAAAGCAAACACTCAGAAAAGTTAGTGTATTTGAACTCTCTATGAGCAGCCTAACCAGTACTTGAAACCCAAGTAAGCTAATCAGACCTTTGTTCTTTCTACTTGAAAAGACAGTTTCATTATGGCAGACAACATGTCAGTTATATGTAGTGTTTGACGAAGTACTTGCCCAGCGGACAAATGAATAGAACTAGATAAGGAAATTTAATTAATGAGTAAAAACCACTTACGTTATTTAAAGACAGCACTAAAATCGTCTTTCAGGTATATTAGCTAAAAGTGTCTATTTTAACAAAGCTGTACTCTTGTAAGATGTTCTAATCTTTCAATCACACATTACTTGGAAAATCTAGTGGTCTTAACCACATTAGGAATTTATTAAACATCACGTTATATTTAGGGATGCTGGATTATTTGCCAGGTGTAAATACAATTTATGTCATGGAGCCTGTCGGCCTTGGTATGGTTCTATATCCAGGATTAATCCCAAATGCCTTAGTTGTTGGCTTCTTTTGGTATTGACTTGAAAAAAATTCAAAACCATATTTATTACCAATTGGCCATCACGCTGTCACACGAAAGGCTATCTGACTCACTTCATTACAACCCCTGTGTGTTAGGAACCAATGCTGGCCTGCATCAGAGCCACTGATTCCAGGGCGTGCCGATCAGAACAGGCTCATGCTTAGGCCTCCACCCTACCTGACAAGATTAATTCATATGAAACATGATGGGTGTGCTACTTCATTTAATTAGAAAGAACATCTAATTTTTGCATTTAAAAAATCAAAGGACACTCAGAATAGATATTTGGAATCAATTGTTTAAAGAAAAACAGTTTGCTGTTTTTTGTGGACTGGAGACAAGGGTTGTTGAGTGTGATTATTGTTGTTGTTTTTTTTCTTTTTTGACCAAAGTAAATGATAGCTTTTGGCACAACTGATGAAAACTTTGGTTAGCCTTATATCAGGATAAATTTAAATTTAAAAATTTGCCTAAGGCTTGTACGTGAAAGTTCAGCAAAAAAAAAAGTTATTTTGATTTGCATCGGCTTTTAAAATTAAAGAAACACATGCACACAAATGCTCACATACAAACACATGTACAAGTTTTGATTGATTGGTTAGTTTTAAAGCACTGTTAGTTAGTCCTAAAACAGTAGTCTGCACAATCCTAAATAAGACCTCCTTTGTCATGTCTTCACCCAGTACTTTGGTGATATACATCCTATTGACTACTTAGTTTCTCTTTCAAAGCAGAGACCTGAATGCTTATAGCAGCTACAGGTAGGGGAGTTGGTAGTTTAGCAAAATCTCACTCAATGCAGCCCTGAATACAAGAAATCATGTCTCATATTCTGAGTTTGAATGCATTCTAGAAATAAAGAATTTAATTTCACTTAGAGTACTTATATATATTGAGCCTTTTCAAATGTAAATGCCAATTATTGCTTATTTACTTTTGGTCAACTTAAAACTTTACTTTGGCACACACCCCTGCTCACACATACAACAAATAAATAATGGTATTTTCTTCCTTCAGTTTGGATAAATAACGGCCATAAAATACTGGAGACAGTAGGAACCCCTCCACCATCCCCCTCCTTTATGATGCAGTGATCAGAACATGTCTTTCAAGAAATGTAGAAATTTCGATGTGTTGACAGAGTCTCAATGTCTTCTTAAATGTGTAAAGCCATAAAGATGAATGTGGTTATAATTTCCTCAGCTACAAATTTATCCCTGTTTGGTTTTTATAAATATAAATTCTTACATTAATAAACACTTGTACCAAAACTTGCAAATTCTCCCACAGTCTTCTATCGTCACTGGGAGTTGAGAGATGAAGTGAAGAGAGAGCCAAAAATTCATATCTAAGTAGCAATTATTTAAGCTATCACCAGCTGCTTTTAAAAATATATGGAAATCAGGTAAACGATGACAATTAAGTAAGAAAATCAATACTATGTTTAATTTTTATGCCTAACTTAAGCCATTTAGTATTTGCCACAAATCAATGGTTTCAGGCTCCCTTGCTACTGATCTTGTATTTGCATGCCTGAGATGCATCTGAGTAGGAAGAGGGGTTCATTAAGAATCTGTGATGAAATTTTATTGCTCACAGACATAGAATAAGAGACAAAACTAAAATTTCTCAAAGAGAATTTTGTTTGGAAGTGCCTGGATCAACTCATGGGGAAAAAAAAGGTTAATGGTGTTTAAATAGGCAAAATATTTGGAATTCTGTTTCCCAAATATCTCTAAGGTTTGTTTAATGACTGAAGTCCTCAAATCTAAGAGGGCCCAAGGGAATCTCAGTATTTACCAAGCCACAATGTGCTCTCTTGTGAATTTCTGAACTCTGTGGCAATGCAAACTTCATAGTATTAATTTTCTGCTTTTAGAGGCTGACCTCTAAATTTCAAAGCTTGTTTATTCTCTTTGGACGGAACATTAGAGAAGCTTACAAGAGAACTTAGAGAAAGCAAGGTAGTAGATAGCAGCATATTTTATGTAGGTGGGAATGTGGGATAGAAATCAATTTCTGTAGCCAAATTCCACGCAAAGAGGATTAAGAGGATGACATATTTGGAGCTATTGCTTGGAAAGCAGCGATTATTTGAAAAAATACAATGAAAACCCCCGTAAAGAATGACTTGACTTGTTAAGATTTGCTTAGAAATCTGTGATAGTGGCATGGAAGCACGGCTTTAGATCCATTGAGACCTGGAATATTTCATTACAGGTCTGTTGCTTATCAGCCATAAGATCTCAGATAAGCTATTTAAACTCTCTGAGTGACATTTTCTTATCTATAAAATTGGGACAAGTATACTTACATTGCATAATTGTTTTGAGAACTACAGATATTGAATCGCAAATATTTAATGCAAAACTTAGCAAAGATTAAGTTACAACTGCTACTATTACTTCTCATCATCACTGGAGATCCACAATTCTATTTAAAATCTAAGGGATGATGTAGAGCTAAAGTTAAGCACCTCTGAAGCATGTTTAACATCCAAGGACAGAGAGGCAGTAATTTCAGGATTAATATTCTTTTCTTTCAGCGAAAGGATTCTGAACCATGGACCAGGATGAGGATGTGTGTTTATGAACTTCCAGGGGATAATAGTCTTTGTGCTTAAACCTTAATTATTATAATCATCACTCTCACATTTATAACACTTTCATTGTGGTATTGGTCCATATCAGTTGGGTGAATGTATTTTTTTCACCAAGTAAGCCCTGTAGCTACTCCTCAAACCACCAATAGCAAACACCACTATAGATGTCTAGCAATCATCCTGTCATAATTCCACCTACTTTGACTTTGCCATGACCACAACACTATGCTTGGGAAGGTCTAATGTTTTTCACAGAACAGAAATCATTCAGTTCTCTACTCCAAGGTCTGCTTTGGCAAGCCACATTTTTCAGTGTCTTTATAAACCTTGTTATGCATTCATTCAGCCCATATTTACTGTTCTCTGCTCAAGAATTCAGAAGAATGTATTGTTTTGTAGCCCTTCTAAGTGGCCTTCAATCCCCACTCCATCTCTGCAAAAAGGGAGATTGTCAGTGAGTCAATTTGCAGGTACCACTTAGCTGGTACCTCTACTCCACCCCCTTTTTAAACAGCTGCCACTGTAGACACAATATTGAAATCAGAGGGCAGGGAAGATTGACAGGAATGACACTGCATATAATCCCCATTCTTATTGTTTTAAATCCACTTTGTAAATGGTAAACCTGGGATATAGGAGGAAGGGATTTGGTAATAGACAAATCTATGGGTATGTGTGTGTGTGTGTGTGTGTATAATATATATTACTCCTTAATGACATAAAGTAATGGTACAGCCACAAAGTCATATGCCTCCAGGGACACCAGTGATCTGGGGCCATACAGTTGTCATGTGGACACTGTAGCAAATTGGAGAGTGGATTCCTGGAGGATAGGGGACTGCCTGGACTTATCTACAACTGTAAGGTGCCCTGAAATGTTGGAATATGGGTGTGACCATATCTTGTGACTTTCTAGGAGAAGCCCAAATACATGGATTGGGATGTGTGTGTGTATATGTGATTTCAAACACTAGCAACTATTTCTTAAAGCAGTAGTAGCCAAACAAAACCTGGCCTCACTGACCTCGTGACCTCATAATGTTACCGAACAAAAAACAAACAAACAGAAGTTTGCCTTTCACCACAAAAGTAGAACTTATGAGGCAAATGCTGGTGCAGAAGGAAAGAGGTTGTATTCAGGTGCTGCGTGATTTGGCAGAATGGTGACTTCTGTCTCAAAGCTCGTCTTTCTGCTCTGGAAAAAGTCCAACCATGCTCAGCAAGACCAAGACAAAAGTCGGTGTCCAGAGTTCCTGCTCCCATTTAAAGAACAGTCCCTTGGAGCCCGCAGCTAAGCGGCCCGTATTCCCCACCAGGTAGTCTAGCTCGTTTCCGGCTTTTGTTCATTTCAGCCTCCCTCCTGGAGCCTGCCTGTGGAGGCCACATGGCCACGGGCTATGCAGCTGATAGGGTCACAAGGCTGCGTGCTACTGGGAGAGAGTGTGTGAATGCACTGGTGAATTCTTCACCAGTTTGGAGAGAGAGAGAGAGACTCCATTTTGGAGGTTAAGGCCATGTGGCCCACGGAGAGAACAGGCCAGTGCACTGTGCCAGAACAGGTCGTGAGCTAGTAAGCCTCAAGCCAGAGAGAGCGGGAACCAGCCACAGGCAAGAGAGGGTTTCTTTGTTCCCCTGGGATTATATTAGCTTAAGTGTGGGGCAGTCCAAGGGATTTCTCAAAATGGTCAATCAACTTCCCAAACTTTCACGTGCTTCGGGTGGATCCACCTCCTAACCAGTCCTTTCTTTCCCCGAGCTAGATGACAGGCCATTTTGACCTCTATGGTGCATGCATCAGCCTTCTTCTTGTCCCACACCCAATCTGGTAGTGGAAAGGAGAGGAGGCAATGGTTTTCCTCTTTGCTAGCCTTCCATCAGATTATCTTGTTAGCTTTTCACCCACTCAGTGTAAGACCCTCTCCTCTGCTGCCATCTTGACTGATGGGAGAAACTCCTTGGCACTCCAGACAGACCGTCTGCCAGTAACTAAGATTAAGGTTTTGCTTCCAAATCTACTTTCTTTGCTTACAGTAGCAATTAAACTATAGCCCTTTTATTCTGTTCTGTAGTCTCTCTCTCCCCCACCCACTCTTTCTTCCTCAGTGGCTTCATCTGTGAAATAGGGATGAAAACATTTGTTTTTCTGTCTCCAAAAGATCAAGGATCATGATGCATGTGAAGATTAATGAGGTTATTTGGTTAAGTGCATCTTGCTGGGTGGAAGAACTATGGCTTATGAATACAAATAGCATTTGAATCATGTGAGCTTTCATGGAAAGAGAGTTGAACCATTTAGCTTCCGCTCTGCAAGGGTTTATAAAGAAGAAACTAGGGAGAAAGAAGCTGAAAGTGTTTCTTCATGACATCTCCCGTAGTGAATCGTGAAGTGGCAACGGGAATTCTGAGAGTTTGTTTGTATGAAACTACAGATTCTGTAGGCACTGCAACCTGAAGAGAGCCAAACCCTGGCTATGTAAGCGTATGTGTTTATATCTACTGGAGAAGGGTAAGCAGATGTGGATGGAGAATAACATGTGAACTACCTACCTAAGGTTCTGCTCACAACATTTTTTATCCTCTAATCAAATTGTCTTTTTTATCATTGGACTCACACCTTTCCTTGTGCATTCATTAGGGGAGACTACTGAAGTATACCCAATATATTATTATATCAACCCAACAAAAGTTAATTTTTCTCTGATTCTCCTAGGTGACATTTCACATCATCATTCAGAAAACCACGTTTCACATATTCTGTGGCTCGCTCCCTCATCCCGTGGGTCTCACTATTAGTTGGCAAATGGAGTAAGAATGCAGTGAATTACATGTGGAAGATCATTATAAGCCAAGCCTGAGAGTAACACGGGCCACTTTGGCTCACGTACCCTTGGCTAACTCATTCACATTGCCACACAAGGGACTCTGGGAAATGTAGTCAAGTCTGTCCCAAGAAGAGTACATCATTTTGATCAGCCCATAATCACTGCCAAGGCTGAAATATCTTTAGAGTGTTTTATCATCTGCTAGATATGTTTGATTCCTTGAATGTAAGACACCAGATTTAGAATTCCCTATTCCTTTTCTTTTGTTGCATCTCTGCAGCTAGTATGCTGGCTTCCTGGTTTCATGTAAAGCATTTTCATATGCTATTTTAAATGTTTTGTTTTGTTTTAATGTTTCTATTCTTTCTATAACTAAATATATTTTCCATCTTGTTGCTTAGAAGGAAGATTTTTGCTCCATTACGTGTTTAAGTTGGAATACTTTTGTTAATAAGCATTCACGGTGACTAACATAGGCTATTACTATCTGTGATTTCCTTAGCTATGGCTTCTAATGGAAATCATTGATTCCTGAGTAGAAATACAAAAATGTGTTTGTTATTTTTGGCTTTTAAATCTGAAACTGTCACAGGGAGTGGGCGGGCAGTGTTCTCTTTGGAATGATGTGTAATGTAAAAATAAAATGATTGAATATTATGGAATTATACAGTGACTTTGATTAGTGTAGGCAGTCAATACTAATCAGTGTATACAAAAGAATACAAATGTTCTTGCTCTTTTAGCACAACACTGTATATGGTGTGACTATTAATGGTTGAAAAATGATATGGGAAAAGAGATAAGATATACGAGGTCTGTTGGGAAAAAAGCCCAACCATTGTTAATATAATGAGAATAGTCCACATGACATCGAGGTAACCTGGCAGCCAAGGAGAGAGGACTGGAATGCTCATGTGTGAACAATGACAACTTCAGTGTACTAGTCAGTGGGGGCAGTAAATGCCATTGAGTGAGCATGTGTGCTGTGTAGTTGTCCCATTCAAAATGACTGAGTGAGTGGAGCAACAGATATGCATCAGATTTTGCATTAAGGTTGAACATTCCTCTGTGGAAACTATTTGGATGATTCAGAAGGCCACAGCTATGGGCAACTGGTGATTGCCAGCTTTACTACGATAATGTGCCCACTCACTCATCACATCTTGTTTAAGCTTCTTGCTGAAACATCAAATCACCCAAGTTACTCAAACCCCTACAGCCCAGATTTGATGCCCAGATTTGGCACCCTGCAACTTCTGGCTTTTCCCAAAACTAAAATCACCTTTCCAAGGGAAGAGATTTCAGACTAATGATGAGATTCAGGAAAATATGATGGGGCAGCTGATGGCAATTGGGAGAACTGTGTAAGGTCCCAAGGTGCCTACTTTGAAGGGGACTGAGGTGTCATTGTCCTATGTACAATGTTTCTTGTATCTTCTTCAATAAATGTCTATATTTTTCATATTGCATGGCTGTATACTTTCTGGACAGACCACATATACTCACCCAAAACTGGTGCTTTTCATGTGAATTAGCAATTTGAGGATCTATACAAAATATAGGCTTATTCAACTTTTGACAAAACTCCTGTTCAAAAATCCATGAGTGGAGACTTTCAAGATATTAAAATACAAATAGGTGACAAAGATATAATCATCAATCTATTGGTGTTAGAGTGTGGTGATTAAGAACTATATGAATGGGATTACCCCAATTAAATCTTAGGCTCACCTTAGCCTATCTGTGATTCTTGGCAAGTTAATTCTGAAACTCCACTTTCTCTTCTGTAAAATGCAGATGACAACAGAAATAGAACTCATTATATCATGAGGATCAATAAGGTGTTTGTGAAGAGTTTATGCTAATTCATGTCAAGTAGAAAGTACCCAATAAGCACATACAGAGACAAAGCATATTCTTACACACAAAAAAAATAGTTAAAACAGTGCTTAACATGCTGTGGGCCTTCCAGCCACCTGAATATTATTTTAGTATGGAAATTCTGGTTCTTTAGGTCTGTCATGGAGCCTGAGATTTTCTCTTCTTACATGTCTATAGATTATATTTTGGTGGTGAGTGAGCCACTTTTAACAAAAGGGAGCTAAATTTTATAGTTATATCCTTATCTAAATCTTGGATTATCTGTTTATCTGTGAATGTGATCATTTGATTCCTGGCAGATGATGACAAAGGGCTCCTCACAGGCAACATATCTGCAAAGCTTCCAGAAGTGAGCAAGCTGTTGAGCCAGATGTCTGAGAAACAAAAGAAGTAATCCAAAATTCTATTCATGTTAAACGTTTTTGGTGTCAAGAATTGTCATTGTCCAGGAATGTAGTTTGAAGGCCAATGATTTAGGGTTGATATGCTTCAATGCTAGTGTGACTTTTTGAAATTCTGATTTATTGGCTATTATTTTATTTTATTTTTTTACAGATGTTTTTGGAACTTTTGTCTCCCATTGGTTGTGGTGGCACTATTATTTTTCAATATGCTAAAGAAAAGACTTAAAATTTAAATGGGAGAGAATAATTGACTTTTCTAGTCTTTGTTGGCCCCTGTTTCTGGTAAAGCTTGTTGTATCTCTTTTTGGTATTCCTCCTAGAGTATTTAATTTAGGTCGCTACTGTTTTCATTAATATCTTCTATCTTTTTCCATTAATTGTCCACTTAGTAGTGTATAATCCTGCTTAAGTCATTGGCTGTTCATTATTCAGATTTTGAAACTTTTCACCTCTGTTGGTCATCTTGCTAAATATTCTTTTATTTTTCTATTTGTTTAAAGTAGACTTATTTTTATCTTAATGGAATTCTATTACTGAGTCAAGATTTTGGCTAATGTGGTAGTAGCCTGTGGTGGGGTTTGAAGACCCCATAGAGGGTTGGATTCCCTCATTTCCCTGTGCTATCCCTGCATCTGTCTTTCTGCCAAATCTCCATAATGAATGGCGCAATGCCTATAAATCAGAGAAATGGCTAAAGAAGCTCTCAGAAGCCAGGAGTTACCTGATCAAAATCTCAACCCTGATATTATCACAATGTATTGTGTGGCCATTGTACATCCTCAAATACCCATTTGTCTTCACAACAAATAGCCCTATTTATTACCATAGTTTGCTATGTATAATGCACACTTTTTGCCCAAATTTTTGAGGGAAAAATAAAGACGCACATTAATAAAGATGGCAGTACTAATTCTGTATCTATACAAATGTTTTTCATTATTTTATTTATGCTTATGTGTTAAAAGTGTAACTCTGGAAAGCAATAACAATATCGATATGCAAAATAATACCCTGAAATACAATAATCAGTTTTATTTCTAAATATAAATAAATAAATAAATAAATAAATAATTGAATTAAAGAATTAAAATGAAAGATTTTTTTTCCTGAAAGCTTAGGCCAAAAATATGGGTTCACATTTTACACTGGAGCACATTATACATGGCAAAATACAGCATTTTGCATAATTATCAATTGAGTAGTCTACACATCTTGTAATAGCATTTGCATTTCCTTTTTTAAGAAAACTTCTATGCTTAAGGGTTTATTACAAGAGATTGTGCTATTAAATATACAACATATGGAGGAAAAAGGCATATGATAACTGTGGTTATTTGCCACATATGTTTAAATAAATATATGAAGATTTATGTTGTCATGACCCTTTTGGAGTTAAACACATTGAAGGAGAGCTTAATTATACATTTTGACATCTCCTAGTGTTTTAAACAAAAGGTATCAATTTATATTACCTATTTCTAAGCACTGGAAAGAAGGAGAGAACATTGAGATTAACTAACAATAAATAATGTTTTCTTTTTCTCTGGAAAAACAGACAATGCCTTATATATATTAAGTCAGCCCATTTCACATGTACAAAGTAGGGGAAACCCAGATTCTTGTGTTAAAAAAAAAAACCTGACAATGAAAAACAAACAGGCATTCTGAAAGTGACCAAAAGTTAATGCTGGAACCAAGCTGTCAACACAAACTGTAAAAACACTAACTTCCTACATTACAAAATTTGGGATTGAAAGTGAGCAATTCACACCCCATAGTTCTCTGACCATATAATTTGTTTGTTTGGTGGCTCTGACCATCTCCAAATAATTATTTTCCTTGAATTCTACCCATGTGATCCTTCTCACTTCTTAAACCACCCCCCTAGAGGTTTCCTCTCCGTGGCAATTTAGGGGGTTAAGACATGGAAATAAGAGCTGTTGCAAGAAAGGGGGCTGATCCCCCAGTGGGTTGATCACAGAACACTGGTGCTGCTAGGGCACCATCTTTATATTTCACTCATTAATATAAATGATAAAAATATATGATTCTTCCAAGAATATCTTCAGTTGTGAATATAAATCTGACCTGGTATTAGTAAATGTCTAGGATTTTTGTTGGTTTAAGTGTGTTATCTACCAAGATGGAAGGCAGCAGAGTCCTTGGAGGCAGAGGTTTTTGTCTGATGGATAGTTCTTTGGAGACAAATGTGGTGCCTTATTTTCTTTAACACCCTTGGTCATACAATGGTCTCATAGAGTAGGAACTCAAAAAAATATGTGTTGAATTAATGATGTCTCTCCACACTTTCCCCCTGTGATTTATAATGTAATAAATTTAAAAAATGGCTTAAAGTTTTAAATCATCACTATGAACGTTTCATGAGAGAAAGCGATTTAATGCCTATCATCCCCTGTATAGGGCACAAATGACTAATAAGTCCTAAAATTCCTTAGTAGCCAATGGTAACATATTATACCACTTGTAATTAATTTTTTGCATATTGAAGACTTGCTTTGGATTATCAATAATACCATTTTTGGAAGTATATGAAGAAAGAGCAATTTTCTATAGTCTTGCTTAGCAAAGTGACCGTAAAGATGTTTTTGTAGCCTTTAATGAAACATTTTCCCCCCAGATTCTTCTGATACTTAATGGCATTCTTCCAAAAGGAACTTAGAAAGTCTCTCTTAGGGCTGGATTAATACAACACCATGGAAGAGTCAGCTGATGAGCTAAAGACTAGGTAGACTCCAGAGGCAGTTTGGGGAGATATAAGTACTCCAACGGCGTCAGGAGGCATTAATCTAACCATAGCATGGCATCAGTGGGAAGTTCCTTAAAATCTGTTATGATGAGTGATAGTCAAAGGCTATTTATTTTTAAGAAGTTGATATTTTAGATAATGCCATATCAAGGTTTTACTTCGTTCATGTGTTTCTTGGGAACAAATTCTTTCATAGTTTATGGCTCTGTACCCAGTGCCTAGCACCATACCTGGAGGAGCAGGAGCTTAATAAATATTTAGATGAATGAATCAATTACTCAACTGGATAATTTTTATGGATTCTATTTCTTACTTTCATATATTTATAGAAAATAAAATTGTTAAAAATAGTTTTCTACTAAGTACTACAATTGGATAGATCTATAAGTATGAACTCCCTTAAAAATGGTGAAATTATCTATCAATAGTAGTACTCACTCTGACCATGAATTTCACTAATTTGAAGGCTAAAGGAAGATACTGTCTCCAATGTGGAGAAATTTGATATTTAAGGGGAGTGGATGCCAAGAACATTTGTTAATCAAGGTTATCCTTAACCTATATATTTAATGTGACTTATTGTTGTTCAAGTAGAGGCAATGATTCTTTATAAATCTGTTAAATCGGCCCAATGAGGTTAGGATGATTAAGCACTATCCAGGGATATAGAATTGAAACAGAAAAGTCTCTCTTATTAAACATCAACTTGATTATAGGCTCATATAAGAAGAAAACAGTTTATGTTTTTTAGAGTACTAGATGTTAAGAAAAAAAGAATCTTTCGATGATATTTAAACACTTTGAACATTAATTCTATTACTTGAAGCACAGTTGTGTATATATGTGGATTGAACCATAGTTAGAACATTTTTAGGTTAATGGTGTTTATTTTGAACACCAAATACAAAAGTGTTTATAGAGGCCACATTTGCAATTATTCTGGATTTCTGCCCAATGCAAAAATCCATTATGGGGAGAAAGAAAAAGGAACACAAAAAGAAATTTCTTATTTGAGTTGGCTAGAGGAAAAAGAAAGGAATAATATTTAAAGCCCAAGTATGAGTTGGAATAGTAGAGGAAATTATGAAGAATAATGTTAAGGGAAATGAATATTCTGGGTAATACCAGCTAACAAATGCATAAATAAGTAATGAAGACACTGATAACTGGAAGTAGGCATAGCTAGCCTTTTAGAAGAAACCAGTTCTTACCAGATTTCTGGAAGATAAATATTTAGCTAGTTATTCTGTGTGTGATAGGGTAAGTGGATTGAACCTCTTCCTTTCTATTTTTACTGGTATTTTATAAACACGAGGCCACAGAAGAATAAATAAATTCTACGTTGCCCCCAAGGAAAACAGAACATATTAAATAACAGTGACTCATGTAATAATTGAATTCTATCATTTTTCTTTGTAAAACATTACTATATTTTAAAAGTAAAATAGCTTACATATTTTAGCCTTAGCTAGATTTAATGATTCTATTATTTTGCTCCAAAGAAATATTTCAATATTTTAGGATCCTTTTTCTCTGCCTCTTCCCACCCTTGGTCCCTCCCAGCCTAAACTAGTCAGTCTGTCAAGGATGATATTGTGAATGTAAACATTCTGATAATCTTGGCAAACAGAACTGATGGCAATATAAACAGTTGCTCTAAATAAGTAAGCATTAAGTTCTCTGTTTCACTTTTAGGGTTTATAACTTCCTCAGGACCCATTTCATTGTGAGAACCACTTGTTAGTCACCAGTTAAAAACAGCCTGATCTTTTTCATTTCAAATGTTTTATATGCTCAAAGAAGAAAAAAATTAATTAATTATCGCTCATGTCTGGCACTGTGATAGGAATTCTATATGAAACTTCCCAACTGTGCAGGGCAGATAAAATTTCTAATCTTAAATACCAGCAGCATTATCTGAAAGTACCAGTTCATATATAATGTTTAATAAAATTTCCTTCAATGGCCCCCCATCTCTGTCAGAGAAAAAGCCAGCCTTTAGAATAATCTACAAGGCCTTCGGATATTTCTGGCCTATAGTTAACCTTCTCCTCGCCTCTGCTACCAGCTTCCTGGCAGACACTGTGAGCTCCCCGCTGCACTGGGGGTTCCACGGACATACCCTTGTGCGAGAGCTCGTGCACACAGCATTCCCTCTTCCTGGACCAGTATTCTCAGAAATAGCCATTTGTCTCCCCGTCTCTTCCAGGTGTTTGTTCAAATGTCACCTTCTCAATAGGGAATTCCCTGAATACCCTACTGAAAGTCACATGACACCTATTCCAGGACGTTCTGTTTTCACCTTCATTTTATTTTTCTTTATAGTGCTTGTAATATATTAAGTCATTTACTCCTCCAACTGTTTATTTCCACCTATAAGAACGAAACCAGCCTAAGAGCAGGGATCTTTGTGATTTTTGCTGTTGTGTGCCTGGGGCAGAGACTAGTCCCTGGCCCCTAGTGGCCATTAAGTATTTGCTTAGATATTTGTTTAACAAATGATAGATGCATATTCACTGCATTTTATATTTTCACATAGCTCTTGAACTTTTCCACTACATCAGTAAAAATGTATATTTTGGGGTTACAGAACATTGCATGAGAACAGATGAAAAGGTAGCTCTTTTTTATACTTGAATGAAAAGAAATGCCATAAAATCAAGTGTTTGATTATGTAAAACCAAAACTACCTTTTAATCATTCTTTCTATTAGTTGAATATTAATATAATTCAGCATAGTGTCATTTGCTTCACTAGAATTAATTTCATAACTTTTTATTAATAGCTATATAAATCTGCCAAAGGAACACATTTATTTTTCTCAAATAGATTACTTTGTATAGAAATAGGTTAATATTTAGCATTCTTGTAAATATAGAAATTAGTCTATCATAATTATTAATTATTAGCCCTCAAAACATTCTTTGGCTTTGAAATTCAATCATTTACCTAAGCCCTACTGACCTGTCCAATTTAATGATCGACTAAAATCTGGGATTATCCTGCTAGCACAGAACAGGGCAAACAAGAATGAAAAAGGTTTTACTGCCTATCTCGTACTCAGTAAGTCAATTGTTGAGCTTATCTGAATGTGTAAAATAATATTAAATATTTAAGCAATTCTTTCCCTTTCTTAAAAAAATAGAAAAGAAACTTTGGAAATAATGTGTTTGCCCCTGCTCACAGTGAAATTGGAAAGGTAACAAGTGGAAAACATCAGTGATAAATGGGTAGGGTCTAGCAGCCTGTATGTGATGGAACAGAAAAAAATAAAGCTCCTACCTATTATTAGGTTGACACTGACATAGTTTGGGAGATATTCATTTTTCTTGGGTGAGAATCCATCCCTTGATTATATTTAACTCTCAGAGGGTTTTATGATCTATCCCAGTGTTTCTCGACCTGTGATTCCCTAAAGTAAAAACATCGGTATTCCCTGTGAGCTTGTTGGAAATGTAAGTTCTCAGGCCCCATCCCAGACCTCTGAATTAGCAGCTCTGAGAATGGGGCCCAATCACTTAACAGCGGTGCTTTAACAACTCTTTGAAGTTAAAGCTAGTCTTGAACTTCATTCTGATGCAGCTAGTCTGGGAGAGCTGATTGATCCTATTCAGTAAATACATATAGAGCCTTTGTTATATACAATACACCATGTGTTGTTAGCGGGGAGGAAAGATGCCAAATATACATTCTATGTCATAGCAGAAATTATGCTGAAGACACCAACTGGCAAGACTCTGAAAGGCAAGTCTTGCGAAGTGACTCTGCTGGCACAAATTTATGTCACTGACGGAGACCTGCGGGACTGAGATGCAGGCCTTTCTCTGGCTCTCCTATTCATTTTTATGGGCAGAAACCTGTAAGCCCATATTTGCAAATTTAAATTTGTTAACACAAAAGATAAAAGAGCATAAATGAAATAGAAAGACTTCAGTAATCCTCTAAGGATAGCAAATCCTATTCATGAAAAATTGTAACACAAAGCATAAAAGTGCCCTTTTTAACTCATGTCTATATAAATTTTGACTCAGGAAACAGGGCGAGAAGTAACCTATTGGAATAAGGGTAGCAGATGCTTCCCAAGACACTTGTTTCACTGTTTTTGAGCTTTGCAATTAACCACCATTCAGCCTTTCTGATGCCATTCTCACTGTATTCATGGACAGGGAATGTTCATGCTACATCAGTCACTATTCATACAGAAGAAAGACAGAAACCACTCTAGGTATTTGAGACTTAGGTCTTTTCATATCAGAATTGTTTACAGAAAAAGTTAGATGAACTGGAGGAGGAAAGAGAGAAGGATGAAGTAATTCAGAAATTAATAATAAGGAGAAACCACTATTGCCCTTCAGGTGGCCAAATGAAGCTGAAGAGGTGGTGCTAGCAGGTAACAGGGGCGTGGGCATGTCTACAATTGCTGTGAGACTCTGCTACTGGTGAAACTCCCAGTAGTCCCACTGCTAGAGCTGCCAGATGCTACTGCTGGCCCGGGCTGGCCCTGCCATTTGGGGCAATAGTGCTGGAGTTAGCAGAGGAACTGGAGTGGCTAGAAGGTTGGTTGGTAGAACTTGCAGCTGCCTACTGATGCTGATGACACTTCCAAAGCCAAGAGACAAGAGCACTTTTGCTTCTTCCTATCTTCCAGTCTCCCACTGCCTCCCCCTCCCCCATTGGCAGACGTAACCAGAAGTCAGTTGGAAAATCTGAGAAATGCCGTTTCAGGGCCCCAGCAGCTGGGATACAGGTTAATACACAAAAAGGTACAATGCAGCTTCAGAGCTTACGTGGCCCATGGCATTTTACCTGTGACTTTGTTTTCATATATTCTCCATTCATGCAGAGCAGAGGTGTCCAAAGTATATCAGAGGAGTCAGTCCATTGTAAAATAAAGGCAAAGCAGTGGCATACAGTGATATTGGAATATTAAATCCCTTCCTGTAGTGGGTATTGTGCCCCTCTATTTTCCCTTTGCTGGGTTAGTGCTTCCCTCTCCTAGTCACTGGAGATTTGGTTGCTACTGGCTCACAATTGCCCTGTTCTCTGCAGAATTTCCTTTAAGCTCTGGGGGAACTTACTTGATTTTCAGTATCTATTTTCAATCATTTTATGTAATAGCTATGAAAATTTTTAATTATTTTATGTATATCGCAACTTTCTGAATTTCATAAACTAGTAATTTTTAGAAAAACCATTTTGAGTGATTTGGTCCAGTGTCTGTACATATTTTAGAATATCTTTTATGTTGATCCATGAATAACTACCGGGTATAAAATTTGTAAGCCATTTTCCCCTTCAAAACTCATTGTTATGTAGGTTTTTGTATTGTTTTGCTTGCTTTTTTTTTTTTTTTTTTTTGGTATTCGTCTTGCTGAAGTAATTCTGATTTCCTACTTGATAGCTAAATCTCTTTTTCTGGTTGGCTTCATCAAGAATTCTTTCTAAGTCCCTGCAACTCAATCGTTAGTGCTGTTTTATATCAATATTGTCCTAAAATGTCTTATTCCACTTTGACTTAGGTTTATGAAATTATTATTTCTTTAAATGTTCAATTAAATCTTTGAATATTTTTGTTCAGTATGATTTTCATAAAGCATACCTGTAATGTGTTTTCAGGAACAGCTATTCTACTCCTCATTCCAAATTTCTCTGCATTCGGCAGATACATGTTAACATCTGTTATCAGGAGTGCATAGTGTTTTCCCTGTCTTAGAAAGCCTCAGCATCCCCAATTTATTTTTATTCTTTTAAAAAAATTTGTTGGGTTTCCTGGAAAGCATGCTCTTTTTGCTACAGGCATTCTTGGGTGGTACTCTTGAAAATTAGATGTAATGAGGAATAACCTAATAAGAGTTGCAAGCACTCTTGGGGTTAGTGTGGTGTAATAGGAAAAGCCTCAGCATGGGAGTTCGGTCAAATTTCAACTACATCTCTGTCGATGGCACGCCAGCCCTGGTCTCCCTGTCTGTGGACCAGTTAGATGACAAAAATGCTCAGAGTCTCAGTCTCTTTACAAGGTTACTGTGCGGATGAAAGAAATAACCTACCTGAAGCTATGAGTAAGTAAATTACATGTGAGGTATAAACAGCAGTGCTAGCTACTATTGTCTTATTTATTTAAAAGCAACCATAGGGCCAAGATGAGTAAGATGAGACGGATCCAGACGGCAGCCTTTCCATTATGCTCAGCTCTGGGTTAAGCCTGTGGAAGGTCTCTTTCCAATTCTTCAAATCCTGTCAACACATGATTCATTGCAACTTTAGTTGGCATAAAATATTCTATTGGATTGGGGGACGGTGGGAGAAAGTTAAAGACAAAGAATTTTGAAAATGTATCACGTGAGAATTTGGCTTTCAAGTAGGTGCATACACTCAATTTTGAGGGAATTCAAAGGAAATTTATATTAGGGGTTAAGAAGCAGTCCTTATACCGAACACTGAAGGAGCTGATAGGATTTTGCTTGGAAGAGAAAAGTCAGAGGGGAGATCTAATAATCTACTACATGTGATAAATAAGAGATTGATAACTGCCTGAGGTTCTTTGTCTCCAGTGAATATAGGGCAGATGGAAACTGGCTTTAGGTGCATCAGTAGTAATCTCCAGACGAGAAAGCTGGGCTGGGCATCCTTTAGGGACCGCCGCCCACTTGGGGTCTCAGGGGACTGGGAATGGCTACCTGTTCTCCTACTCTGTAAGTGCTTGCCATTATCTCAGACTGATGCACTGTTTCCACAATTAAAATGTTATTGCTTTGACTAAGCAACAGAGTATTCCGTCCCACACAAGGTGATAAAAAATTGAAAGTTTGATACAGTGAATTAGCTGAGTTGCCTTAAAAAATGTTGATTGACACAGGGAGAGAGGAGCAGGATCCTGGAAGGGGAAGAAGTTTACATTACCTCAGAGGGGACAGAGTACAACACGTGGAGTCTGGGGTCCCATCAACCGCTCCATTTTATTGAGATTCGACCCTCAGGGGGAGCTATTAATGACTGACTGGTTATTGCTTCAGCTGATGAAGTCACCTTTCTGGATATCTTTAAAAGCTGGGCAAATGATTTACAGTTATCTTATGTTATTTCCTGAACTTTCCAACAACCACTTAGCTGTGCTTGCACACATCAGAAAGGGCTGGGCAAACGCTGCTCCAAGCGGTACTACGGTCGGGGCATCAGCATCACCTGAGAGCTTGTTAGAAATGCACATTCACAGGCACCACCCACACCTGCTAATTCAGAGTTTTCTGGGGACGGAGTCCCAGGATTCTGCATTTTAACGTGCATTTTAACAAGCCCTCCAGGTGACTTTTTATGCTAAAGTTTGAGAACCACTGATTTTAACTGCTCTTTGCTAGTTAAGAACATACCTGAGGTTCTGATGTTTGTGTTTTACCCCTTGCCCACACATGCCCGCATGCGAACAGTGTCAAAGCAGGGTCAAATATCTCTTTGCAGGATCCTTTCATTTTTATATTTGTCAGCTAGCCTCTTATTAGTATTTATTAGTGTACATTTTGCTATACAATCCATTGCCAAGATCATGATTAAGAAGCTCATTCAAATGCATTTAAAATGTTTAAATGGGAACAATCTGGAGATGTAATTGCAAAATTGGATCTAGGAATTAATTTGTAGCTCAGACCAGCCAAATGGATTTTCCCATTTTTCAGTTCACTGTTTGTACAAGGAAATTAAAAAGTATGGAATCGTGGGCTGAGCAGTGAACCCTTGAAACGTACTGCAGTGTGCTCCCTCATTCTCATTAGGCATATAATGCATCATCCTGCTCCTCGGGACTTGTAGTTCCAACCATCAGACTAGAGCAAGTGGGGGGAAAATATGTACATATATTTTCAACCATTTTATATATCAAAGAAATATATATGTATGAATATACATAGTCAACCATTTTATATATATAAGAAATATATATGTTCAACCATTAAAAATTATTGCCAGAGCATATGAGTGCATACATTGCTATGCACTTAGAATTAATAGAACGCTGAGAATTAATAGAACAGGTTAAATGTCCTGTTTATTTAAAATTTTGCTTGCTAAAAAATACCCTTGCTTTAGCATGCTGTGCCCAGCTACCGTTAAACCACTAAACTGGGGAGAAGTATGGTTGAGAAATGAAACGTGTTTTTTTGTGAATCTGATGATGGCCACTGCTGGTGAAATACCATTGTGCTGCCTCCTGCATTCTACCAGCGATAATAGGTTTTCACTGAGCATTTTGCACTTATTTTACAAAACCCCGTGAAGTAGTTTTGACTACTTCATGCCCCACAGTATTTGTCACTTAGACTCTGAAATCCCCAAAGTAGATTTGACAGAGCAGTCTATCAACCATGCTTTCCCGGGTCAGCATTAATGTCTGTGTGCTCTGGGAAAAAAAAAGAGCAAATAAAGTTGGTGATGTTCTAATCAAGGTGGTGAAATGTGTTTTTATATTTGCATTTGAGTGATGCTTTACCTAACAAAAGTGCTGGGTTAAGATACATTAGTGCAGACCACTTTTATTGCTCTAGGTGTGAAGCGAATAGTGGAATATAAGTAAAATAGTGTGTCTTTTTCTCCCCTGGCTAGAGTTGCAAAAAAAATTTAAGACATTTCAGGAGCATTCCATTTAAATGCACTTTGTGCAAATGGTGACAAGTACTTTTTGCTCCCAATCAGAAAGAAGCAAGAGGAAGGACGACTTGATCTCAAGGTTGTATAATAAGATAAGGTATACATTGTAACTTTCCCCATTTTATTATGAAATTTTTCAAACATACAGAAAAGTGGAAAGAAATTTACAATGGACTCACTTTCTAGAGTCTACAATTAATCTATTACTATACTTGTTTTATCACATTTCTATTATTCTATCAATGCATCAATCCATTTTAATTTTTTTCAATAATACATCATTTGTGGACATCAGCACACTTCACTTTTAAATACTCAGCATGCATATTATTAGCTAGAGTTCCATTTTTGGGGGGTGTATAACTTTAATACAATGAAATATACTAATCTTAAGTATGCTATTATGAATTTTGCCAGAAGTATTTACTCATGTAACACAGAGTCCCATACAAAGTATTGCCATCACCCTAGAGATTAATGTATATGTATACATACTACTAGACCTCTGATACTTCTTTTTAATTTAACAACAATGCTCCCCTAAGACTTTGCATTATAACTGTGGGGATTGCCACACTTATCTTCTCTCTGGTGTCTTTCTCCATTAAGCTTACTCAATGAAAATCATATGATACTCAGTCTAATTGCCACCTAACATATCCTGGACTTAGTTCATTGTTTCTTAAATTTTCTAACGCTTCATCAGAATTAATGAAAGAATGCAAAAGGTACATGAAGCAAAAGTTCATCAGCTTCCTCCCCTCAAAACCGTGTCCAGTAAAAGTAAATAGACTTATGTTGATTGATCAACAACTATCTCCATGCTCATTGATCTTAAGGCAGGATGGCCAGATGCAGGGAGGCAATTAGAACAAACTGTGTTTCACATCCTCACAACTGTAAGTCAAAAGAAGCTATACAGGGTTTATTCTTGAATTATTATTTATTAATTATTGTGATATTTTCCATATAAACAACTGTAAACCTACTTTTACTACAATCTGTTTTAAATCAGCACCGGTTCATTGATAATGGCTGATGGTTGCTGATCGTGCTGTGCTGAGAAGGATCCTTAGGCTATGTCTGTAGCCAGAGGGGCAGGACCACAATTGCTTAGTGATGTCTCACAGGTAGAAGTTGGGGCTGGGAAGCAACGCCAACTGCGCCATCCCTTTTGCGTCTTGGATTTAAGTGAGCTCCTGAATATTTCCGTGTGGTCATACCAAAACATTTCTGGATCAAACCAGACAATTGAAAAGGGTCGATGGGCAATACCACTCTAAAAAATTTCTGTCTCAGTTCATATTTGCATCTTATTAAAATGATCAACCCTGGCTGGTGTGGCTCAGTGGATTGAGTGCTGGCCTGTGAACTAAAATGTCACCAGTTAGATTCCCCGTCAGGGCACATGCCTGGGTTGCGGGCCAGGTTGCTAGCTGAGGGCATGCAAGAGGCAACCGATCGATGTGTCTCTCACACATCGATGTTTCCATCTTTCTCCCTCCTTTCCCCTCTCTCTAAAAATAAATAAATAAAATCTTTAAAAAATAAAATATAGGATAAAATAATCAGTGTTGCTTTGTAATAGTTATACTCAAAAAAGGGTTGTCTAAATGGGATTTAAAAATACAAGATAGAAAAAAAGTCAGAGCAGGGGGTGACAGAGACAGAGACTGATGTGTTCTATCATTTAAGAGTGAACATGCTTTAGTATTTTGCCTTAAGGCTCGTATACTCCAGGAATTATGCTTTATATGCCAAGTGTAAAATCCCAAGTATAGATGCTATTCAACTTATATCCCAATCAACCCATTGCAAGCTGAAAATATTTTAATTTGAAAATGCATCTAATATATACACCGAACCTATGGAACATGATAGGTTAGCCTCGCCTACTTTAAACGTGCTCAGAACACTTAAACAGCCAACAGTTGGGCAAAATCACCTTCACAAAGCCTATTTTATAATAAGGGTCAAATATCTCATGGAATTTATTATCCGTATTGCTTTCACACCATCATAAAGTCAAAAAATCCTGAGTTGAACCATCTTAAGTCAGGGACCACCTGCAGTGAAACAGTTTAATCATTGCTACGATGGGATAGTAATGCCCAATTCAACGTCACTGCTTTTCTCCAAAAAGCAAATAGAGACTGGGTCAGTCCAGATTATTTGTGGCATGTGGGGGCAGGATGGTGGGGTGAGGACTCAGGCTCCACTTTCATCTTTTTACTAGACGGCTTTATTTATAACACTTCAGCAGATGTCAAGACGATTTGTTTTGTTCCTCACAGTCTCTGTGTGATCTCTTTCTCTCCACGGCAGTGTTCCCCAAGTGTGAGTTGCTTGGCTCGGAATCATTTTCAAAGACTCAATTTTCAAAGCAAATACACATACAAGTCAGTAGTATTTTCAAAAACAAAGGTTATCACATTTTTCCAAGGGGGATATATGAGAGAAGGGAGGATGCTGAGAATAGAGTGTGAGTTTATTTCACATGGCAGGTCTCATAAAGATTGCATCCATAAATGCGCTGCCAAATTGAACAGCAGAGGGGAAGAGAGGGGGTGGGGGCGGGGAGGGAGGGTTCAGATGAGAGAAAGCTAAAGGAACCACTTCAGTAAAGCTTGAAGTTTAAGGAGACTTGCCTGTAGGCTAAGTTTTCTTACCAAGTCTCACTTTAACTCTTGACCAGAAATCCACCGGGGGAGACACACACACACCCCACCTCTTTGAAGGGAGGATTTTTTTTTTTTAATTTCATCAGGATTGCTGAGGAATGTTGCTGCTGATAAGGCTACAGAAAATATTTCTGGGAGTGCATTTTCAGAACTTGGGAACAGAGACAGTCTGTCTGAACCCGACTCGACTTTTCTTTCTTATCACTTTTTAAAAGCATGTTATCTTGAAGACCCAAATTAACATTTCATGATATGGTTTCTCAGCAGCCGATATTGGGCATCACAAGGCTAGACAGGAATGACTAAGCAGTTCTGTAAAATGACTATCCCCAGAGCTGCTGGCTTGACAGTTTGAGTGTCAATCACGCGTCGAGACTATTGGGTCCTCTCTAGATTTATGCGGCTCCTTAAGAAGGGAACTGCTTGTTCCAGGAAAGGTCTGAATAATATCAGAAACACAAAGAGCCATAAAGTATAGCATTACCAGAAGCCAATTAATGATTCACACTGACTTGTTACAAATATAATTTATATTCTGTTTTGAATGTTGCATTACATAGAATTTTCTCAATGCATTTGGAGATATACTTAGTAATTATCCTGGGCAGCATTCTCCTAATGTGGTACTGTTGTTATACAGTCTACCAATTCAAACTCGGAAATAAAATAAAATAAAATTAATGTAATCCTCACTTCCCAAGGATGAGTCCCAAGATTTAAATTTTGACTTCTGATGACTTTAGTATTCTTGACACTCTGAAAAGTTCCAAATGCCATATTATAATGCACGTTAATGTTTTAAATAGATGAGGTTTTCAGAACCGCACAGCTCTGTAAGGTGTGGTATATAAATGCATTTCTGTGGGTAGCTATATAATAATAAGTTTTACCACATGGGTATAGCATTTATAGAAGCAAATAAAACAACTTAGATCTGGTAAAAGATCACCTCTGGTGGATTTATTTAACTATGTATAGTATTATATTTAGAGAGCTATATTTAGACTGGCCATTTTTCACAGAATACATTTTTTTGTTTGTTAGTTTTCTGTTGTTTTTTTTCTAGAGAAAGTAATTTGAGCAAAAGTTTTTCTCCTGTAATCTGGGATGTTATATTTTTTTCACATGTGATTGCTAACTTCTATTTGTTTTATCATGTGGTAGCAATTTTTAACACTGCATATTATTCAAAATTTTAATTCTGCATAGCTTCTGATATCAAAATAATATTAGAAAAATCTAGAGAAGTATGACTGTGGGCCAATATTCAAACAACTGAAATTTAAGGTTTGTTATACACACACACAATGAGGTAAATAGGCTGGTCTTTGCATAATTCAAGAAATAACACTTCATTTACTTACTGTGTATGTTTCTTGATGAACTCAAACGGAATTCTCTTTGGTGTATTTTGCATGTTTTATTTTCTTAGACCTTAATTCTGTGTGCATGTGCATATACATACAACTTTTATGTCTTCCAGTGGTAAGAACAATTTCCAGTAAATATTTTTTATAAAGGGAGTTATAATACTTTTGCTATGAGGTATTTTTTGTTCTTTTCTTTCACACATTTGACAAGATACTTGGTATGTTGCTTAACTTGCATTCCAAGTTCACATTTATTTTTGTCTCATGGGGTTCATATAAGCAAAAAACAGGTCATAATTCCATTCTTTAAGAAAGGAAAGAACATTAGTTACAACCTTTCTTCAGTCATTAGTTGACACAAGGTAAGTGCTGGCTGGCACCCTCCCTCGGCCATGGAGAGGGACAGATACTCAAATAAATATATAAAGAGGTACATGCATAGATATAGAAAGAAATCATTTGCAAAACAATAAGCATGGACTTTTCAGGACTTGGTCTTTGACAAGCCGGCTTGAAGACCAGGAAAAGTTTATATTTATTTAATGGGCTTTTCTTAAGAGCCGGTGCACATTATTTTAGGACCCAGCCACGTCTTGCCTGCATCTTCACTTCCATAAGAACTCCAGGGCCCTTTTCCAGATGGTCCTCGTTGGACACTCCCTCTCACAGTTACTCCCACCTCACCCCACCATCTGCCTCGTGACCACCACCACCGTCACCCAGTGCTGCAGCTGGGTGAATAAGGAAGGTCTAGTGTGGCTTTTCCATCAGATATGTTTTACCAACAACCCTTCCAAAAGTACTCAGGGAGCCCAACTTCAAATGGTATGCAAAACTGTTCCCATTGGGAGCTTCATTATTGGGGGTGAAGGCAAGCACTTTTGACCTCGGACAGGCAGGTCTGAAAGGTTAGTGTCCATTAGCACTTAGTACACATTCAGGAGGACTCCCATCCCAAAGCTTTTTCTGGCTACTAAAGCGAACAAAGTAGATTTTTCCTTTGAGCTCTCACTTGCTTCATCTTCTCTTGTCACTTTATAGAGCATATTGGAATCTAGTTGTTTACAAGTGTCCCAGTGAAAATATGGTCTCCTGAGTCCCTTCATATAAAAAATTGTTTCATACCATCTTTGTGAGGTCAGAGTGTCTTTGAAGTGTTCAATATATATATTCATTGTTGGATTGAATATCATGAATGCTTCTAATATTTTAAGTAAAAAAGAATTATGAGTTGGTATAGAAATGAATTAAATGCAAGAACTAATATTTGCTTATGATTGTACTTATACCTTCCTTTTATGTTACACTGCCATCTTGGGACGTGCAAACTCTAAAATAAGAAGGTGTAACTTTAAACAACTTAAATTTTAATGTTTATTTTTTATTATTTTCTTCAATCTCTGTGTGCAAAAAAATTGGGGAGTTTGGGAAAAATGAATTCATTCTTCTGTTTAAGGATTAAGAATCGGTTATCCTTAGGAAACATGGCCGTTCTCTTTGTTTGAGATAAAATGGCAGGCTCTAGTTAGATGTTCCACTGTACAAAATATGTATCACTGGTTTTGTTTTGCATTCAGAATACTTCCAGGAGAGAATGAGGCTGTGCATTTTGGAAGTGCAGCATATTTTGTGGATTTTCTCTATGTATGGCTTCTTTCTGAGTCAGATTTTTTTTCCTTCCTTTTCAGGTCTTACACTGTTATGCAGAATCTTGTAAATTGTGTCAACTGAGCAAATACTTACCTATAGTATAAGTGATTTTAAAAGCCAAAAACATAAAGGGATTTTTCTAAGTCCCCAGAACAGCTAGCTTTCCGTTTAATCCAGTCCCTTCAGAACGTATCTTATGCCCCTGATATTTGAAGCTATATGATCCGCTGCAAATAATCAAAAGGAGAGAATCTTCAAAGAATTTAGTCCTCAGACAACATGTATTATGTTATTTAGTTTTGACAAAGTTGTCTAGGCATTTGAACATTATTATCTACAGGATTTCTTTTTTCTTCAACATAAAGACATTTAGTTCAGGTTTGTAGAGCAAAGCATGTCTGTTTCGTATTTGACACGAAGTGTCTCTATTTAATCTCCATTTTACTCCATTATATAAGCACTGAGCTAGTTATTTTTTGAGAAATCAATGATAAATAACTGATAATTAGACAAAAAGGCTTTAGAGGTATGCTTTGTTGACATGCATAGGACAGCATTTCTTCTTTTTCAATGTAAGACATTATATTATAAAAAAACATTGATTGGAATAAAAAATTGAGGTCATTGAAGTTTATATTCACATTTTCTGGGTTACTAGGGAGATACCAATACTTACACAATCATAACTTGCTAGAAATAAGTTATGAAAGCTAATAAAATGATATACTGCCTCTTTAATTGTGGTGACAACTAGTTTTGAAGGGATTATTAACCCCATGAACTGAGGTCAGTTATGTAGAGTGTAGAATTATTAGTATACATACTAGAAAATTTGCAGTTTTTTTAATAGTTTCTTGCCAGAAAAGACAGTAGTCGCATTATTATTTAATGGTACTTAAGAAAACTGCATGAAGTAGAAAGAATAATTACTGTCAGTTTCATAAAACATTCAAATGGATTTTATTTTCACTCAGATCTCCCCTTCCTGTTTGATAGAGCCATCTTTCTGTTTGATAAGATGGATTCATAAGACTTCACTTGTTTTTTTTCTTTGTTTCTCCCACCTGTTATTATATTTAGCAGGACCATATTCTCAATCAATGAATTGTATTCCAATGGTTTCATGTGCATTAATTTCATTTCCCCATTTTCCTAAGGAGAGAGTGATTATTTGCTCTTTCATGGTTCCTTAAAATTCTTATTATTAGAAGTGGAAGTGTGGAATGCACTCGTGGTGATAGGAGTCTTTTCATCAAGTTAGAAGAAGACAAATGGAAGAGACACTCCATTTTGTAATGCTTTTAAAAGATGCATCTATCCCCACCCATACCTTTCTAGAAGAGTATAGTTTCCCACATTTTAAACATAATCTTTAGCTTGGTATCTCAAAAACTGTTCATGTTGATTCATGGAGATAGTCAAGTCAAACAGAGACTCACATGATATTTCTTGATGGAAATTTATAGAGAGATTTGTTTTTTAAAAGGGAAATCAGAGAACTGAGAATTTGTGAAGAAGTTATCTTCAGGGTTTGCACGGGACAGCCTCACAGTTGCATTATCTACTAACTTTAAACCAACATTTCTGCAGGAAAACATTTAATTTTTCATTGTAATAGTTTCCTGCCTCCCTTAGAATTTGGGAATTTGGATATATATATATATATATATATATATATACATATATATATATACACACACACACACACACACACACACACACATACACACACACAAATACACACACACCCCATTTCCAAATTCACAAATATATATATTCACAAACATATATATCCAATTTATAGATATATAATTGGTTTATATATATATATAATGATAGTTGTTTTAGGAACTTAAACATTTATTAGAATGCCCTTGGATATTCTTTTTGCCTTCAAATGTAGCAAAATGCATAATTGTAAAAAAGCATCTACATCTTGTTCTTGTCACTGCTTCTGTGCTCTCCATGCCTATCGACAGGATTTAGATGGCAAATATTTAGGGTTCTTTCTCTTTAAAATGTTTTTTAATGCACAAATTAACTTATGAGGAAATGTAGCCTAAAGCTTAATTTTATGACCCATACATTTTGAATATTTAAAATTGGGCTAATAAAAAACAAAACAGTAGATATTCTCAGGGGGTTAATTTTGCTCACACGGCAAGAGTTGATGGTTTGTGAGCTTTACAACATTTCATTAGTAAAATTCTACCAGGGAAGCCAAGTGGAATATATCCAAGGTTTATCGTAAACTGGCAAAATGGAACTCTCGATAGAGAGTGTTTATATGTACTGATTAACTTGAATTCTTACTTCCTGAGGAAGCACTATGCAAATGATTTTATTTTCTGGGTTAGTAGACCAAGAAAGAGACAGAAAATAACTTTTATTACAGAGCACTCTTGGCGTTTGCAGCCTCATTTTACATCTTTGTAAGAATCTCCCGTAGGGGAGGTGTAAGAGGATAACTGCTTCTTTGATAATCCAGCCACTGGCTAGCCCAGCGGGTGGGACTAAAACACATTGCTGAAGATATTGATTCTCCGGTACGTTTTTGGAGTGTAAGTTTTATTCTTCAGGTCTTCCACAGTGCATAGAATAATATAAGTAACTTTTGAGAAAAAGTAGAATGATCTATATTTTTAATTTTGCAGGTAAAATTTATGATTCAAATTGTCCTTCACTCCTATAAATCTCTAATCACTTGATTTTTTTTTTTGCTGTATCTTTGAAACTGGTTATAGAGTCTCATGGTTCAGTTTTAACAATTTTCAAGTGCCAAATAATCTCTATATTCAAATCACCGAAAAGAGTTCGGAAAGTAATTGCCATTAGTTAGTGCTATAGTGATCAGAAATTTTAGAAGCTCAGAATTCCCTTTCAAGTTCTGTAGCTTCCTTACCAGCATTCCAGTTTTGTTTTGTCTAAACACTTTGACCTTTGATCCCTGTCATTAAATTCCTACATTTACTTTTCTGTCTTTTTCCTGATTTGGATATTTGGACTAATTTTAATACATCAACATTGATAAAAAGAAATGTTTTATTTACTTCAATGTCACTGTAACTCATTAAGCTAAAATTTCTCTCATGTCTCAATCAAAAAGAATGGAAATATTAGTTTTATTTTATAATTGGCATCTTTTTTAAAAGTTTTTTGTTTTTTTCTAATTGTAATATTTAGCAAGCTTTATACATGGTGGGGCACAAGTACAAAACAGTTTATTCTTGTATTATTATTCATTAATTATTGTATTATTTTTATATGAACGGCTATAAACCTACTTTGCTCCACCCTGTATATGTGTAGTGGTTTAGATATCAGAAAATAGAATTTTCCAGAGAGAGTTCTATTATCTTGTGGTTTGAAAACCAAGTTTAACCCTACCAAATTGCAGGCAGGAAGAGATATTACACAAATATGCCAATCATACTAGACATTACCGTCTTGTATTGACACTTCCATCAAAACTTGGGAGAATAAAACATTAATTTGGAAGTATAAATTCTGGTAAGCATATTGCAAAGCAAAAGTTTTTTCTTGTCTTTATATGGAGCATTTCAAAACACAAAAACGCCAAGAAGAATAGGGACTAAATTATTCCCAATTCTGGACCTCCTACCAAAATACCTGCCCTTGAGCTGAGGAATAACTTTCTCCTTTGATAAGATTGACCCAAAATATGGCTTGAAAGTGAGTGCTCTGTTTGATCTCTCATTAAGAAGTAATAGCACGTGCTGTTGTTACCTCTCATGGCTCATTGGTGGGTTTCTGGCAACGATAATCAAGTAGTTCTTCATAATAGCCAGTCATTCGTTTAGTGGGTTCTTCATTTCCACTAATCTAAGGAAGGAACATCAAGAAGTCCCCAGAAATACTGCAAAGGAAAAACCAAACAAGATGTCTTAATTCTTGATACTCGTGATTTATTGAGTCTTCTTTCAGTTGTCATGGAAGAAGTATGAGCAACAGGTTAAGTTTTTATTTTTGGTCTGGTTTCTCTGATGGAGAATCATACTTGGAGTTAAATGTAATGGACAAGACACTTATTGGAAGTAAATAGCATGTTTTTATCTGTAGAAACTCTCTTTCTCTTCAGCACAAAACAATATGGATTTTCTCCTAGGAGTTCCTTTGGATGGCTTTCAAATTCTGGTAGTGATCACATTAAAAAAAATCTTACGTATGAGTGGCCCTTTATTATATGATTTAAAATAGAATCATCTCAAATTGTTCTTGGAAACTCCACAGTAAGGGAATGTATTTGGTAGACCAATCAAGGAACTGACTATTTGTATTCCCCTGCTATTCTTTCCTGTAGATATTGTTCAGTGTGACCCAAAGCCTCCTTTTCAGGCCTCATGTCAATGTGGGAACAGTAGAGAGAAGTCAGTGTGTCATAGTATCATTTCTCTGATACTCGATACAGACCACCTAATAATATTACTGCATGCAAACAGCTATATTGCTTCTGTATAATAGTAGCTAATATACTGGTAACTTTGAAGGGGTTGTATGTTAAGATAGGTCCTTTACAAAGCAGACAACATACTACAATGTTGAGAGTAATTACGCCCTCTTTTCTTTAGGATAGTGATGACTAGTAAGGTTCAGTTTTATATTTGCTTTATAAGGAGTCCATTGAACTCATTTATTTTTTTGGCATGGAATGATGCTGTGTATGATTATTTCATTTGAAGAAGTTGATACAGACAACAGTGTGGTGATTGTAGCGGGGAGAGTGGCAGATTGAGGTTCAGGAAGGTATGGGGCAGATAAATGATAATGGAAAAATACAATAAAATAATAATAATAAGAAGAAGAAGAAGAAGAAGAAGTTAAAAGTCACTTTGTAGACATCAAGATTTACATGTACATTTCCAGAACCATGTACCATACATAACATGTAGCATAATGGCTAAAATGAATGTTAGCTGCCTGACTTGAGATGTTGAAACTACTAGAGGTGGTCTACACAGAAAGTCTAATCACATTTTTGTTTCAAAAGCATATCCTAGACTATCAGGTCAAAGGAGAATTTTTACTCAATGTATTCACATGTTCCAAATAGTTGAATCCTTAGGATGTGCATAAGGATGGAGTGCAGTTATGTTTCAGACTCATTGTCTCTGCAAGTCTCTGCCCTAGCTGTTGTGGCTACACAGAAAGAAGCATTAAAACAAGTAAATAGAAAAGAAACTGTTCTGACCCCACACCATCCCCACCCCCCAATTTAAAAATCTAACAAAATGGAAAAAGTCCATACAAAACAAGAAAATGAAAACAACCCAGATGACTTTATGTTCATGTTGCCAGTGGTTGGGCACAGAGAGTATAAGGTGAAACCTTCCCGAAGTGGTTATTCACGATCTCAGCATGCCAGCTGTGCGTCATCGCTGTTTCAGGCCAGAGGGAGCCTCTGAGTGCCCACTGTGACTCCCACGGCCTGGTCGTCACCCCTTCATTCTGAGAGCAAATTTAGCAATCATTTCATTTGAAACAATACCTGTGTCCAAAGAACACCTAAACCCCCCACTTCCTTTTTGAGTTTTGCTATTAATACTACCAAAGTAGAGTTTGTTCCTATTAGGATCTCAGGGATTGTAGAAGAGGAGGAAATTCTTAATTTAGTTATGAACAAGTTTAGTATTAGAAAGAATAAATAAAACAAGCTGGTCAAAATAATGTAACTTCATGTCTTAGCTATGTAACCTTTTTCTTATGAAAAAATGGTTAGTCACACAGACCGTATTTAATTCCTATGCTGAGGATTATTTAATTCCTATGCTAAATTTCATTTAATCAAAATGAAATAATGTGGGCAATTGGCTGGACACATAGGCATTCCATAAATGTTAAATTCTCTTCTAACTTCTTAGAACCCTGTGCCAAATCTACCATTGTTAATGTTTATTAGGAGGGGGCATTTTATTCCTAATATAGAATTTACTCTTAATTATTATTTTAACTCTTTGACTGTTAGTTCTTCTTTTCTAGAGCTTTTATTCTGCCAGATTTGCTTTCTTGCTTTCCTCTTTTTATCCCCAATACAAAATTCTAAATGAACTCTTAGGAAATCCTCAGGTAACAATTCCAAGTGAAAAATGAACAACAATGAGCTATCAGGATAATTCCAGAAAGTTTTAAAATTCCACCAAATTTCACTGACAGAAAATGAATTTTGTTTTTATTCTTAGGATATTGCATGTAGGCAGCACTGGGGAACAAACTCTGTACATATTTCCAACTCTGCTTCATTTTGTCCCACAAACATCCCAAACATAATTGTACCCCCAAACATAGACCAGTTCCTACCACCAAAGTTTTACTAATTTCCAATTTGACTTTTGTTTTCAGTTTCCCTGTTGATGGGCGGGTTATATTGAGCAGCAGATGGTGACAGGACAGATGTTCAGGTCCCGGGGACACTGGCGGTGGTGCTTCCCTTAAACCAATACCAGTCTCTAGGATTTGATTTTTTTTTCCTCTTAGCTGCCTTAAATAAAGATTCCCACAGCACTGATCGTCCTCTGGCCAACAACTCCCTCAGGACCTTGATTTGCAGCAGTGGTGACACTTAACTGTGGAAGCTTACGGGCATCCCGCTCAAGCAGTCCTGGCTACTAAGCCTAGCTCTGCCCTCACTAGCTGTGTGGTTTCGTGTGATCAGGCTGTCAGTATTTTTATCTTTAAAATGGGGACTATAATAGTACCTGCCCAAAAGGTAAAATAAATGCTCCTAGTACATAGAATGGACCATAATAAGGACTGGGTGCATGATATCTGTGGTGATTGTTGTGAGTGAGTTAATGGTGGTCATTCAAACTACTCAGCAATTACCTTTTCAGTGCTGAAAGTCCTTTATGAAGTGGCATCACACACTGTACAAGAACTGGGAAGATGGGATCTTTTGTTATATTAGCCACACTGCATCAAGGTGACTGCTGGTTCCTCCTTTCTGAACTGAGGCCAGAAGACGAAGGAAAGTTAGGTGTTTATAAAATCACTTTATTTATAAGACTTGAGAGTTGATGATATTTAATGCATTAGCTTGAGCTCCCCAAGAGGCAGAGGCTGAAATGAGATTTGAGAACAAGTAGATGATTTGTGACATAAAGTGGGGGCAGCTGATGAGGAAGGACACCTTATCAAGCCAACAACCACCGTGAGTGATCGCAGCTCAGTCTCACTGTGACAATTCTATGAGCCAAAGCAGCATGCACACCTGCGAGATAGTGCATCCAAGGGGTGTACCAACCCCTGGGAGTCACTAGTTAAGGTTTGTTAGTTCTCAGCACCTCCAGGTTGCTACAGAGGAGGACAAAGCAGGGAAGTCCTTACGTAGGGAAATGCAGGGCCTGGGTGCCCAGTGGTGGGAAGGAGAGGGAATATATATGGGCACCAAAAGCATGTGTCAGTTACTTATATAGTAATATTGGTTTGAGTTTGGAGAGTTCAAACATATGATCTTGAAGCTATAACAGGTTCATATTAAAATTTTATGTTGAAACATACATAGTTTTAGTAAAGAAAAGCTCTAACATGCCTATGGAACTTGAGACAGCTTCCTCCAGACAGTCAGTCCTTGCACACTTGCTGTGTAATGAGCCCATGGAATAATCATCTTGATCAGTTTCACCCCACAGGTTTGTTGATCTCTCCGCAGCTTTGAGGGAACATGACCAGAGCTTCACCCAGGTTCCCTTTTTGTCCGTTCTTTTATCTACCCACCTGAACTACTTTGCATATCAACGTTAGCGGTGAACTGGCAGGGCAGAGTTTATTTTAATCTATTGTTCTGATTCACAAAGGAGGAAACTTATTAAACAAAAAACTTAGATAAATACCCTGCCCCCTGATCTGCCTAGTGTTGCATTCACTTGCAGATTCCACCTGTTTCTGTCCTTTTGTTATGTTGCTGATCATTGTTATTCCTCTGACATGTTCCGTGTGCACCTCAATCTTAATAACTAAGGGGGAAGAGCAACACAGAAATCTTCCTACCTGCTGCTTCATTTTATGTGGGCTTCCTGAAGGGACGGGCTTGTAGCTGTGCCTACGTCCTGTGAAATTAATGTTCCTTCTTCAGACTCCTGTTATTCTATTTATAGCCACAGGGCTTCAGTTTTATAAGTGTCCGGAAAGTTCTGAGTAATGCACAGAATTCTACATACACAGCAAATGCAACCTTGGCAAAATGTAATCCCTGGTGAGAAAAGAAAACAGAGTATCAACAATCCCTTGCTTTTATTGGAATAATAAAACTGGATCGGTTTGTGTCTGAAAGTGCTGTAAACCAGATTTTTTTTTTCATGTAAATTTTATAGCCTGGATATAATGGACCTGTCATGAATTTGGTAAATGGAGAATTATATTATTTGGAGATAACTTGACTTTTTATCAACTCTCTCTCTTTCTTTGAATACTCATTGAAATATGCCTATTTTTATGGATGGTTCGTCAAGATGTGGGCCTAATTGTAATGGTATTTCATGTCGGCATGAAGAGAGTTTTTGTGTATCTAAGAACACATTGAGGAAAACTGAGTGAGTCACTTACTGTTACCGTCTCTTGTCTTCCCATTTGCTTTTTTCAAAATATTAAAAATTATAGAACTCAATGTCGACTTTGTTAGTTCCACTATGTAGTAAGGAAGCATTTTACTCAAACATAAAGTCTACTCTTACTTATTATTTTGACTGAATGTAATTACACATTTTCTGCAATAAAATTTATAGAATTAACATCATAGTGAAGAATATGATAAAATGTCTATCTTCAAATGCTGCTGTATTTGGTTCAGGGGTAATAAGGGTGATGGTGTTAGACTTTCAAGATACACGACATGATAGGTGGAGCCTGATATAATGTAATGAAATGACCTTGACATAGCAATAAATGCATCAAACCGATGGGACAATTCCATTGTTCACAAAACTGGATGTGATTTTTTAAATCTTCAGTCCCTAACCCTATAGCTGGGCTATCTGTGCTCTGGTAGCTCTTCAAGAAAAGAGTGAGGATTCAAAATTGTGTAAACAACTCTCTCTGTCTCCTCCATCACCATAGTGTGGCTAGTTCACATTTCTTCTTGTTATATCATCCTAAAAGCCTTCAAAATTGTCATTTCTCATGAAGCGACAACAGAAAAATACCCCACTTTCAGCAAGTTTGATTTAAAACTGACAAATATATAAGGTAACACAACATAGACCCTGTAGAGGGACCTAGGTGGTTGTTTAAGGACTAACATTGGTGGTAGCATGGATATTTATTGGCTCTACACTATTTTCAAGATACTTCTTACTCCCATCCTTATGAGGCATTTATGTCTTCATTCAGAAGCATTTTGCTTAGGCAAATGTATCATCAAAGAAACTGAAACTTGGTTTTGTTTTTCTATCTTAGGCTAGTAGATTAAGTGATGCAGAGCCTAGCTCTTAAACCTTTCTCTATTTTATTTATATTAATCTTATGGGCAAAAAATGAGTTTTGGTTTTAACTTATACTTTGTTGTATACTGATATTAATCTTCTAAAAATATGGGTACTGTTTCAATTCTGGAGGTTATCTATTTATGTACCTTCTTCATTTTTCTGTTGTTTTTAAGTGTTTTCCCTTTTTATTATGAAAACATCAGGCATATACCAAGGCAAAGAGTATAGTTTAATGAAGACCCTTCTTCCCATCAACCAACAAGTATTTACTCATGGCCAAGCTTGTTTCATCTATAATTTCACTCACTCCTTTTGCTTCTGGATTATTTTGAAGTAAATTATAGATACGTTATAATACCTGTAAAGATTTCTGCATGTATTTCTAAACTGTAAGGATTTATAGGAAAAAAATAACCTCCATACCAAAACTGACACTTAAATTTGTCATCCATTAATATCATTAAATGTTCAGTCAGTGTTCAGCTTTTCTCTTAAACATTTCAAACATCTAAAGAATCAACATCTAAGTAATGTGTACACTTGTGATTAGATGAAATATTTTTTGAATTTTATTTCACTTAGAGATCATTTTTTAAAAATCAGCATCCACTTTACCTGTCCTGCAGTGTTTACTACAGTCTGGATTTTGCCATAGCGACCCCATGGTGTGGGTTTGTCCCTCCCACCCTGTGTTTCTTGTGAAATGACAAGGAGACTCTGAGGTTTGGAAAGAGTCCTTCATAAGAGGCAGCCTGCACTTCCAGGGACATAATGTCTGGTTGTCTCATTTCATGTGTGCGATGCAACAGCCTTTGGTGACTGTTGTCAAGATCCCATTCGTCCATCAGGAATGACATAAGAGTGATACTCTAATTCTGTTATTTCTTTCTCATTTATTAGCCGGGATACTTGTACAAAGAGCAGCACTTTCCAACTCTTCAAGGAAAGACAGGATAAAAGCTTAATTCTTCCCCTTTGTAAACAAGCTTATTTTGCTTCTATCCTTTTCAGTGGGTAATGGTAATTAAAAGCCAATACCTGGGCACATTTCTGCTTTTGCTTTTGGTTTGGTCATTGTATTTAGGCATTTTCAATAGACAGAAACAGGATTTTTTTTTCAAGATAAAATACATCATGATGTCATAAAGGTATTTCCAATTCAGATTCAGGATTATTGGCTTTTTCTTTCACCTCATTGTTCTTATATCTGTATTCTTTTCCTTAATATCAGAAATCTTGGTTTTTAAAGAAACCATGAGCTTATTAGTCATTTGTAAGATGAGTCTTAAAATAACAGTTAAGTCTTACCATCAAAAATAGGATACTGAAAATTTTACTTTTGCAGCTCTTTGCTATTTTCCTTAAGGTAGACCTCAGTTGAGATTTACAGCAAAATTACTGTGTAATAAACTCACTTTGTATAGTTCTTTGTGCATTTCCGACACCAACTCTTTCCTCCTTTGGTTTGTTTATTTTACTTTTGATTGTTTGAGATTGCTTATTTAATTTTATTTTATTATAATTCTGTAAAATATGAATACATTTCCGAAGTAAAATTTATGAAGCAAAGTATACTCAAGTAAGTCTTATTTTTATCCTTTTTTGTCCACTCTATTTCTTCTTCCACACATCAGTAATTTTTAAGTTATGGTTTATCCTTTTTTAAATGTAAGCAAAAAGGTGTGTGTGCGTGTATTCCCTCCCCATTTTTTTTGATAAACAATAGCATAGTGATCACGGCGTTCTCCATCCATCTAGCTTCCTTCCTGTAACAGCACAGCCTGCCGTGTCCTTCGTAGTAGCATATGTGAGCTCTGCCCTACCATTTCTTTCAGGAACATAAAATTTCATTTTGTGAATATGTCACCCTTTCATAAATCAGTTTACAGTACACAGATAATTGGCTTATTTCTAGTTATTTATTATGAAAATACTGCCCCAATGAAGAGCCTTTAGTATACACTAAGAATTTTTCTCTAAGTACCTTTTGATTCCAAATATAGATCCCCCTTTCTAATGGCTAAAATTCAGAATGTACAAAGGTGAAAATGAAAATCACCTATAATCTTACCACCCAGAAACAATTACCATTAACCTTGTCCTCCAAGCATTTGTTCTGTTTGCACATATCCACAACCCTAAAAGCTTAGAAGATGAAAATGTGTAAAGATTCCTGTAGCCTTTTTTTTTTCATTTAACATTTTTGGCTTAAGTATTACCTAAGTCAAAGCAATTGCCCATAAACATCAGAATGTCAACATAATATTGACATACTATAATGAACTTCTCCATAATGTATAGACATATTACATCTTGTGATACATATTGCTATATTACAAATAAAGAAAAGTATTCTGATGCACTGTAAACAACAGGGCATGTATACCTACGCTACCTGTCCATGAGACCTCCTTCTGATTAATTCAGTAGATTGGGAGCAGGACCACAGATTCAGCACTCCTAGCAAATGCCCAGGTGAACCGATGCTTCCGGTTCTTGGACAGTAGTACTTCAAATAGCAAGTGTAAAAAGGGTCATGAGGGGTAAGTATTTTATCTCATTCCCTCTAGGACTAAACAATGTACCTGGACTTGGTGTGAGTAGTTAGACTAAATAAATAAACTTATACCTTAGTACTTATATACATTGAGCTTTCGAAGACACTTTCTAACATAAACACTCAGTCCAGGTGATTTTAGACAAATACTAAAGCAAGTCACACGACTGAGCTTTGTGACCTCTGGATCTCCTTTCTTCCCTCTGATTCCTTTGATCCCAGGGACACTTTTCTCTGACTTTTCAGTGTCTGCCCTTAGGCCCTATTATAGATCTGTTATAGTTAAACATCAAAATACGGAGGCTCTTTGCTGTGATAAGCTAGGGAATAATTTCTTAGTAGAGACAAGAACAGTAAGGACTTCTTTCCCCACGTGTTGCTGAATCAACACCTAACTGGGTTGTTTAAAGCTCTTCCAGTGAGGGCAGGTATGAAAAAAGATGTGGCGAGGGTCTAGAATTTTCCTGGAATACATACTTCCTACATCTCTTGCAGGGTACGTATTCCCAGTGTTTTCATGACACAAATATTTGGTTGGGCAGCCCTAGCAATACAGCTATAAATAACCCAGTCTACCTGTTCTCTAGGATCTCAGAGTTTAGGAGGTTAGACAGGCATGATGATTGGTAATTATAGAATCTGTGTACAGTAAATGCTATAGTAAGTTACAAGTAGGCACAGAGGAGGGAATTATAACTCAATATTTTAAAATTGTTTTCCAGGAAGAGTGAAGACAACCTATAATTAGCCAGGGGAATAGAGGGAGTTCTGTAAGGGGGAAATATCTTGTCGGAAAGTTTAGAGGTTCAAAGGAGAAAGAAGACAAATGGCCACTTGGGGGACTGCATGTAATCTGTCTTGAGGATCCCAGGGAGATTGTGACCACGTGCGTGCGTGCGTGCTGGGGACAGGAAGCGGTGTTCTTGCGAAGGGCGAAGCCCATGTAGAGGTAGGTCTGAGCCGGACCTTGAGGACCTTGTTAACCTAGCTAAGCCTTTTGAAATTATTTCCTAAGACAATAAATAACTGGTAGAATGCTTTAAGTAGGGAATGTCAATCCCCCCCCCCAAAAAAAAGTCCATTCAGTGCAATTTAGAGAATGAATTTCTGAGTAGCCGACCTGAAGGCTAAAGAGACTGAATATGGGCTCCGGAGAGGTAAAGGAGGACTAACGTGTGTATTTGTGTCAATGCTGGATGCCACTGCTAGAACCAAGTGCGATTCTGAAACATTTTAAATATATTATTGAACCTTCGAAACAGCCCCTTTAGGGATGTAGATGTTTATTACAGACATCCCCATGGATACTGAAGAACACTAAGTCGGAAGTGTGTTTGGGTTACAGTTTCTGCAACCAAAGGCGGCATTTGTAGAAAGCACATCCTGGGCTCAGGGAGTTTGCGCACTCCACTCGCTGCGGTTCTGTACTGCCTTCCCCTGGAGACTATGGTGAAGCCAGCGGGTGTAGCTGTTTTGCTTGAATGGTTGAATACATGTGTATATTATTTTAAATCAGTGGGGGGTCGGGGGTGACACAGAGGCCTGTGACATTGTGAAAAACGTTGTCTATGAGCAAACGTTTTGAAAGAGATCAGTTGCCAGATACTTCCGAATGGATGCTACTTAGGAGGGACATCTGAATATCCCCTGGAAAATCCAGGTAGAAACTTTCTATCTTAGTGCGTGTAAGTGCCTGTGCATTAACATTTCCACAGTGACCAGAATATCAGTCCAAGAGGCTGACTAAAAGTTCTGCCCTGGTAGTGAGCACCATGTTCCGGCAAAGTAGTCTTCTTCGTTATTCCGTGTCTAGCAAATGAGGATTTAACTTTCTCAGTCACGTCCAGAGTGAAAGGCCGTCCTGTTGCCATCCACCTGTCATTACAGTGACACTGAAGAACTTGAAGTTGAAAGGTGTCCTAGCAGCTGTGATCCACAAGAGTGTGTCATTTAAACCTGGTATTGTGTATAAAGCTTAAAAAGCAATTTCCATGCAGAAAAAGAAGTACATGGGGTAAATCACCCCCCCAACCTCTGCTTTTTATTTGGATCAAGTTTTTAAAGTGGCATATTATGCAAATGAAGCTCACTTTCTTCTCCCTTTTTGCTCTTGTAACATAAAGAATCATGTGTTGTAGGGACTCTTACTTTTTTTTTGAAGCCAAAGTCAGAGAAGTTTGTCTAGAGCATAAAGAGTTTAAGTATTGTACTTAAGCACAAAGAGTGAAACCATGAAATGGGGTATGATGAGTGTTAAAATGGACTTTCATTAATATAAAATTTTACCTGACTTTTTCTGATTTTCAATAATTATAGTTCATTTGTTTTATCCGTGCATTTTCTTTAATCATTCCCTACATTGAATCAACTCCGCATCCTTCAACTCATTTCTTTATTTATAACCCCATACAAACCTTGATTCGCAGAGAAGCATTATCACAGCCGAATCACATTAACAAGGGTATGGTGAGGACGGACTGAAATCTGGAATTGTGTTGCTCTTCAGATTTGAAAACCAGGGTGATGCTAACTCCACTCCGTTGATGGTACTTAATATTATTCCCATAACGGATTGTGGTAATCTCAGGTTTGTTTACTGCCTAAAAACAAAAGAGTGAGAAGTACTGGCTGGGTTTTCCCTTATTCTTCTACAAAGGAGCAGGTGTAGCAGCAAAGACTCTGCCTGAATTCACTCTCGTGGCTGTCATTCAAACCAAGCTGGCTCCAGTGATGTGAGCCACTGAAGCTCCAAGGACATGATGTCACCGACTGAAGGCTTCCAGTCTGTTGTGACAGAATAATTGGTCCCTGGTACAAAGGAAGCATATGCCTGGATTGTGAGAACTCTGTCACTTGATGTCAGGAAGAGAAATCATAAACAGTTTTAAATTCGCCGTATGCCTAAAATTGTCATCAAAATCCCTCTCACCGACACATTCTCATCCAGAGTTGCATTTTCCCGCATTGATACTTCTGATTCCCCCACCTCTAATAAAAACCTCTGAAAGTATCGGAGGATCTATAACTCTGATTTGCTCCGTTCTGCAAAGGACACTATGATGTTGTCGTGACATCAGTCAAGAGTGACACCTAATGAAGACACCCAGGTCTGAGCAGGTGGAATTGCTATGCTTCCCTGTTTGTGTCACAGGCAGCCCTGGGGCCGGGGAAGAGGGGAGTGAAGGCGCGGCTGTCTATAAAAGACCTCTCCAAGGACGCCTTTCAGTGAAGCCTAGACTCAGGACTTGGCAGAACTCATGCCGTATGAAACACATATCCCACTACACCACTCTCCCACAAGAACTCTTCAGGCAGAGCAAATGGTGACATCTTGAAACATTTACAGATCCTGAGGGACAGCGCCACACACATTCACAAACTCAGTCACCATCATTTAAATGCTCCCTATCTGACGGAGGGATGATTTAGCAAAACCACGATGGCTCACGTACTTTTCCCAGATACGTCTGGGTATAACATTTTCATTATTGCTTTTCCAAATTACCCTAAGCATAGAAGATGGTATTAGGAGAGCTGAAGTCCCATTATCTTGTATCCATCGTCTCGGATTGGAAGGGAAGGAGATGTGGACTTTTCCAATGACGCTTTGCTCTTTATTTTTTGACATAATCCTTAGGCCTCAGAGAGGTCACTGTTGTGTACCTTTAAGATGCCAGAAAAATGCTGTGGGGTATGTTGCTTACTTTCAAAACTCAAGTGGGGTATATTGTATGAATTGTCTGTCTCTCCCTTTGTGTGGGTTGAAAAATCTAAGAGACATAAAAGAACTGCTTGAAATTAATATCTTCCATGAAGGTAACTTTTTCACATCTGGAAAATGTTTCTCCATGTTAATGTTCCTGTCCCCAAATAACCATAAAGTACAAAGTTCTATCATGGATATTTTAAACAAGTTATGGCGGCACCTATTTAGTTTCTTTTTAAAAATTATGATGGCAAGAAGTGAGGTAAGTTGTATGAAATAAGCCAGAGTCCACTTTAATGCCTAGGTAGATTTTACTGATTGGGGTAAAAAATATATTCATCTCATTGCTAAAAAATTTAGATATAATATCAGGATTAACTTTTTTTTTAATCAAAAAAGCATTTCTTCTGGACCTGTTTAGTTTGGAAATACAGATTAGTGTTAAAATGATTCTGCGCATGTGTTACAATGGGTTCATTATCACTGCATTTACTATAAAAACAAAAGAAAAACATTTAATGTAAAAAAACCCCACTAAATCGGTCTATTGAAAAAGAAAAAGCTGACTGTTTTCTCTATTTTTTTCCATAAGAAAAAAAGTATGTCTTGCTTTTTCTTGGTTTATTCCTTCAATCCCACATAAGGCCAAAGTAGACACAATTCATGTTTATAGAAATCAAAGACACTTTTATTTTTTGGTCCCCTGCCACTTCTCTCTGCCGTGAGACAATTTCTTGCTGTGTTTCTTGCCAAGCGTGGGTAGGCATGGAAAGACTGTCAAGTGCCAGTAAGCCCATTTGAGAAAAGACAGGTCAAGGTTTTCCATTTTCGAGAGCCTGCACAATACAGAACAGCTTACAGTTACGTGCTGGGACGCTTTCAGTCCACACTTTTATTGTGGTGTGTTTTATTGTTAACGTCCATTGGACATCAAGTGACTGGCCCAGCCTGTAGGACGGCCCTCATGTGTGACAGTGTCAAATGTTCCTGGGGACAGGCCTGACATGGGCTGGTTGCTCCTTCCGTTTAGAGAGCATCGTGCCTTTGCAATAAAGAGCAGGACAAAGCCCCTACGGATTGACAGTGATGTAGGCTGCTTTTGTTTTTAATTCTTTAACACTTGACACTCTTAGATGGTACTTTATACAAGAAAGAGGTCAATTTCCTTTAGAAGTCAGGAGGCCAGAGAATAGATTGAAGATGACCTTCAATACTGATTATCTCTACTTTTCATTTGAATATCGGATGAAAAGTTTTGAAGCCTGCTGATTATGTTATTAAACAGTCACGGACCTAAGTCCTGAGTAATAATGTAGCCACCACTTCAGAGGCATGGCTATTTTTGGCTGTAAATGTAGGCAAGAATATTTTTAAAATTTCCTCAAATTGTTAAATACAGTGGGTGTCCTATCAGAGAAATATAAAATAATAAATAGCGTAATCCTACAAAGTTGAAATTAAATCTTGTGGGAAATGAATAATTTTTCTTGCTAACATATTAAAAGCTGTGCAAATTTCTTCTTTATTGTTATCATCTTGATTTGATGCTCCCACCAAGATGTCAAGAGGCATCTCAGGACATTGGGGATGATTCTAGCAGTGGCCAATGTTCCTCAGTGGTGGGCTAGATGGATCCAAGCCAGTCACCTCTGATGGGAAACAAAGACTGTGGGCTGGGTCCCTACACCTGTATCTCCTGAGCTATAAGGAATCATACTGAGAGAGCTAAGAAACCTTGGAAGCATTGAAGGATGTGGTGACACTGTGACATGCCCCCCACATGCCCCTTCAGTGAAGAACTTGCCCCAACTATGGGAGGGCTGTTGACAGAGAGCCTTCAGATGCCAGCTCTAAAAGGGATAATCTCAGCTGCAGAGAGCCTTTATTAGGTTGTACCACATTCAAGGACTGATGGGTGTGGTAGTGTTAATACCTGGCCATCTTGGCCCAACTCAGAACAACTAAGGACCACTCAGCTCTGGAGCTCCCACTGGGGCCAGCCAAGGTCAGGCCTGCATCCCAACCCAACTTCTCCCTCTGTCTAGTCCTGCATCCTTACATTCCATGTCACACGTGACAATCCCAAAGCTTCTCCTTAACACACACAACACACTCTAAAGTCCATCTCCAGGTCAGTTTCCCATGGAACCCAACCCATAGTCAACAAGTAACCAGACACATTCAGAATCCTTGAATGGATTGTTTGTAATTACCATTGCAAGCGACATTGTAGGAGTGTAATCCTGATTTATGTTTGATAGATCTTGTTAGCAATGCAAACAACTTTCCAGCTAACATTAAAAGAATAGACATGTTATGTGAATAAATTGAAAGGAGGTCCCAGGCCTTTATCTTTACATCTAGGATTAAGTGTCAGCTCCTGATGGGATTGGGAAGAAAAATCAAAAGACTATTCTTTTTGTGAGAAATATATTGGCTTTAGTATAAGCAGGAGGTTTTACAGTTCTTGAGTGATGTTCATGGCCCTATGAATTTTTGTCTTTTTAAAAAAACTTCTACCCTTTTGATTTAAGATTTTAAAGACTTACTGCCTTCATTATCAGTACTCACTGATGCTGCCAGTTCAATTACCTACAATGGAGGGAAGCACTGGCTGAGATAAACTAAAACAATGAATGTTCCAGAATCATTTATGTTTTCGCCTAAATACTTTTTTTACATTGAATACGGATGCCTTATATAATGCATATTTTTAAATATAACTTTTATATAACATGCCTGAGGACAATCGAAGGAAAGACTGTCTTTACATTGGACATCTTCTCTAAAAATCTGTAATCATATATAATCATAATGATAAAGAATTGCCTTGCATAAAAGTCATATTTTTGATATTTTCTCCAGCACAAAGAATAGTAAAAGGCAGTAGAGTAAATATGGGCTTAGTTGAGTGTAGGGATAACTGAAAGACACTTGGAGGCAAAACAAGTTGCCATTTTTGGACCACATTCATAATTTTCTTAGCAATTGCAAATAAAATGGAAGGAGGCGATTCATGTGAGAAATCACCGTTACCCATGTAATGTTAAATCAACATTACAAACTTGATTGTTACATGTATGAAAATTTTCATTGAAGCAACCCTTTAAGCCATTTTGAGTTTTAACCATTCACCTACCTGCTGTGGGAAGTTTCTATTTATTTTGTCTTTTTAGACTTGTGAATTAAAAGGACTCAGGCTTATAAATTTATATGGACTATTTTTAGTCATTGAAGTAAGATTAATTCGGAAGGCTAAATGCTCTTTCTTCCTCATGTCAGTAGTAAATAATATTATCCCCGTGATAATAAAAGCTAAATTCATCGCACATATTCTTTGCTTGGGCACCATACTCTTGTCCCTCTCTACATATTCTCTTTGTTTCTCCAGAAGTCTTGGGAGGAAGCTCACATTAAACCTATGAGAAGCTAAAGCTCAGAAAGTGTAAATAAGACACTAATGGTTACACAACTAGAAAGGAAAAGGCATAGAATTCAGGGGCAGGCAGACTGACTCAGGCATCCATACCCTTTCCGAAATTCTGAACAGTAGTGGCTGACAGCTCTGTGTCATCAAAAGAATAGAATCGACTTCAATTGACAGCATACTATGTTAGCTCAGAGATGGAAACCATAATCTGTCTCATTTCAGGGAGTTCTTTTCATCTGGTTGAACTTTCAGACTATGCCTGTCACCACACTTTTTTATGAACCTCTAATACTGAGTTTAAGAAGTGACTGTCCTCTTTGAGAGCTTCTAAGAAGTATCAGCTACCCCTTGCATTGTTTTTATTACTTGGCACTGAGTTAATGCTATACCTTCTGAGAATGCTTTAATTTTTCTACTTTTTTTTCAGTATGAGCAATTGTTTATGCAACCATTATAATTATGCCAAGGAACATGAGTTTGCTCAGCAAAAAATATTTCACCGCCTACTATGCGTTAGGCACTGCGCCTGACATTGAATGTAAAATAGTAAAGAACATAGACATTGTGTTTGTTTTCATGATGTTTATTTTCTTCTGGGAAAGAAGTCAAGTGATAAGAATTTGGGAGGCTGGTTTGTTTTAGTTTGCTCTAATGAATTCACCGATGAGTTGTTAACATTCTTAACCTTATGACATTCTGAAATAAAGGAGATTTACCTCTTTGAAAGAAAATATTTTACTCATCTCTTCCTTGAAATCAATGAAATGTTATTTAAAAAATTCAAGGCTCAAATCCTGCTTTTTAGCACATTTTAACACATTTACCTGTTAACATGACCTAAAACTTCATTTTAATAACAACATGATTATTATATGTATTTTATATAGTTTTTAAAGTGTTCTAAAACATATAAATGATCCTTTCCTCTTATAGTTTCAATTATTTTATCCCAAAAGGTTGCACTTCAGTATGTTTAACCCAATTGATACAGCTAAAATACACAAGATCTGGAACCCTTAAGCCCTAAGATTTTCCATAACTCTTCCCCAACAGAGTCATCCTTCTCAGCACATTAACTCAGGTAGCAGCCAGTTCTGCACATTAAAAGCCCATCCAAAGCTTAGTGTCATCCTCCTTCCTATTTATTTGAGCTGGATTAGATTCATGACTCCACCTCTACCAATTGGATATGTCATGTTGGCCCATTGTTGAATGCATCCCTTAGACTATTCCTGGAAGTGAATAGTCTTGAACATTTACATTTGTTGGCTCTCTGAGCTGAGAACATGTTTGGAAAGAGAGCGTCACTGTGTGGGGTCTGTAAGTTTTGCCTGGGTGTGAATAATTGGGTTGTGGTCCTGGCCTTAAAGGAACTTGGAGTGTGGCCTGAGAGTGTGCCCGAAGTCTGGAACAGAGATGTTAGAGAACACCTAATCCAAGCATTTCAAGTATAGGCAGAAACTTTAGAGTGAATAGGGGTCAAATGACTAAACCAGGGTCTCAGAATGACCTTGCAGCAAAAGCCAGGCTGAAATCCAGTTCTCTCCTCCCAGGGTCACCCTCTTCCAATGGCTCCATAAAAGGCCCCAATCTTTGCTCTTCCCTGCCTTTAATTAATAAGTAGGATAGGTGCTTGTAACTTTTGAACAGATTTATAATGAGGATTAGCTGATTTTGGGGTGATGGAACCAATATCTGGCTAAACTCTAGTTAATAAAGAAAAGGAAAATAATAAAGCTGACACATTATTTACCAATGTACATGTAAATACTATCATAATTATTAAAGGGGTTAAAACTAATGTATCTTTGGGTGACTAGTAAATAACAGTCATTGTGTTTTGGGGTGATCACTGTTTCTTTTTCCTTTTTGTGTGCTTAAATATGATAGAAGAACATTTTCTCCTATAGTAAAGCCTATAGCTTAGAGAATTAGGAAACTCCCTCTTTATTTTTATGGTTTGTTATCTAAGAGAAAAGGCTGTTTTCTGTTTTTGGGAAAGGAGAATTAAAGTCACTCGTAACTTTCTCGGTGAGGATGTGATTTTGGCAATAGGTGTATTTATGGCCTTTCTAATGACAGACATCTATCAGATTATACTGAGTATTGAATTTTCCTCAAGTACCATGATTCAAGCAAAGCCTTTTATACCACAAATTATAAATTCCTTGTAGAACCAAGCTTCAGAAATGTTATCAATCACTTAGTATTTTTTCCTTTTTCTTTCTCTTTCGTTAATATTTATTTCCATGCCTTGGTAGAACTTTTCACCCTCTCCTGGTTTTGAGTGTTTGCCTTCTGACCTCTGGAAGAATAATGAAAGCCCTTAAGAGATGTTAAAATAAGTTGCTTCACGCTAAATGAAATGTAAGGCACAATGTGCTATTCTCCTGAGCTATCTGGCATACTGTTGCTAGAGTCAAAGAGAAGATTCTGTGATGGAAGCCTACAGGCAGCCTAGTCCCTAGAGAAAAAAACATTTTTTCTGATTTTATGAATATGTCACATACATGGGCGGCCACATCTTATGCCAGCTTCTCTTTGCAAAAGAGACTGCTCATTTCCATACAATAAGAAAACCAAGAATATTTTCATACTTGTACCTTTTTAGTTTCTGACCTAGGAGAATTTTCTAGTGTCTGCCTCTCCATTTCATGTTCTCTTTAAACATGCTAGCAACAGACATGAGTAAGAAAATACTTCCTACCTTAATGCATGTTCATGCGCAGTACTTCTGCTTTTCCCAATATGTACCCTGTCTGGAGAGTTGGTGGAACCAGCCCGTTCCCTAAAACTTTACTAAAAATCCATCATTTATTTCAACATATATGTATCGAGTACCTACTGTGTGCCAGGATCTCTTCTAGGAGTTGAGGCCACATGAATGATCAAAACAAACAAATATCCTCCTTCATGAAGCCTGCACTATTGTGGGGACAGAGATTACAAAATAAGAAAAAAATATTGTAAGTCATTTTGTGCCATATTGTTCTGGAGAAAGATGAGGCATGTAGAGGAAGTGATGTAAATGTAGGTGCGTGCAATGTAAGTAAAATAATGGGTGGTCTCTCTGACAATGTGATATTTTTACAAAGATATGAAGGAGTTGAGGGAGAGAGGCATGTGATTCTTTGGGAAAGGATGACTCTAAAAAGATAGAACATCAAGTTCAGAAGCCCTGCGGTGTCTGAAGAATAGCAAGGAAGCTTGAATGTATTGACCAGAGTGAGCAAGAGGTTCACTGAGCAGGACAGTGGTATGACCAAATTTACAGTTCTGCAGGGATTACTCAATCTGCTGATCTGCTGAATTGAGACAGGACTGTCGTGGGCAAGAGTGGAAGCAGGAAGACCTGTTGGGGGGGCTACTGTAATAACCCAGGATAGAGATGACGACGACAGGCGACTGGACCAGTGGGCAAAAGCAGAGATGTAAAGAAGTCATTTTGCAGGTAGAATAAACAGGACTTGGTGAACAAATGCAAAAGATAACAGAGAAGAGTCAAGAATGATTTCAAGTTTCATGGCCTGAGCCACTGAAAAGTTACCATGTATAAGATGGAGAGAGCTGGAAAGAAGGAAGTTGGGTCTGGGAACAGAATCTAAGAGACATTCAAGTGCAAATGTTGAGCAGGCAGTTGGGTTTTTGAGTCTGGAGACAGAAGGAAAGAACAGGACTGGAGAGAAAACTTAGAGATGGAATTTAAACTCATGAGATTTGCTAAAGTTACCGGGTAGGGACTGCGTGTGGGGCAGGGAACGCAAGATTTAGATGAGAGTGAACATTCAGCTCTCTTCTTCCTAAAAGCGCAAAGATCAGGTGTACATAGCAAGTCACTTTAAGTTTTCCTTTTTTCTGTTTCAAATGTAAGTAGGGTTAGGTTGTAGAAAGTAGGTTTAGATATCCAGGCATGCACATGCCTGCGTGCATACACACAGGCACTCAACTAATAGCTCTGAAGAAATGGGGCAACATCAAATGGGCTGTTCTTGAAACTTGACCTGCAGTGAATGTAACAGCAGATACAGGCCTTGAGGCAAATCTTTCTTCCTGGGCCAAAGTCTGTTTGGGAGCATGTTTTATATTTTCCATGTTAAGCATGAAGGGATCTTGTGCTGTTTCTTCACATAGATAGTTAGAGAATTGTTTTAAGTTTGAGTAAAAAGAAATAAGAGTAACAACTTCTTGGAGATAAATCTATTCCTCTGTGTATACCACTCCCACCTCCACCCAATTAGTGGTTTCATTTGAAATTTTGGTTTTAAGACTGTTTTCCAGAAGATAATTTCCCTGCCTTTGTGAAGTAATGTCTTCCACTCAAGCGAGATTTATTTCTTTAATGAACCTATGTGAAATCAAGGGGCTGGATGAGCAGTGCCCATATGGGCCTAACACTGTGCTGGGTGTTTCCTAACTGTCCTCACCTAATTTGTCTAACAGTCCTGTGACACTGGGGTGTGAACTTTGTTTATGGCTGAGAAAAGCAGGATTCAGAGAGACTAAGTATCTGTTCAGGCTAAATTAGTTTTTATAACTCAAATCCTGCTCTCTTTACTCTGTATGCCACACTGTGTCTTTTTACAACTCTACCTTCCCACACTTCTCCAAAATTTCTACCTACCATTTAAGCCAAGCAGATCTTCCTAAAGGTGCAAGACTACCTGCTGTGACTTCCTAGGAATTAGTGCTTATACACTTCCAAGCATGTCACTAAGCACACATTTTAATTCTGACTTGTGTTGACAGCATCTTCCCTTGGAGAATTCTCCTGCATGTTGAATGTGCAACTATCTAAATCTTCATTGCCCATTGGATGGCTGTTGGCTGTTTCTATCATTGTTTTCATTTCACAGACTTAGTAAAACAGTCTCAAGATCAGAGTTGAAACCGTAGGCCAGTTCTATAGTAACAAGTCATTTCTTTTGGGGGTTTATCACCTGCTGGGACATTGCAATTGTTTGATGAGAAGATTGTTCAATTTAGTGCATCAAATGTCTTATCATATTTGTGCACATTTTTTCCATGTATGCTCACTTGGCCTGCAGAAATCCCCAACCAGTCTGATTACCCTTTGATGCTTTTTCAACTTTGTTCTGCCTTATTATTTCTAGGAAGTAAAAAGAAAAAAACCATCTTGAAATAGAACACCACTTGAATTTCAATGACTCTCAGAACAGAAGGTGTGAGTGGCCCCTAAATTCAGCCAATAGGTTAGCAAAGATTACAAAGATGGTTCACACTAGTATAGTAGGTTTGTGAGGGAAATGGAACTTTTATTTATTATTGGTAGAGATACATTGGTACAACTCGGGGAGAATTAAATTTCTATTCCCTTTGACTTAGTAATTCTTCTGCAAATGCATCCTCTAGATATACTCACACAGCTACTGGAGTTAAGATATCTGGACAGAGATAACTGGGCCAAAATGTTTGTTTGCTGCATTATTAAAAATCAAAGGGTTCTTCTATGGCTTTCTCAAAACAAATAAACAAAATGTAAATTAAGCTTTGAATTTATATTAAGTTTATTATTTTGGTAATGCTACACATCTTATCCTTTCTATATTAAAAATTTGAGACCACAGATAAAAGAGAAGGAAAAGGAAGGGGTATTCTTGATGCCACTACCTGTATATAACCATTATTAAAAAGTTTATATGTTTCCTTCTAGTTCTTTTCTGTGCAAATGTTTGTGTGCCAACATGATTTTTTTTCATACTTTTCCCATATAACTTCATAACATTGATATTTTCTATTACCAAAATTTTTGTAAGAACTGTTTTTAAAACCACAAGATCCCCCATTCTATGGAAGGCTAGTAATTAAACTTCCCTATTGTGTAGCGTATTTATTAGTTTTGAGTTTTGCTCTGAAGTACTCTTCTTGATGGTGCCTATACATTGCTTTTTCATTAGTTAATTTATTGTCCCACATATTCTGGTAGATTTTGGTTTGCTGAAACTTGAGCAAATAATAGAGTCTGGGTCAGTATTTCTAATTTGTTTCTCTCTTGGTAAATGACCTTTATGGCAATTGTAAGTCAAGAAGTTATAATCTAAAGAAGATGTCACATATAACCACAAGGTTATATATACATATATGCATGTATACATACAGGTGTGCATATACACATATGCACACACATGCACATGTATATGTATAATCTTGTGATTATATATGATATCTTGTATATGTGACATATCCCATATATATCAAGAAGTTATAATCAAGATTATATATACTATATGTTTTTCTTTTAATTTCAACCATAGCATTTAATTTTAGTGTACACATTTTTTAATTTTGGGGTGGCAAAACTTATGCTATTGGTGGTCATGTGACACCACTTTGAAGCTTAGACTCTGGAGTCACTGCCTGGGTTTGACTCCGGACTGGCAGCTGTGTGATTTTCGGTCAGTGTTTATCCACTTGGAGCTTCTGTTTTCTTATCTGTAAAATCGTGATGACAAGAACGCTCACCTTGAAACCTAAATATTTTAAGTATTGGGAAAAATGCAAGGCACAGTGCTCAACACATAGTGGATGCTTAATAAGATTTGGTCATCATTACTGTTGTTATTTGTTGCTTGTTATTCACATTGTTCTTTTGATATTCCTATAGCTTTTGTTTTGTTTTGTTTTGTTTTATTTTGGCCACACACCTTCACCTCACTTCAAGGATCTTTTCCTCAGCTGTAAGTTATGTTAAGCTTATTTAGTCATTCCTGTAATAATCACACTCTCTCCTCTCCTGTTCTTTGTCATCTGCCCTTTTCTCACCCCAAGTATCACTAAATATGAATTGCGAATTAGCAACATTAAATGAAAATTACGTTAGGATCCTGAGTTTCATTTTTTCATATCTATATGAGATGGCATCTTTTATTTATTGTTAAAGATTTTGTTTATTTATTTTTAGAGAGAGAGGAAGGGAGCGAGGAAGAGAGGGAGAGAAACATCAATTTGTGGTTGCCTCTCGAGTTCCCCCTACTGGGGACCTGACCTGCAACCCAGGCATGTGCCCTGACTGGGAATCGAACTGGCCAGTCACGTTTTTCATGCTGGCGGTCAATCCACTGAGCCATACCAGCCAGGGCAGAGTTGGTACCTTTTAAATCAGAACTACAAAATTGCTGGTTCTTAAAACTATTTTAACATTTCTGTAAAAGCACAATTCTTCAATGTGTAAACAATGAAGGCATTGACGCATTAAGTCTACACAGAAGTGTGGGGCTTGCACTCTTACAGTGCTCTCACACATGCCTCATGAGCCGTCAACTCCAGACCTGGATTCTAGTGCAGACTTCAAAATGAAGAAGGAGAAGCAAAAATGATTTAGCTGCCTGGCAGGTGGGTAACAACCTATTTGGATCTCTTCGTTATGCCTGTGGCTTTCCTGGACCCTTGAGTTTAGCTTTTGTCATTGGCATTTTGCATTTCTTGGGGAGAAAATCATGAAGAGCCACCCTTTTTCAAGGGTCCCATTGTCACTACCAGCCAGATTCTCATGGGAAATGGAAACCACAGAGGAACAATCATGAATGACTGTTCTTATTATGTGATTTTGTGTGAACTGACATTTGCTGCCCTGTCTTTAGTACAGAGATGAAAAGAGCTCCATTCCTGATGCTTTTCATTTTTTCCTTTTTTGGCTTATGAAAATAACATTGAATGTAAAGCAACAACAATAACAATAATAATAATACAGAAATATTTGGAGGAAAGGTCTCTTGTAAATCTGCCCCAGAGACAAATGTCATTTTTGTATATGAACATTTCCATCTTTCTTCATGTACATACATGCATTCATATATCACATGTCTATATTATATACATTTTAAAATAGCATTAGTATTTTTTTCTCCCAAAGTAGACTCTGAGGCAAAGATTTGAGTATATTCACTTTATTGGGAAAGTGATCCTGGAAAATAAAAGTGGAGAAAATGAGATAGAGTTGGGAGAAAAGTCCAAAAAAGGGATGTTCTAACAAACAGATTTTGGCTGTGAGCAACTGGAGCTCAACTGTGCTGGGGAACCTCTGAGCAACCGTGTGGAATGCACCTCAGATAAGGATGCTGGGACGTTTAGTCTCCTATTCCCATAGGCTACGGGTTGAAGTTTGCCCCTGGGGAGTTAATCCCTCTGCTCCTTGCTCTGTGCCTGTGCCCAGAGGGGCAGCCTTTGGAAAAGGCAGAGCAGGAAGAGCCCCTGCACGTGCTCGTATGGGACTAGCCATTGTGACTGTGACTGTGGTTGTGCTGTGATCGCATGAGCCCGGGAGACAGGCTGTGTGCACTACCATCGTCAAACAGCATCTATAATCTCATCCGCTTGCTGCTCTTCAGCCAGCTTTTTCAAAACTTCGGCCATGGATCTTGGACACACTGTCAAGTTAGTACCTGCACACATGCTTTTTATTTTTAATGGCCCATTCCTCCCCAGATGTTAGAATGGTCTAGCTAACCATTTCAGTGAGAACAGTGCCAGTTGTTTTTCACTTTACTGTGTAAATCTAGAGGCATGGTAAATACTTCTCCCTAATACCAAGAATGATTTATTGGGTTGGCCAAAATGTTCATTTGATATTTTCTGTAAGATGGCTCTAGTAGGACTTAGTTGTCTTTAGCTTCATTTGAAATAATCTGGTTAGATTTGGACAGCTGTCATATTGGTTTGCATTTTTAAAAAATCAAAATTGGTGAGTTTTTGTGTGTAACCGTTTTAATATTGAAGATGGAAGAAAATATGCAACATTTTTGGCATATTATGCGTTATTATTTCAAAAAGGTAAAAATACAACTTAAATGCAAAAAAAGATTTGTGCAGTGTACGGAGAAGGTGCTCGAATGTGTCAAAAGTGGTTTGCGAAGTTCTGTGCAGGAGATCTCTCACTGGACGATGCTCCACAGTCAGGTAGGCCAGCTGCGGTTGATAGTGACCAAATCAAGACATTAATGAGAACAAGCAATGTTCTACCATACAGGAGATAGCTGACATACTCAAAATATCCAAACAAATAAAGTTATTGATGAAAATAAAACATGGGTCTTTTATTTTACAGAAAAATCTAAACGGATTTTTGGCCAATCCAATGCCTTGTAAAACAATGTGTCTCGAAATCTGTTGCACAGAGGAATCACCGGTGAGACCTGATTTAGCAGTGCTGGGGTAGAACCAAGCCTTGCTTTGAGTTCAAGCTTCTACAACCACATAACCTGAAGGGAACTTGTGCATTGTGAAAATACTCTTTATAAGAGTCTGAAAATTTTTAATAAGGATAGACATCCTGAACCCTAGTTCAGTATGCTGGGAGGATGTAATTTCCAACTAGAAAATTAATGTGGGAACTTGGGCAAGTCTTCTGTGTCCTCTGAGAAAACCTTGAACATCGTTATCATTCAGGTTCCTTAGTTCTTCAATATTTGATGATCAATGTGTGCGTTCCTTTGCTGGCCCAGAGAATTTTCCTCTTGTAGGCTTAGCTCTACAATGTGTTTGGTCAAGCTAGCCTATACAACTGGATATAGGATATTCCAGGGTTCCTGAGTGTTTACATTTATACATCATCACTGCTCTTATTAGCTGAAATGAGACAAGTCAGATCACAAGCTTAGATGTCTAGTGGATATATCAATGTTAAGTATCCACAGGAGAGTTCTAGATCTCTGAGTCCTCCATGTATTTTGTCATAATGGACAGTGAACATGTGGGTACATGGGCACCTGCCAAAACCCGGAGACCAACCTTGAGACCTCCTTTCTCAAGTTCCTCTCATCCCAGCCATCAGAAAGGATGCCCTCTACCTGAAAAATAGAATTTTTAATCCACTTGTTGACTGTCACTGTTGTTTCCATAATCACTCTCCTGATCTACTGCAGCATCTTCCCAGCTAACAGGAACTCCGCCCCTTTTCTTAACCCTTCGTTCTCTTACAAACATTTCTTTTCTCAGCAAATCAGATCCTGTCTCTCCCCATTTAAAGTCTTCAGTGCCTTCCCACTGCACACAGGAACATAATCCCAGGTCCCAGCATGCATCACGCCCTGTACTGTCTGGCCCCTGTGACCCTTTCCAATGTCATTTCCTACCAGCACCTCCCAGGGCACTGTGCCCCAGCCCCACTGGCCTTGTCTCTTTGCCTTGTGCCCAGGAGCCTCTTTCCTTCCAGAAGAGCGCTCCACCTGCCTGGAAAATGTGTTGAGTTCTGTACATTTCATAGTGTTTTTCTTTTCAGTGAAACCAAATTCATCCATCTTTTCTCTATGTAAATGTGATCATATTTAGCTATTTATGGTTAATTGGTCTTAATTTGGCAGTTTCTATAGGTTCCCAAGGAAATGGAGATAGAAAAAATAAAAGAAAGCTATGATTTCTATTCATGCTGCCCTTCCTACCTGTCTTCTTTGATTTCTGATTCCCTGTATGCCAAACGGATAGTTTTGACAGAATAGATAAATTAAATACCATTAGCTGTAAATAGATACATTTTGATTTAGTGTTTTCTTTAATGTAAGCTTCTGAAATTGATGCAGTTACCTGTTCTCTCAAGTTAATTCTGTTCTCCGTCTACTTGAGAAGAAAATATAGGCAGGCATAGCAGTTTAAGATTTAAACAGAGAAGACATAGATATTAACATCTCTAAAGTATCTCTTTACTGCCCACGGTAACCCTACGGTAACAGTATCCTTCTTTTGTATGACGAGGAAACAAAGAATCAAGGAGTTGAACTCACTAGTCAGAACTATAGAGTGTGGGTGTGTTTACATACACGTATATATACATACATACGTACATACATACAATCTCCGTATATATAGACTTATATACAGCCAATATGTAAGTGCTTCTGGATTTAACACCGGATCAGCCGTGGAAGTCCCTGGCCATTTTTCATTGTATTGGCATGTTTTTCACCAGAATGCATGAAAATAAATTTTAAGGATTCATGAGTTCTCTATGACAATTATAAATTTGGGGCTTTCCATTCTATGTCACTCTTAAAAAATTTATGAGAGGATATTTGAGGTCATCCGGTTGACTAGTTGATGTCACTGCCGGCGTCTGTATTTATGTCTACAGTCACGTAGTGCCAAGGAGACCTGTCGTCACTGCCTGGGGCTAATGAGGGAAGAATGAGGTAGACCTAATCAGTAAATAGCACTTTTAAGCCAAATGAAAGCTGTTTGCCTGGCAAGCTCTGCTCGGATGAAGGTTTCCCAGTAATCCAAATAGATGAAAGTGTTGAGAGGATCAGAATGTCACATGGCAAAGAGAATATGGCCCATGAACTTCAAAACTATTTGGTGCTGAGGCAGTCAGTCACATAGTGATGTTGCAAGTGGCAGTTCGGATTTGCCAAAACATCATCTGTGATATTAAATTAATGTTTTAATTAAATTGGATTGGTTGTGCAATTTTGCTTTAATGCAGTTTAAAGTATATTTGGTTTAACAGTTGTAATTCAAGCTATAAAGAGAGGTATTTATATCTCATAATTAAATGTTTGCAGATACTTAAGTTCTGTTTAACAAAAACAACCAAATCAACACTGGGAGTCATATATATATATATATGTATGTATGTATATATAATATATATAATGTATATAATAATATAACATAACAATGGATATATGAGATGTATTTTTTTTCTTTATCTTTAAAGGGTGGATACCAGGGTATCTCAAGATCTCAACCTTGGCATGACAGATGCCTTCTTTCTCAGATAGCTCTATCTTATAGGCAGCTTCCTGTATGTTTTGGATTGCCATTAGCAGCCCCCTCACTGCTATTGTGACAAACAAAAATGTTTCCATACATTGCCAAGTGTCTCTTGGGGGACAAAATTACCCTGTTTTAGAATCACTGATCTGTGCATTACTCAACTGTAGTAACCAATGGTGACTGCTGCTTATCCCGTTATTACTCTACGGTAGCCAAGTGGTTGGTGATTTGTATTTCCAGTCTCCCTTCAACGTTTATTAGTTTGTGTTTTACCTTAAGGAGTTCCTCATTTTTTAAGCTATTCACTTACATATAAGAAGAGACTCTTCTTATTGTTGATTCTTATTTTACTTTATGGGTTAAAATAATCACTAACATTTTGTATATGTATGCTCCAAAGTTTTGAATAGAGCCATAATGAGGTAAAGATAAATGATGGCTATAAACCAGCTGCTCTTTTCTCTTCTCCTTAGTGGAGCATCTTAGCGAATTTCACAGTTCTTTTCAGGTATTAGAGTAATCCGGCAGAAGCGCCATTGTCTCAAGGGGTGGGTGCCAGTTCTGCCTCAGTGATTCATTGAAGTGGAGCTGAAGGAGCGCAAGTCACTTTCTCCTTGGAAGCCGGCAGTGTTTTATTGTTCTTAACAGTGGCGAGAATGCCAATGACTCTAAAGCTGAAGGAAAAAAAGACTCTTAATGAGTTTCAGCATTTTAATGTGCTTCAGGTTCCCAATTGTATGAATTTAAGAAGCTTAGCAATTCCGTATCTTCTGAATAATAGCATTTATTTTATACTCTAAATACTCCCAGGGAAGTCTGAATAACTTTGTAGCTGCTTTGGTGTAATAGCTTTCTTTGCTGGGCTAATTGACTTGAACAGTGGAATTGCTCCTTTAAAAAAAAAAGCCACACAGTTTTGATTAATGAGCCCAGTAATAAATCATTAATCTTTTTATCTCATGAATGGTAGGAACAGTGTTCTCTTCTCCCTACCTTCATGATATATTCCTACTCTCTGCTGGTACAGTGGCCACCTTTTAAGGGTCTTACCAGTTTAATATGCCCACTTCCATGTCACTTAACATCATATCCACTAAGTTTGCACTATGAGGAATTCACTGGGACAGATTCTAAACAACAATAATTACTTTTTTATGAATATGATTTACATTTAGTTAGAGACTATCCTCTCGAAATGCCTTAGATTTATTTCTATGAATTTTAACAACAAATAATTTATGGGACTTGATAAGAATGTTAATCCTGTGTAGCAATAGCTATTTTAGTATAAATACATCCCATGCAGTATTTGAGACATGATTATACTAAAAAACTTACTTGTGGTTTGTAGGAAATTCAAATTTAACAGGCTGTCCTGTATTTTGTCAGGCTGCCCAAATTTCGAGGGGCCTGGCACTTGTCACGTGGGCTTTGTTGCACCATTCCGTGGGTCACCCTTTGTGCTGTGCTCTGGGGTGTCATTTGCTTAGAATACAATGAAAATGGCTGCCCTCGAGTGGGACTCTGTGTCCCTAATGTGTTTAACACCTCAGTGACACGCTTGTGTGCATGCCAAAGGTGGAAGTGAGCCTCGGCAAGGCTGAGCTGCCATGTTCTAGGCAGCAAATTCACAGTGGTGTGTTATCTCTTCTGTTGGGGGGGCCAAAGTGCCCATATGGTTTTTCCATAATATAAAAGGCACATTTATCATTTTCACCAGTAACTTTGCTGATTTAGATATTTTGAGTATGTCAGCTATCTCCTGAGTGATAGAATATTGATTGTTCTCAATCAACCTCCACCTGTCTGCCTGACCATGGAGAATCGTCAAGTGAGAAATCTCCAGCACAGAACTTCACAAACCACTTTTAACACATTCGATCAGTCACAGCACCTTCTCCATACCCTGCACAAATCTTTATTTGTGTTTCAGTTGTGTCTTCACCTTTCTTGAAATAATAAAGCTCAATGTGCTGAAAATGTTGCATATTTTCATCCATCTTCAATATTAAAATGGCTACCCAAAAATTCACCAGTTCTGATAAGCATTTTTTTAAAAAATGCACACCAATATGACAGCTGTTACAATACAACCTTAACAAAATTGTGTCAAATAAAGTTAAAGACAACTTAGCACTGCTGGAGCCATCTAATGGAAGAAAACAAACAAACATTTTGGCCAACCCAATATATTCGTATAATCAACCTAAGTTAACACATATGAAGATGTATGAACACATGTGAAGTTGATTCTTCCAGAAGATTTTAATAGGACATCATAATAAAGTTATGGTTATATGCATGTCATTTTCATAACTTCAGTCATTTGAAGAAGGATCATAATCAGTATCAAAAAATCGTGTTGCTTGGCTGGTGTGGCTCAGTGGATTGAGTGCTGGCCTGTGGACAAAAGGGTCACTGGTTCGATTCCCAGTCTAGGGCACACATCTGGGTTTTGGCACCCAGGACCCTCATGGGGGGGGGCGCATGTGAGAGGCAACCACACTTTGATGTTTCTCTCTCTCTCTCTCTTTCTCCTTCCCTTCCCCTCTCTAAAAATAAATAAATAATATCTTTGAAAAAGGTCGTGTGAAACTTTCCATTCCAGAGTTCACAGCAGGCTGGTCAAGGAAATATTCCTGGTGAGCCCCTTCAGAGAAGTGAATTAAATTCTGAGAAAATGTGGTGTGATTTGTTTACAATATTGAGTAGTTCTCTATAGTTTTGTATCCTGTTCTCATTTTTGACTGTCAGGACCCTGAGTACAAGACCAGACATTTCTGTGGTATAGTACTATATTACAATAAAACTATAGAGAGATCTCAATATTGTAAAATGTTAATTTAGCATCTTCTCACAGGGGACACCATCACGTCAGGGCTGATAACTGGTGATACTGAGCTCCAGTTCATGAGGTGCATGTGGAGGGAGAAGTCAAGGAAAGCCAGGAATCCAATCTGGCCACGTGTTCCAGGACCACAGGTAATGCAAATTCAGTCATAAAGACTCCAGAGGATCATTTAATCATTCCCTGCTCACCTCAAGTTGAGGCTACTCGACTGATCTAGAAGTAAAGCTGACGCCAGCCTCGAAGAGCAGCACAAATGACCAGTGGGTTCAGCTTTTCCTGAGCACTGGGCATGGTTCCGTAGTCAGGCCTCTGCCGAGCTTATTATCCAGAATTAAGCCCTCCAATTGAACTTGAGGACGTGAGCTCCAATTTCCAGTGCTGTGCCTACATTAAATTTGAAATAATTAAGCGCTGCTTTTAAAATATGTATTCCTCAGGGAAATTGTTCTTATTGGTGTTTATTTTAAGAAAATTGTTCTTATTAGTGCCTTGGGAGGAAAAACTAGTAGTCAGCCTTCTCTATCACCATGCAAAACTAGGGGAAGAGAAATCACCCTCCCTTTCAGTGGAGGGCAGCCCCCTTCACCGCTTAGCAAACAGGTCAGAGGACACATTTCTTAGGCACCATCTTGGGGTGAAAGTCTACTTCTTGGCAATCCTTTACTTTTTCCTTTTCTCTTTAATGTATGACCTTGGATGTACGCTTCTGGAGCACCTGTTTTAGGAGCAGGCTGTGTACCTCTCTTCCCCTGGTCACAGGCCATGGCAGTGTGTCGAGGGAATGCAGAAATCCCAGTGTGAAGGTTGGAGTTGAGCTTGTGTCTTATTTTTCCATAGTAAGACAGATTTGACAAAATTAACTCATCTTATCAGTTAGGGTTCTCCAGAGAAATAGAACCATTGCAGGATTTATTAATATTTATGTTTATATTTATATTTATATTATGTGTATTCATTATATAGAATCTGCTCACACGATTAAGGAGGCTGACAAGTCCTCAGATCTGCAGTGAGCAAGCTGGAGACCTAGGAGAACCAATGACATTGTTCCAGTGTGAAGGCCAATATGCTGGAGACTTGGGAAAAACCAACGTTTCCGTTGAGTCTGAAGGCAGGAACAAACCAATGTCCCAGCCTGAAGGCCACCAGGCAGGAGAAATTCTCTTTTAACTCGGGGGGCGATCAGCCTTTTTTGTTCTGGTTGGGCCTTCCACTGATTGTGTAAGGTCCACCCACATTAGGGAGGGCAATTTGCTTTACTCAGCCTACTGATTTAGATGTTAAACTTATCCAGGAACACCCTCACAGATACATCCAGAAGTTGGAACATACAAGTAACCATGATACACATATACGATACTGAAGCAAATATGGCGAAAATGGCACGCTTCTTCCAAGTTTCCTTAAAGGTGCTGTAACTCCTAGAGCTATGCATCAAACATGCTGAAAATGTTGCTAGAGGGTGAGAACATTGTTTTACAAAGTTAGTGTTACATAAGTTTTAACACCTCCTATGCCTTTTAGCTTGTTAATGCAAGAAGCTCTGACTCATTGCTTCTGTTCTCAGGGTGAGACAAAACATTTAGTTTTTATTATTGTTTTTTTTTCAGACTGCTACAACATTTAAAATAGACAGTTCCATTTAAAAAACAATCATTCCTTCCTCTGCCCATTGATTTTTCTTTCTACAGGTGACATCTAATGAGCAACAATATTTATAGACAATCTTGAGTTGTTGTAGGTTGGTAGAAATAGTACTAGATCAAGTCAAAAAAATCATTATAATGTCATTTATTTACTTACTAGCCACATGACCTTGGTAAACTTCTTAAGATATCAGAATCGGCTTTCTCATTTGTAGAATGGAAGTAATAACTTGTGTCCTGTCTACTGCAGAGGGTTATAGAAGAAGCCACATGAAATAAAATAGCTTTGAGACCTGTTGGGTGCTGCACAATTCTCCCTATGTAAGATGATGATGTCACTGTCTTCAGTCCGCATGAACAAGATCTTGATGTGTTTTGAAGGATTACAGTTGCATGCTTGCTGTAGAGTTCCTTCAGACCTCCTCGGGTTATTTTTGGATGCTTTGGCACCACTGCTGAGGATAATGCACCTAAAAATAGCTTTGTCCACCCAGTAGTTCAAAAATGACTATAAATTGGTTACACACGATTTTGTGATTTATAAAGGACCTGAGAGTAAATACAATAAGCAAAGACTAAAACTTAGAATTATAGTATGAGTGTTATACTATATATTATAGTATGAGTGATGAAAAAAAATGGTTATATAGTTCCCTAAAACAGTGTTACTTAAAGCTTGGTTGATCAAATGGTACTCGCCTGCAATGAAATAAGCACAAAAAAGTGAGAGTAAGCCTTTAAAACCTTTTATACCAATTTCACATTTATGTGACATTTAATCCAAATGTAATTTTGATCTGTTGATTGTAATGATAAAAAATTGCAACTTGCATTTTACATGTCTTTTTATTTTACTTTATTTTTGATTAACTTATTTTTATTGCATTTTACAAATATTGGTCAGCGACAGATTGAAAATAAAATGAGACCTCACCCCAGGTAGCTTGAGAAACATTGCTCAAAAATCTCTAGTGCCAATAACCACTTCCAGAATATTTAATGTAACTTTATCAAGCATGTGTGTTACTAGATTGTTTTGAAATCTTGTTCCATTAACTACCCTTCTTAGAATCATGTATATATAATAACCATAATACATATCCATAAAATGCAGCCCAAGATATAACCTTTGCTCTAGATATGGACAAAAGTTTTTTGCCTTCTATTTGTATCCATTTGCTTAGTTACCTTGAAATGTCTGAAGTTCTGAAGTTATTTCTAAGCGTTAGAAAGCAAATGAGTGCTAATAAATCTTATTTTGACAGTTTCCATACACAGATAAATCCAAGAAAAGTGAAGTCATTTCAGGGAAAAAAAAGTTACATATTCCTGAGTAAAATGACTTGTCTTTGTTCCCATGAACAATGGAGAGGGTGCTTTTCTGACGTTTCCACCATCTTTTGACAAAACTAAGTAATAAATCAAGAAAATGCAATACAGATGAAAATATGTTGAAACAGACCTAAATGGGGGAATTACGTATGGTGTCAATTAAATGTAATAGATGTATGAATTATAATCATATACTTCTATAAACTAATGCATGCTGCAGAGTATTCGTTCAGTGACTATGTAGGAACTTCTGGCTAAGACTAGGAACTCTTTTTATTTTACTTTTCCATAGCCTTAACTCTGTAACTAAAGCTAATTGATGAATAAGCAAAAGTGACTAAAACAAGGGCTTCAGAGATATTTATTTCTGTCTGTATTACTATTTCTTTGGACTACAAACGGCTGTCTACTATGCACTGGATTTTAAGAGCAAAGGCAGTGCCATGAATTGGTAAGGACATTGGACCAGGTATGAAAGGACCTGGGCTCTATTTCTAGCATGTCGCTAATTAGCTGGGCAACCTTGAACAAGTCCTGCCCACTCCTCTAGCTTCTGTTTTGTTCTAGTTGTTAAATCATGAGATTGGATAAGATGCCCTGTTAGGTTTATTCTGGAGCCAAACGATCATACAAAATTTAAGTTAAAAAATATTTTTTTAAGTTCTTTAAGATCACCGTGATCACGTAAGAATTTTTTCTGAAAAGTTAAGAGGAAAGTGCTCTTTGGTTCATAGTGCCAAAGAATTTTTTCAGTTACCATCCATTTACATAAACCTGATACATAAATAAATGGGAAGTAAAAATATGAATGCATGTATTATTTTAGAGTTCATTCTGTGCAGAAATTAAAATCTATTGTCAAGTCAACAAATATATTCAAGACTAACACTGCATTTCAAAGGACAGAATGTCTTAATAAAGAACACTGTCCAACACCATATTCTTTCTGTGAATATAAATGAAGGGATGGCATTGTACAATGCTTTATTGTCTCTCTCAATACAAATTAATGAGTTGGCCTTACTGTTGGAATTTGGATTCAGACCACAGCTTACTGGGCAACCCCTTATGTGCAGCTCTGCGTGTTCACTGCACACCATTTTGAGAAGCTGCAATGCGTTCAACACTCGGGGAATTTAGAAATGTAATCAGGACAAACTGGTGCACTGCTGCCTACAGAAAACGAGAAGATCTGTACAGTGCTCTGTACAGTGTGGTTGATCACTTATGATTATTTAGCCTGGTCAAGGACAAAGGAGTGAAAAATGTTGAGGAAATTCCAGTCTATGCATGAGACTTCTACGTTTTGCAGCCCACTCTGGGTTAGCCCAGGAACTCCCAAGCTGTGGCATCTGTATCTGTCTGTCATAGAACTTGAGTTGATGTAGGTGGGTAGTATCCAGAATTCGCATCATAAAGAAAGTCGTTCTTTTTTTTACTTCTTTCTCAATTCTTATTCTTCCCAGGAAAAAGACTCTGTCTGGTGTTTGTGTGCATTTCACACCTTTTTAAATTACAAACCTCATTTGTAATTAAGAGAATGTCATCCACCAGGACCAAAGTCTTCTGCAAACAAATGTCATTTACTATGCTTTAGTAACAGTGGTGTTCCCCTATTTTTACAGTAACTATTAATTACAGTACCAACATAAAGTTATCTTTTGAAATAAATTTATTTATGCCCAAAGACACATTGAGTTTAAAATAAAGCTTTTATGTAAAAAAATAATAGTACATGGCTGGCCAAATTCTCTAAACTGATATGCAAATGATTGAAACTTGGGAAACACTGGGTTAGTGGAAAGCACACAAGTGGCAGATAGAGAACTTGTCGCTAAATCCAGTTCTAACTCTGCTGCTAATTATTGGATTGCCCTTGGACAAGAGGATGAATCTTTGATGCTTCCATTTCCTCATTACCCAATAAATATAATGATATTTGCCCAGCTACCTTTGAAGTGACGATGTGAAGATGGAAATGAAATGATGGGGAGTGAGATTTGACAGTTGTGTGTGCATATGGTTCGTGATTATGTATCTGGAACACTTTTTCTTTTCTTTATGTTTCTCCCACCCCAGCTAAAAAAAAAGAAAGAAAGAAAAAACATGATCACGATCATTTAGGGAAGGGATAATGTTTTCTTTGTCCAATTATAGCATTTATTAGTGGGGTGTGTGTTTGTATAGAGAGAGCGACTACAGCTACATTGTCTGCATTTACACTGTCACTAAAAACTAAACCTGTGTTGTCTTTTTCTGATTGTTTATATGTTTGTTTCTACTGTTTTCTACAGTGATCAAAAAAAGTTTGAAAACTAAACTATGTTTAAAAATATGAACCTAATAATAGATTTCATTCATCTTAAAGCTCGATAAAAATATGATAACCTATCTGAATATTTAAAGGTGTTTTAAAAATAATGGAGTTTAGTTTTATAGCAAAAGTGTTTCTTGACCTGAAATAACATTTGGAATCTTGCTTATTATGTTTTTCATTGTGCTTAAAACATCAAATTTTCTATAAAATATGATACCATGTCTTCACAGAAGATATTTGGCTATTACATAATGTCATTTCCTATAGACTCATTCAGGTTTTCTTTTTTCCAATTTAATCTCACTTATACTTGAAATTAAGGTTGTTGTTTTGGTTAAAATATAATGGTGTAGTGAAACACCTGACATATTTTGATATTAATAATTAATTATGTCAGATTAATGGCTGCTACTTTGATACACATGTACAACTAATTTCCAACTTATTATGTGAAATAAGAACATTTGTGCACACAGAAATAATGCTAGCAATTGTTGTTTGGTGTCCTGTTCTATTAAGCAGAGCTTATTTAAACACTAAACCTGATGGATTTGGAAATGATAGGCATTGTAATTCATTTGCATATAAATACTCATGGATGGTCTAGGACAGCAATTCTCCAACTTGAGCACTTATCAGAATCACCTAGAAGGATTTTCGAACCAGAATACTTGGCTTGGCCCACCCTCAAGGATCTGATTCAGTAGTTCTGGGTGGGGTCTAGAAATCTGCACTTCTGGCAAATTCTGCAGTGATGCTGAGGCTGAAGATGCTGTTCTAGGTCCATATATATATATTTTTTTTTTCCATTGGTCTGGTGCAAGGCAGTTGTACAGCAGGACAATGAAGCTCACGAACTTTGGCAGCGCCCCCAGATTTGAGCCTTGGCTTTGACACTGAGGAGCTGTGTAACTTGGACAAAGTAGGGATCAATTTTGTCATGTGTAAAATAGTAACAATTCTATCTATTGAGAATATTGAATGAAATAGTGCATATTAAGTGTTTAAAACAATGCCTAGCTTGTTATGACCACTCAGTTACTACAACATTAGTAACTAGAGGTGATGGCAGTTAGAGTAGATGCTAGTATTAATAGACTGGAAGCGGTAATTAGTAGTAATAGAGATGAAAGTTTGTTAGTCTTTTCTAAGGAAGGCTGGGCCGAGAGGTTGGTTTTCACTGAAACATTCTGGCAAGAAGGACATTCAGTGAAAAGAAGCAGTGACCGTGGGGAAAGAACGTGTGAGACCGTGTTGCAGTGGAGTCTAGACTACAGTTTATTCAAAGTGTATCCATTTGTGCAGTAAGTTTCTCAATATTTGGAACTTACTGCGTTTGTTTGTCTCCTTCCCTTAGCAACAAGAGCAAGACCCAACAAACCTATACATCTCAAACCTCCCCATTTCTATGGATGAGCAGGAACTTGAGAATATGCTGAAACCCTTTGGACATGTCATTTCCACAAGAATACTAAGAGACGCTAACGGAGTCAGCAGAGGTGTTGGTTTTGCCAGGTAAAACACTTGCTTTGTACATTATTTATCCTTCATTGTTTCCTTTTAATTCCATTCCTTTCCAGCACTACGACCCAAAGCAGTAGAATTTTTTCAAAGTAATAGTGTATAAGCCCTGACTGGTGTGGCTTTGTTGTTTAAGCCATTGTCCTGTGAAGCAAAAGGCCACTGATCTGATGCCCAGTGAGGGCACACGCCTGAGTTGCAGGTTTGGTCCCCAGTCCAGGGGTGTGTACATAATACAGCCAATTGATGTTTCTCTCTCTCACGTCAGTGTTTCTCTCCCTCCTGTCCCCTTTCTCTAAAATCAAAAATAAAAATAACATTTAAAATAAACTTTGATTATCAAGCTGATTCTATGTATCTTAGCTTCAAGCCAAACAATCCCAATGTAATTATAAAACATGCTTTCTAAAATATGTATATAGAATGTTTATATGTCTGGAGTCATAATGATTTGCATACAGAGTCCCCAGGCTTCTCTCTGCCTATAGGTCAACAAAATCAGAGGCTGCCAGTTTCTGTCAGGGATAATTAATGCCCAGCACCCCAAAACCAAAGAGCCCATGTGGTGAGCAAAGCATCCAAATGGTTTCACATTTGATTTCCAAAGAACAAGATGATAGAATTTCTCGGTCAGCAGAAGAGAGAAGAGATGAAAGATACAGAAAAACAGGAGTTGTTGGAAAGTCCCAAGGAACCCAAAAATATAAGAAGAGGTCAAGGGGCATTTGCATTTAAGAGGCCCTGGCTGTGTGCTTTTGATGTTTTACGCAACGGGGAAAAAAAAGCAGATTGAATTTTTTTTCATTGTCGGAAAAGGAAGACTAGTTTTCACTTTAACTTCAAGGGAATATTTATAAAAGAGGGTCTCAGCCAGGAATGGAGTTAAAATGCTTGTACCTGCTGTGCTTTCATGAAAAACAAAGCTAAAGGAACCACAGAAAAAAGAAACTGCTCAACCACAAACAAGAAATGTAATAGCTGTGGTCTCCGTGACATGCCAAGTGTGTGTGTCTCCAGCTGACTTCCCACGGATGAATGGATGGAGGTGGGTGTCATCGAGAAGTCAGTGTGTTGCCGACAGGTGTGTGCACCTGTGATGAACCCTGCCATCCCTTGGCAAACCATTCCAAACCGACTTCTGTTAACCCACTTTGAAAGAGAACACATTGTAATGTGAATGTTAACTGATTTCTAACTTGACTTCCTAGAGGTCATGAACCACTGTCTCCAAATTCTTTATAGTCCCCATAATGTTCAACACATAGACCAGTAGATGTAGGCAAGACGTGTTTGATGATAGTGAAGAGAAATGGGCAAAATGAAGAGAGTCTCCCTGATTTGAATCGATGCATGAGGCATTTAAGTTTGCAGAACACTGTTAACTGCTCATTTTCATGGTCAAGGCAGAGCTAATCGCACTGCCTGGGTGTCTGAATTTGCTGATGTGATCATTGTTAAAAAAGCGTGCAACCTGTGATCGGAAGTCTGACCGGCGTGGAAGTGCTGAGTAATCACATTGATGCTTCACATGCATGCACATCCCTATGGTTCTTCCCCCGCCTCTCACACCCCAAAACACTCTCTTTAATCAATACTTCATCCGTACTCCTCTGAGAAATGAACATCTTTCAAATCAACCGAACATGTTTTCTAATAAAATCTATGGTGATTTTTTTTAAACAAAGAATTTTTTTGTATCAATATATTAGTTTGTTAGGGCTGCCATAAGTGACTATACCAGACGGGCTGGCTTAAACAATAGAAATGTGCGTTCTCAGAATTCTAGAGGCTAGAAGCCCGAGATCATGCTATCAGTAGTTTGGGTTTCCTCTCCTTGTCTTCTGTGTGGCCTGGGAGGTCTTCTGTGCCCTGTGTCTTCCCTTGGTCTTCCCTTTTGTTTGAGTCTTCTTCTTCTCTTTTCAAGTGGAGATTGGATCGGGACCCGCCCATCCGAACTCCTGTTAATTTGATGACCACTTTAAAGGGTCTATCTTCAAACACAGTCACCTCCTGAGATACGAAGGGTTAGGACTTCATCATGTGAATTTGAGCAGGGTCCACAATTTAGCTTATAACATAAAGATTGGACTGTTCATTCCTCTCATTTATATCTTCTCTGTACATGTCGTGTTTACTTAAAAAGAAGATTTTTCTTAAGTGCAGAGCCAAGTGATATACACTTATAAGGGGTAAAACTGTAATCATGGTGTGTGGTGCCATGAAACAGGAAAACCCATAACGTGTTTTTTTTTAACCAGATCAGGATGGGAACTTTACATTATTATTGTATATTTGTTCAGAATGCAGCCTCTCACTCCTTCAGTGCATTTTGTGCATTGAAGCCACAAGCGATTCTATAAATGTGCAAGTCTGGTCATGGCAGGAGCCTGCTGACTTCCTTCCCATACGGCAGGAGTCACTGGATTCACAGACCTCTGCCATCATTATCTCTGACATGGCTCGTCTTCCTCGCCTGTCCTCCCGCCTCACGTCCTAGACATGGGCTGCCCTTCTCAACTGTGACGTGTGACTCGACCTCTGGTTTCTGCCTGCGCATCCCTCAGATACAAACTTAAATAGCTTTTCTGCAAAGACACCTTCACTGACTTCAAACTCTATCCTACAGACAAAGTTATGTTCTTTTATTATAGCTCCTGCCAAAGTTGTGTATTTTTTAAATAACATTTACCACAATCGTGATGAATTCACTATTTAATTTCTGTCTTAACCCACTGAATTGTACATTTACTTAAGTTATTTTTTTATTATCGTTGGATGGGCGGATGGGTGAATGGCATTGTAGATTGCATAATTACCTTTCTATGAAGTTTCTGAATGACTGAACTCCAAGCAATGACTTTTAAAATGTTGAGCTTTGAAAATGAATTATTAGTAGCATTCCGATACTGAAACTTAGGTCTCTGTACTCTAAATCATGCATTTTCCAGGTTCAGAAAGTGGCATGTGGATTGTAAACATTCCTAGGTTCAAATCAAGCCAATGATTTTTTATGCCTAAGAAATCAAAGGAAAATCTGAAGTTGCCTTTCTTGTAAGAAGCCAGGAAACTTGACACAGGATAAGTATTTCATTCTCCATTGTCTTAGACTTGAAATTCTAAGGATCAGGGTCCCACTTTACCAATTTGATGGATTAAGAAAATAATTGTGGCTATTGCACGTGTAAATAGATCTGCCCAAATTCCTACTTCCTCACACAGATTTGCTCTGCATTTTCTCAAACAGTTGTGGCTACTACTTTAACTAACTTGATCATTCACAAATTAACTCTTGCACAACTTTCCTGCTTTTGAAAACTCATCTTTTCTCCACTCAACCTTTCTTAACAGGAGCTTACCTTCTGAACCACCAGACAGAAATTTTTTTAATTTTTTATTTATTTTTATTTATTTTTATTAATATATTTTATTGATTATGCTATTACAGTTGTCCCATTACCCCTCCTTCATTCCTCTCCACCCTACACACCCTCTCCCACCCACTGTTTTGAGTCACTACTTTCTGAATTCTTCCAAGGACAGTGCATAAGCCTTGAGATAGTGGTTCTCAAAGTATAGTTTCTATGACAGCAGCATCCCCTGGGAAATTGCAGAAATGCACATTTTGGGAGCCCTACCTCAAACGTACTGAATTAGCAATGATGGGGTTCAGGTGGAGGACAGCAATGCATTCTAACAAGCACTTCCATTGTCTCTGATGCTCTCAAAAATTTGAGAAATGTTGACTTAGGGCACTAGGTTCTCAGAATCATCTGGAGGGTCTGTAACAACTCAGATTGCTGGGCCTCATTCTTAGAGATTTTTCCCGATGCAGTTGACTCTTATTTGATGCCCCTTTCACACTGTCCCCCTCTCTCAAAGCATGCTTCTCATACAGCAATCTCTGTTTCTATCCTCAGAAATAAGAACCAGGCCTTATACTTTTCCTAGAACCTACAATGGAATCTGACACATAATTGATCCCCACCAAATTCTGGGTAATGAACAAATGGAATCACTTTAAGTTTTTTGTTTTTTTATTTGGTTTTGGGTATAGCACTATGCAGGGAGATAGTATTTCACACACACACACACACACACACACAAACAATTTTGAGACAGTACAGAAAACTAAAGTAGCACCAGCCCAACTAATATTGCTTCACAAATTATTTCTCCCTTTAAAAGTTTACAGTGTCAAAGGCATTATGAAAAGAATATGCTTATTCAACTGGAAGAACAGCTGGCTTATAGTTGTGCTAATAAATTGTACATATCTCTTGAATTTATGAGTACCTCAGTTCCTGAAACCTGAATAATTTTGTTCATCAGCCTTCATTTTGAATATTGCCATTGGTCACTTCTGACCACCAGATGTGGTCCTCAATTCATGTGTAAGAGATCCTCAAATTGTTTTGACTAGAGAGAAAACCCACATTATTATCTTACCCAAAAGCTATACATTAATCTTCTTTGATAACCATCTCTTCAAAGTAAAGGTAGTGTCTTCATTCTATATTTAAAACATTGAACTTCAAAGCATTGATTTGAATGCCAGTAGGGTGCACAGACAGCACAATTACAGGCTTTTCAAAGTTCCAGGAGCACTAGATAGTGTCTGAAATTACAGACATTTTATTTTATTTTTTATGTTTTTAACTCTCTTGTAACTTAAACCGATTTTGTAAGACCCACCCCCCTCCAGGCAGCATTTTACAGCCAAGTCATAAACCCTTGAAAACAGAAGTTTACGGTGGGAATGCTGACAGTCAGACGGCAGACCCGCGGCTGCCGAGCCAGTGGGTGCCAGCACACTGCCTCGCCTTCGAGGGTGAGGATCAGAGCATAAATCAGCCCGAGTCTGGAGGGACAGGACTGCGTGTTCGTGTTATCCATTTCCCATTCCCAGAAACATGAGACCATTTGTCTAACAAGAATCACATTGAAAGAGTGTTGTGAGAGGCTGGTAAAGAATGACCCAAAGTGGAGAAGGAATGGGGGGTAAGCATTCGCAACTAATCCAGCTTCAACATCTGGGAACATAGGACCTCTTTAAGAAACGCATTTACTGTCCCCTGGTGAGCTAAAGAGCGTGAGAGACTGCTGAGCCCGGAGACCTTTGTATTCTGTAGCGTTTCCCGCCCCGCTCCAGGACTTTTAATTTGATTCTCATGGAGCTTTGTTTGAATGACTTAACACAGAGGAAGCCCTGTGTCCCACTTCTCTTGACCTAATAAGCAAGTTTTTCAAATAATAATATAGTTCTTTTCATAAAAGTAGAAAATATTAATCATGGTTACAGGCAGAGACAAATATCAGGCTGATTAGTAACAATCAATATAAATAGCAGACTAAGAATATTTTTGTATTATATGTAATAGCTTCAAATATTATTAAAATTTGATTGATCTGCCTTTTACTGCCTGAGCTTTTGCTCCCCATAATGAGAACTCTGATTTAGAATAAATAGAATGAAAATATAAAAATTTACAAAATTATAGAGCAAATGCCAAAACTTCTTTTGTAGGCAAATATGTGCTCCTTTAAAGTGACCATCTAATCTATCAAACTTTGTTTTTATTTTTGGAACATGTTTTGATCATATCTACATCGAGATCATATTTGTGTTAACAGTCCCTCACTATTTTGGGAATTCTATCTATCTCAAATACATGGAACCACACAATCAAATGTGAGCAAAGAAAAATCTAAAATGTAAATTTAGTGGTTAGTTATATGCAAACTACAGCTGTGTTTGCCCAGAAACAGGTTACAATCATGTTTGCTGAGACTGAAGAGAGTGAGGGCTGCTATTCCGTTCGGGGACCCCAAGTCCTCTCCCAACTGCCCGCAGATGTGAGCCACCGTAGAGTCAAGTCCTGGTCCATCTGCATCTTTGTTTTATGTGTCACTTTGTTTACCTTCATCTGCTTCTTCTCATTGCCTCTTCATGTATCTCTCCTTTACCATGACAAGCTCATGATCATGGGTACCGAAAACAGAGCCTTCTGCTTTCATTTTCATATTTTCAGAGCCTTGGTTTTCAAAACCCAAACCCAACAGCCAAGCAAATGAATGAAACTGCATCCAATAATCCACTATTCTGAAACCTCCTAGGCTCATTTCTTCCTCTAGACATAACTTTATACAAATTTAAAGAAGGGAAAACATATGCTTTATTGTTTTATAATTACAAAATTGAAATGACCAGATTCCTAAAACTGCCTCTGCGGAATGAGAGGGAAGTCCTGAATAGGATTTGCCTGTGGGAAACTGAAATGGGAGAACCCTGTTACCTCTGGATTAGAAATGGTGGCCAGTCAGCGTGCTCAGGTCCTGGAAGATCTCTTTGCTCTGTACCTGCTGTAAGCACAAACCATAAAAGGGACTCTTGGGCCATTCAAAGGCTATATGCATTTGAGGTAGGCTATCTGCTTCTAGCCAGTAAACAGGACAGACTTGGACATATCATTTGGGCTGTAAGCGTGAGTCTCTTTTATTTAGTATCTTTTCTATATCCTCAGTTTTCTGTGAGTTCAATCAACGCATCTATTTTCTATATCTGTGTGGTCATGAACACAGGTTTATGAGGCAGAAAGAACTTAGCTTGCGTGCCTCGGATCTGCATGCTTAATCTCTCTGAGCCCCCTTTCCTGATATGTAAAAATATATTCATTCATTTATTCATTCAGTTCATCTAGTAAATATGTCTTTATCACTACTAACATACCAGTAATTATTCTAGATGCAGTAAATTTAGAGGTATATGCAAAAGATAAATATCTACTTTCAGAGATGGATATAGTAGTGCATTGAGGAGACAAATAAAGCATGCAATCAAATGAATAATAAAATAGCAAATAATTAGAGTGTCATAAAAAACAGAATACAGTGTAGAGGTGCAATAGAGAATATGGCAGAGTGAGAGGCTGGAGGTCAAGGACAGGGAAGCCCCCTGAGGAGGGAACATTTAAACTGAGACGTCAATAATAAAAAGGAACCATCCAGAAGAGTCCCTTGGTTGAGGACTGTAGAGAGAGTAATTGGCAAAGGAAACAGGGAAGAGTAGATCTATGGTAAGGCCAAGTTCACATATTTGGGAAATGCAAGAAAGGCAAAGTTGTTATATCATAGAGGAAAGAAGAGAGGTAAAAAAAAATAATATCTAGGCATGAAATGTCATTGCAGCTCAACGGGACTGATTAAAAGTGATAATGTATTCCAATGCCTTTAATGGCAGGATTTCTCTAAACCTAAGCATACTATACTCACTAATTTATTTCCTTATCTCAGCTTTAATTTTTTAAATTTATTTTTTCCATTTCTGCACCCAAATTCCTTTTGAAAGCATGACTCTATGGTTAAAAGATAAATTTAGTGTATGATATATCCAGACAAGGGTATCAATCAAAGGTTGGCAGTAATCTAAGTGACAGAAACTGTCCCTTGATGGAGTATAAGGAAACTACCCCCGCTTACATTCTCCTTGAAACACACGGCGTCTGGGATAATGTTGCTGCTTGGTTAATGATGGTTTTAATGTGTAGCCATCAGAGTGTGGGCTGGAAACAGAATTGTACCACAAATGATTCAACTGGGGAGACTAGACTAACGGAGTATTTAGAGAAGCATGGGCAGAGTTAAGGGGACTGACAAAGGAAAATTAAGATACCCAGAGCTGAGCAACAGGAGGAAGCCTTTACCACCCTGAGAGCTAAAGGCAAAAGGAGGGGTGTCCCAGAGCCCAGTGAGACCCAGAGTCTTGGAGGAGGGGCTGCCTGGATTAGCTGCAGACAGAGAGGGATACACCCCCTGCCAGAGAGACAAGTGCCAAAGCAGAGAGAGAATGAGGAAGAAATGGTCATACTTTCTTCTACACCCACTATGTCCCCAGTAGCTAAACCCAATGAAATGCCATCAGATAAGGGAGCCAAGATGGAACGGTCCATAGAAGGGTCACTTCTGTAGGACATAAGACAAAGCAGAGAAGACATAGAGGATGGCAAACAGAAAACACAAGTATACATGGATAATAAATATTTTTCTCTTGACTCCATCATTAAAAAACCCCACAAAAATAAAAAAGTAGGGCAAGCAATAACATCTACTTCTTTGCCTTAAGATTGACAATTGATACAGGTTGGTAGGAATGATGGCAGACTGACTCTGTTTAAAGAAAACAACTGGTCAACTCTAGGCCATGGTTGCTGTGATGTTTTCATTCTGGTACCAAATATGTGTCATTTTTCACAGCACTTCTCCAATTCCCTGACAATAACTGGGAGTCCAATGATTCAATTCAGTTCTGACACTACCCAGAGTTATCATCCAACTCCTGATTTAAGGGCTCAGTCCCACAAGACTGTCCCTGGGCTACCCACACTTCTACTGGGCCAACTACAAATTCAGGGATTCCCGTGACCCACCTCAGGTCTGATAATTCACTAGAGCAACCGAGAGAACTCACAAAAGCACTTTACTTATGTATATCAGTATATTATAAAGGATACAACTCAGCCAAAAGAGATTGATAGCACAAGGAAGGTGTAAGGATGGCTAAGTGCTTCCCTGCCTTCTTTAGGTGTACTGCCTTCCCAGTACATCAATGTATTAAACAACCCAGAAGACCCTGAAACCTGTCACTGGGTGGGTTTTTATGGAGATTTCGTTGTACAAGCTTGATTGATTAAATTAGTGGCCATTAGTGATAGAGATCCATCTCTAGCCCCTCTGCAGACCCTCCAGAGGCTGGAGGGTGGGGTTGAAAGCTCCTGCCCTCTGATCCCTTGGTCTTTCTGGTGACTAGCCTCATTCTGAAGCGATCTAGGGGTCCCAACTTCAGTCATCTCGTTAACATCAACTCAAATATGGTCAAAAGGGGCTCATTACAAATAACAAAAAACATTCCTATTACTCAGGAAATTCCCAAGGTTTTAGGAGTTCCGTGTCAGTGACCAGGACAAAAACCAAATTTATTTTTATTATACCATATTTGCCATACCAAAAACATGGCTCAAATCATCTAATTTTTAATGGGAATCAGAAATTCAAATTTTTATGTGAAGTCTCCCAACTTTAAATTTGGACAATTATTTCAAATTTTCCAAAAACTCTTTGCAGTCCAAACAAAACATACCTAAAGGCTGGATCTAGCCCACAGTTTCCAGTTTGGGACACCTGACATAGAACTCTAGTATAGTGGTTTTCAGCCATGGCTGCTCCCTGGAATCACCTGGGTAGCTTTGAAAAATATGTACCTAGACTTCATGCCAAAGCAATTAAGTCAGAATCTCCTGGGCGAAGGCCCAGACACTGGTATTTTTAAAAAATAGTTTCCTGATAATTTTAATGTACAGACATTTTTAAATAAGCCTTATATTTTGGAAGAAGTTTGGTTTTACAGAAAAATTACAAAGATAATACAGAGTTCTCATATACCTCACACCGAGTTCTACTTTTTGTTAACACTTTACATTACCATGGGCTATTTAACAGAAAAAGAAACTGACATTGGTATATTATTATTAACTAAACGCCAGACTTTATTTGGATTCACCAATTTTTTCATCAATATCCTCTTCCTCTTCACGGATCCAATCCAATATACCATTTTGTATTTCGTCGTCATGTCTCATTAGTCTGCTCTGGTCTGTGACAATTTCTCAGACTTTTTAAATTTTCCCTGAGTAATACTAGCCCGGTATTCTGGAGAAGGACTCCAGATCTGGGTTTGTCTGATTGTTTCTTGTGATAGGATCCACCATTATGTACATGTTTTTGCAGTGAATACCAGACAGATGAAGTGCCCTCTAGGCACGTCATATCAGGATGTATCTCCATTTGGGGGGACAACTGCTCCACTCAGTAGTGGCTGAGTAGAAGGGAACTACCAGTATCCATCCAGCTTCAGGACAGATTAAAGAAGATCAACATTAGAAATCAGGAGGGATAACATTAGACCACAATGGAGCTCCATCTCTTCCAAAGAAGCCACCCATATTGAAAGTCAGGAGGCAAATATTCTATTCCGGGCTCACCCACTAATTGGTCTTTGAGGAAGCCAAGCACAGTCTCCTGGCATTCGTTTCTTCATCTGTATAATGTGGAAGTTGATATTGGAGGCTGTTTCTAATCCTGAAGTTTTGTGATTCCAAAACCTGGGAGTGGATTTGCATTAGTCAAATATTGTCCGAAGTCCTGTTTCCTAAGAGGAATGTGTTGTAATGCTGAGCGAGACACTCCCCAAATGTCTGGCTTTCTGCAAAAGGAGATGACAGGAAGACCACTCTTTGGCGTTGGTGACACTTGGATCCTAAAACATATTGCAAAAACTCAGAAGGAAATTCAACTCATCCTCTCATCTTTGTTCCGGGGACTCACTGCTATTCCTTCTGTTGCAGTGAGTTCAGAAGTAAATGACGTAATTTATCTTTGAAATGTCAGCGGTGCACATTTTAGTATTCTAAAAAATCTTTTAATGTTGACCCTTTGTGTAATTCTTACCGGAAATGAGGGACGGCTGCCTTGCAGTTTGGGATGTTTCTAAGTTGCCAATCATTTGTACAGAGCCTATGATTGCAAAACCACAAAAATTTCACAATAGTGGAAACCTCTCATTAACCATAATAAATTACAGGGCGGATTTTTTAAAAAATACATGGTTAATAATGCTTATTGCTTTAAAACCATGCACTGAGAGATTCTCTTTTGGAGTGAGATAGGTGGCGGGCTGTAAGTGGTTTTGCAAAATACTTTTTCACCTCTGCGCGTAAAGTCTGACCTAGAACATTCTACCAATATTGGATCAGGCTCTCCTCTGATGTCATTTGCCTGTGGGAATTGTATTGGCTGTGAAACCAGCTCCTCTTCATAGTTGTTGAAAAAAATGTTTAAAAACATCACAAATCTGTGGTGCGTGTTGAATAATGGAAGCCAGGTTCCTAGGCACCGGGACAAGAAAGAATGTCAAAAGGGACCTTTAATGTGTGTTTATATTTAAACATCAGACCTAACAGAAAACCCTTAAGCTTTACACAATGATTAGAGCCTTGTAAGAACCTAATTAATGTATCATCGGGTGAATGGTTGGCCTGGCATGCAAGCTGTTCCGAGGGACGTGAGGGGGTTCAGGTCCCAGTGAGGAAGAATAGACTCAGTTGTAGTGATTCAGTGGCCCATCTGAAAGGGACATGTAAAAGCAGCTTTGTCTGGCGTGCTGCCTTTTCAGACCCACTTGATAATGCTAGTGTCAGTTTCAACTGAAGCGTGTGCCAGATTGCAGATAGCTGGAGCTAGCATTTCAAAGCAGTTAATTGTGAAACTTGAGAAGAAAATGGGCACATTCTTCCGAGGTAGCTATTCAAATACAGTCTCTTTCACTCCCCCACCCCCCAGCCAGAGCTCCGTGGGTCTCACTTTTGTTCTGTTCCCACATGAAATGCATGAGGAACACTGAGACTTTCCCCTTGGCAGCTCCTATATTGCCGTCTTTGCTGGGACCGTTTTGCCTTGTTAAAATGTGCCCCGTGTATTAAAATGAAATTGTCACTGCTGGGTGGTGCAGCATAACACGGTTTGACACTAAGCGCCAGCAGCTATAGAAAACAGACTTTTATTGCATTTATTCTTTCAAAGATGAGAGTCTCTAAAGGCTCACTGTAGACATTCACTTAGTTAAATCTGAATGAAGCTAAAGTGAACAATCTACGCGGCTGCTATCATTGTATTCGTAGAAACAGCCCCCATTCGGCTTGCTCTGGCGGGGAAACAGTTTTAAGAAAAGATGATCATCCATAGAATCCGAAAGGGGAGACTTGAGCCTTTCAAACCAGAACAAAAATATTTCAGGTGGGTCGAGTGTGTTGACCACCTGATGTTCTTCTTTAGCTTTCTCTGGGTTCCCTGAAACATATTGTGTAGAATCAACCAGCACATACACACAGAGAGAGACACACACACACTACCCCCATCCAGTGTAGTTTTCATTTAGAATTCCATGTCATTTTTAAGGCAAAGAGAAAGGGTTTGATTTGCAGGACTCTTGCAAGCAAGTTTTAGATTCTGAGCTGCCTTCTATCCAGAGGAGTACCCAGAGAGAGCTTGAATAGGCGGACTCTGGGGCATAAGCTCTTCATTCTGTAGCTCTCCTGGAATAAAAATTCCATAAAGTAACATCTGTAGTAATTAAGGGCTTACATTTCCTCTCCCATTCAAGTCTCTGCTAGGAGGGAAGGTTATTTTCCCTAAGAGACAAAGGATAGTAGATCATGTGGAAAGAGAGAGAGAACAGAATTAGAATTCTTTTTCTCCCTAGAAATAGAAGTTGCCTACTTAAAAAAATAAAATAAAATTTGGAAGACTCACTGTAAAAGATTCCACCAGAAAGAAAACGTAGAGAAGTTAGGAAAATTGTACTTAGCTACTCGTAAAGATTCATCCTGTGTTTCTAATCCAAATGTCTTCTGATTTGGGGGAAATCATGAATAAACTGTGAACGAAATGTTATCTTTGTTTTATATTTTTGTATTTTAAAATTGCATGTTATTAGCCTTAAAGAGTTTCTTTTTTTCAATTTGTACAAAAAAATCAATTCATTCTTCAGATGTTTTTCAAAATAACACTAATGTGGTTCCATCGGGCCATTGGATGAATGAATTTATGTTAAATCAGTTTCCTGCACTTTCTCGTAGCAGGACAAACTGTGTAATTTTGGAGACCCAGTAAAATACAAAAATGAGTGACCTCTTGTTGGGAAATTATTAAGAATTTTAAGATGTTGACAATGGAGTTGTAAACCAAGTGCAGGCTTGTTCTAAGGGTGCAGCTATGAGATTCTGCCCGGGTCTTGTGCCCACAAAGCCCATTCTGACTGATACAGGAAGAGATTTCTCATGTGTATAAAAACAGAAATCTCTTTCCATCCTATGCCTCACAGGAATAAATGTACACCAGAAAAGACACTTTAAAAAGTTTTAGTGAAAATAATTATAGCGCCATAAATGGAACGTGCTCCTGATACCAACTTCAGATGTTATAATCCGATCGCTCAGATGGCCTTGTCTGCATTCTCAACTTTTCTTCAAGAGTTTTCCCAAGTGACTCTTTCCTTCCAGCTGCAGGGATCTGCTTGTTCTGCCGCCTCTGGAGGGACACAGGCCCTCTCTGCTGCCCCGTACAGGCCCGTGCCCTAATCACTTCCCCGGGGGCCCTTCTGGCCTTCTGTTCCCCAGGCTTCTGGAATTCCTCTCACATTTCAATTCCTAGAGCTGTAATGAATGTGAAACGTATTTGGCATTTGTTTACATATCTTTCCTTATCTTGTAACCCCTCCCTGTAACATACAGGGAGGGGTTACATATGATTGATCGTATAATAGGATCCTGAAAATGCCCCTTAGCTTTAGATGTAGGGAAGTTTCACAAATTGTGTCAAAGAGCTCCATTCCAGGCAAACTCACAGTAACGACACAGCAGAAAATGGAAATTATACTCTGCCTTTTAGACAGATTTCACACATTTCATAGATATTTCTTCATATGTATGTGTTCTGTTTCTTTAATTTTGTCTCTAGTGTGCTATTAATTAAGTATGGGACTTAATTTCCTTTAATCAGAACAAACCCTTTAATTTTTATCTTTCTCATCCAACTTTATAAAATAATAAAGCCCAGATATAGTTAATTATTTTTAAAATGTTGCCGCTACTACTCTATTTAGGATATGGTGATACTGCCAACATTGAAACTATGATTGTATAGCTCAAAATGTTCATTCATTAGCTTCTATGTGAGATGACAAGACTTGGCATGAGAAACCCATTTAGGAACACTGATATCTAGTATAAAATAAGAGAGGAATTTGTCCAAAATCCAAAATTAAGCAAGTTCAGGACCTGAGGTTTGTGTACGTTCATTCTCCTCTCACATTTGAGACTCCAGGTAATTCTCTTCTGTACCGTTTGCCCAGTGGGTTTTTAATCAAAGTGTCATGGTGCTGACGACAGCACTGTATCAATCATCATTTAAGCTGAAATCGGTTAAAATAAAGCACATCTCATCAACTTGTTCTGCGAAGTCCCTCAGTGGTCTAGTTTAGGAGCTACCATATGCTTTGGTGTTAGATGACCTTCCGTTGAAGCCCAGACTCTGCTTCTTATTGGTAAGGCAGTTCATCTCCATCAGCCTCAGCACCCTCATGGGGTATGAAAAGCTGTAACAAAGACCCATACCTTTCAGGTTTACTAATTCAGACACTTAACAAGTATTTATGGAGCACTTTCAATTGCCACACATTGTCATGTAGATTACAAAAGATTATGCCTCAGTATTGCCTCTGGGCGAGGACTCAGCACGGAGCCATCCACATAAGCAACTTTCAGTACAGTCATACTCGGGGCAATGATGTGCTTGTGATGTTCTGTGGGCTGGACCTGGTGGTTATGGTTGACAAGTCTAGTAAAATTCTCAAATCAAGCTTTTCCATGGCTTTTCTGTTTCCCTTTTTTTTAAAAAAAAAAAAATTCCTGACTGTGCACAAGTTTATGAAAAGTGTATGACCCCCTGCTTATTTCTCTTTCCAGAATGGAGTCTACTGAAAAATGTGAAGTGGTAATTCAACATTTTAATGGAAAGTATCTGAAAACACCACCTGGCATCCCAGGTAAGACCCACCATTAAGCGGTCACCCCAGGGCATCCAGGCTTATTGCCAAGACTGCAATGAGTGCATGGTGAGGCCCTTGGTGGGTCCCTGGGAGGGAAGCATTTGCATTTATAAATATATAATTTTTAGTACTATGCAGCAACTCATCTTTGTCAAAACTACCAAAAGCTTTTTTGTGATTCCTCTTCAACCTTTCTGTTGAATCTCCGCGGCTCATTCCCTAGAGTGAACTTAGAGGAAATCACAGCAAAGAATGGGTAGAGATGCACTTGAAGTGAGGACGTTTCTGACTCCTGTCATTAATATTGGTTTCTTGATTTCTAATTTATAAAGTATCTGAACAGTTGTATGTACCCTAGGGTCCATGAATGGATGCCAGTGTCCAAACATCTCTTACTGGTCCATAACAAAAGTGTGCAGAAAGGGGGAGGTAGCATTTAGAAACTTGTATAGCAATTTGACATTGTCATAAAATCTAAGTTCATATTTTACAAAAATATCAGTGACTGACATATTGAAAAAAATTATTGAAATTGCCCCTTCATCAGAGAGAATTTGAGGAGCACCCATGTAGACTTTTGCAGTGCATTTCACATTTCCCAAAGCAAAATTCTTTCTTTGTTAATTTCAGTTCAGTTACAATTGCCCCCCGCCCCGCACCTTGCTCTCCCCTGCCCTGCCACCCTGGCCCCCACTCCCACAGTTAATCCTCACTCCTTTGTCTGTGCCCACGAGTCCTCTATTCATGTCCCTTGACTTGCTCCTTCCCCTCCTGTCCCCATTATCCCCCTCCCCCTCCTCTCTGGTCGCTGTCAGTTTGCTCTTTATCTCCATGTCTCTGGTTCCATCCAAAGTAAAATCCTTAATTACACACATCATAAGATGATATAACTTTCTGCTACTAAGAACTACACTAAAAAAAAAAAGAATTGCACTCAAAATAAAAAATTAAATATAGCACATGTGTCAAAGCTTAAGCGACAGATGCCGGACTTAACTTGATAGTAATCTAGTAGTAGGATATATGGAAAGTATTTAATATTAGGTGAGTACATTTAACAATATATCTTACTCATACCTAAAAACATTAAAGATTGACAGAGGTGCTAAAAAAATTAGAGTGAGTGGGTAAAGAACTATCTGACTAATGTATGTTGGTTAATTTGTTTCTCTTCTGTTTTTGGTGATTCTCGGGGGAATAATGTGACTTTTTCAGCTGTATAATATTTTTCTTTTGGTCCTTTTCAACTGGATTTCTATAGTCTTTGCTATGTAATTTGTGTACTATTTAAAATTCATGGTTAAAGTGTTTGGGGGTTGAACGTTTCAATTCCTTAAAACATACTGAGGTTTGTACAAGAGGAATTTTGAACAGAAAGAACATTTTTGTGAAGGGGTCAGGGTTCTTTTATGAAGTAGTTGATTTGGGGAAAATGTCAGGACAGAAGAAGAGTCCTTCAGACTGAAAGCTGGATGATCCAGAAAATCCACAGTAGCATCTCCGGTTGATCAGAGGATCACCACATAGCAAAGCCTGTGCCTCAATTTGGTTAGTGCCTCGATTTGGTTAGCTTCCATGCATAACGTTCCTTTGAGAATTGACTGCGTTGCGATCCTGTTGGAGACATATGGTGTTGTTAAGAAAAGAGTTAGCAATTTACATCTCAGCATGAAAGCTGTCCTTGCATTTTAGGAGACATACTTTTCATTTTTATTTTATTTTAGCAGAAAAAGCACTTTAAGACACTCTGCTCAGACCCATCATTGAAGAAAGGAGTTAGAGGATTTTCCCCATATTTATCCCATTTTACCCACCAGATGCTAATCTATATAAAGAGCATTCAAATTAAGTGTGCATGGGATGGCTATATAAAAAAATTAAGAATGAGCAAATTATATAGAAAGTATTATTTATTCAAGTTTTAATACAGGTCTCAATATTTTAGGTTTCTTCCTTTTCAGAAAAAGACATTGAAATACTTCTCATCTTGATTGATTTGAAACTGTTTTCTTTGCTTTACTCATTAAACATATAGCTGACAAATACAATTTAATGCCAAAGACAAAGAGAGTCACTAAAACCCCCAAATACCTGGGCATTCTTCCTGAATATGCAGGCTCTGATATCAGCCTATCTAATAGCATAGCTACACCCAATGGAAACATTGTGAATAGCAAGAACTTAGTTATGAGTTTCTCACTCCCTTTTATCTCTTGGGAACATGAGAGGCAAAATAATTGTTCTCAGTCATAAAGCTCCTTTAAGAGATATAACTTTATGCTTCCGATTTTTACACTCAACATTAATAGAATTAAATATGCAATCTTGATCACAATTGGTATTTGAATATGCTTATTTATGCATTGGAAGTCAAATAGAGTTTAATAAAGGTTTATAGAAGATATTTAATTTTTGATATTTAAATTTGATGTGGAATAAAGCAGGACATAATACAAGATGTTGGTATTTTTGGAAGATACAGTAGTAAAATGCCCTCATTAGGTATATTCAGTAAGTTAAGACAGTAGGTGTAATAACATTTAGGTGTATGCTGTTTGCCTTTATTTGTTCTCATTTGTTATTTGTTGTAGATGGTTGAAATCTTATATGAACAGAAACCATGCTAATCCAGTTATCCATTCTATCTTGAAGACTTCGTGGATGTCGCTATGTGTTCTGAAATCAGAGTGGAAGCCATTGCTTTGATATTTTTTAAAAAAGTGACTAATTTCCTAACATTTTCAAAACTAATACAGCTTTAGAGACACTGTCCTTGCTTCTGGGTACACTCATTAAAGCCAATTATAATCGATCGGATCTACCTGCAACCACAATAGAATTCAAAAAACTATTTTCAAATCTCAGTCTTCCACATTCTCAAGATGTGGCATCTCTGAATTCAGAACTTCGTGATTTTATAAAAATCACATTTATAGTTTCAATATAATGATTTAAAGTTGTGTGATTAAACAAGGGCCCAGTAATGGCCCAAGCTTCTCAGGCTCCAAAAAAGCTGTTGAAAAGACTGCATATTAAATCAATTGTCTTCTCATACTAGATCCCTGCTTTTACCCTTACTTTAAAACAGTAGAGAACAATTGTATGGAATTTGCATTCTTTACTTCTCTCTTGACTTGGGGATGACTTGGGGAAGTGTGCATAAGGCACTGGAAAAACATACTGCCATTTTGGCCCTTGTCACTTTTGACCATGATTCCTCTTAAAGGAGATGCAAAGTTACCTTTCTTTCCCCTGAGAAGACCATCTAGTTTCCCAGTCCCTTAATGTGTCATTTCTATGAAAGAATAAGAAAAAGAAATTCACTCCCACCCCAAATTTTGACATTGGTCTGAATTTCAAATTCTAAAAACATCATAGTTAAGGATATTTCAAAGGACAGGTAACATGAACCACAATTATGTTGCTTCCTCCATTATGATTTGCATGGTTCTAGGAATAATTTACTCACTCATTAAATAGATTTCATGATGGCGTTTAGTTTTCCTTCCTGACAGAATATGTGAGTTGAAAGAAAACTCTGTAGGTCCTTCTTTGGACTCATACTTTCTTTCTCTGGGCTCCTCCTATTTGCTCAAAAAGATCTCATTTTAATGAATACATCATGAATCATTAATGCCTATTAGAGCCTCTCAGAACTAGCTCTGTTCACTTTGATTTATAATGTTATCCCAGATTTTGGTTACCTCAATCAGTGAAGCTACATATGCCTGTCAAAAATCAAGCTATTTGAATTCTGCTATATATAGTACAGGAAATTAACAAAGATCAGGTGGCTGTGTGGCTACTAGCAGGTGGCAAGAAGACGGCTCGGTGTGTAGTAAACAGTGTCAATCATTCCAGCCATCCTCGGAAAAGAGATCATCCAGCATTTTCTCCCTTCCCTACAGGGAAACGAAAACACAGCGTTCCATAAATGTTGCATGTCCTACGTATCGATCTTGATGTTTTCTGGGCAAAATGAAGGATCATTAGTTGCTTGCCTGCCTAACCCCAGACATTCCCTTGTCCCGTAATGAATTGCTCAGCAATGATGTGGAGGCTTAAAGTCTTCCATTTTCAAACCAAAAGCGAAGGGTAAGTTCTCAGACACTTCGGGGATCTGTAGGGCATGAACTTGAAAGGCTCCCTTTCAAAGAGCCCCCAGAGCAGAGTGATGCACCATGAGGAAAAGGCTTCCACATGTAAGGACATGTATTGATAAATAGAGCGTGCAGGCTAGTTTGTAGAAAAATAAATCACATTTTGTTCTCAAACTAGACTTTTGCCTGTAGGCACATATTCGTATTTGTGGAGCGATCTTTCCAGAAGAAAATGGAATGACTCCCGTTTAGTATGATTTTATTATTCTTCAGATAATTATTTCTAATCCCAAATGAACTACAAGAAGCAGGGAAGGGTGAGAGAAAGCTCAGCACGTTTGGGGATCTCTTACATTTTATCGAATCCTGTGATAAACAGAAATTTAGACAAGTAATAAGTGCCAGATGAATCATATTTTTAAATAAATAATGTAAAACTGTGTGCCTTTTTGGTGCTTTGACATGATTGTGTGTTTATGTAAATAAAAAATGTATATGATTGTGGATATGCATGTACATATCATGGGAGCACATGAAGAAATATATTTAAAATCTGATAATTTTTAAAGAAAATGTCACCTAGAGTAAAATGTCAACAATGTACTTAAATAAAATTTACGTTAAGAGACATGGCTTAAAATTCTGGATATTTGAGCAATAGATATATAAATTTTTATCAGTGGAAAATATTACAGACCCTCACAACCACAGTTTCCTCCATGGTATTGGGTTGGCCTAAAAGTTTATTTGCTCTTTTCTGTAAGAGGGCTCTAGTAGCACTTAGTTGTCTTTAACTTCACTTGAAACTATTTTGTTAGACCATATAGTGACAGCTGTCATATCAGTGTGCACTTTTTAAAAACTTACCAAATTTGGTAAATTTTTATATAGCCATTTTTATATTGAAGATGGAAGAAAATGCACAACATTTTTGGCATGCTATGTTTTATTATTTCAAGAAAGGTAAAAATGCAACTGAAAAGCAAAATAAAAGCCATTTGTGCAGTGTGTGGAGAAGGTGCTATGATTGATCAAATGTGTCAGAAGTGGTTTGAGAAGTTTTGTGTTGAAGATTTCCACTGGACGATGCTCCATGGTCAGGTAGACCAGTTCAAGTTGATAGTGATCAAATTGAGACATTAATTGAGAACAATGAACGTTATACCATGATGGAGATCACTGACATCTTCATAATATCCAAATCAATAACGTCATTGGTGAAAATCAAAAATGTGTTTTTTATTGTATAGAAAATACCATGCAGACCTATTGGCCAACCCAATATCAGTCTATTTAGTCCACAAATATAACTGTAACTGAGTAAGAAATAGCAAATACAAAAATATTGTGGTACAGTTTAGCAAAAATATTCCTTTATGGTTCTACTGAGGAGAAGCACTGTCTAATGCTGACTTTTTCATCTTTGTGAAACTAAAACATCATTTACATAATAAACTTTGCCAACACTACAGTACCTAACTGGGTATAAGTTTAGATTTCTCACTAAGAGGACTTTTCTCTGAAGCCTCTCCTCTGTAATGTTAGGGATACTGTCTAGGTTATTTCTATGCACTAAACACAACACTGTTGGATCATTAGTGAACTTTATGAAGCAGCCTGACAACTTCATGCTCACCAATCTTAGAGTCTGCGTGAATTCTATGGACATGGGCTTGGTCAGTCATTTCTCAACTTTCTGACGGAGCCACACGCCTGATACTGTGATGGTAAACTCATTGTGATTTGGTAACTGATTAGACAAAGGAGAAAAGAGGAAGAGATGATTACATTTCTAAATCTGGATAATGAGAAGCCAGATATAGAAAGTCCAAGGAGTCATCTCAGGGGATTAGAAATGATTGGAGTGGGTTTTGTGCCCAGTGCCACCTCCCCTCTTCTCACCTGTGATTACAGCTGCTGGTGAGATGGGCCATCTCCGTATGCCTGGGAGGGTCCAATCTCCAGCATCCACTGATTCTCTCTACTTTTCTACCTCAGGGCAAAATCTAGAAAAGCTCACTCAACCTGACACACATTGTCTACAAACTTCAGTGGAGCTATCACTCCCTGAGACCACCCTCCGTCAATGGGAGGTGGGAGTCAATGCATAAGATTGGGCCCCTTGCCCTTCGGAGGGATAATCCTGAGTTACTTTCTACAGGTCTCCTTAGGGTGTTGCCAGCAGTGATAACACGTTCAATGAGGCACTTTTTTATATCGGTTTTCCTTTCTTCCCCACCTTTCTTTTCTTTTTCCATCATGTCTTCTTCCTGACATCAGCTCCCAATGAAACTACCTTATACCAGGCTGATTTTGGGGAACTCAAGTTAAGGCAGCTGCTCCAGGAATGGGGGTGGGAAACCACCCTTTGATTTATAACTTCTGTCTAAAAAGGGAGGTAGACCAGCTGAAATGGTGAAATGACTGTCATGGACCAAATATATTGTTTTCATGATTTTTTTATAGTGCCATTTATGAACCACATGTTAGGGGTGATAAAGGCAAATATTAGTGGTTGTAGGAAGATAGTAGACAGGGTTTAGATTTAGCAAGAGAAGTATGGAAGAAGATGAGGGGCAGTGACATAGCTGACAGTGGTGGATGGGGGAAGAAAATGAACATGGAATTAGGAGCTAGGAAATAGTCATAATGCCAGCAAAGTGAGGGTGAGAGGCAGACATAGAACATGAAGTCACGGAGGAAGGGAAGTGTGAGGTTTTGGGTTTAGACAAAGGGAGAGTGGTTGACATCCATCATGAGCTCCGGGGTGACAATGCCTGTAGTTGGCTGAAGTGAAGCAGAGATGATCTTCCGCTGAAAAATTGGAGGCTTCTGATTAGAAGGTTTTTCAACAATACTGTCGACTTCCTTGCTTAATCTCATACTTCCCTTGTTTTCATCTAAAGTTCTAATCTTCATAGGAGCAGGTTAGGGAGTGTGAACAGGCTGAAGTCAATTTTTGTTTATTTATTTGAGTCTGAGTCAACGAAACCAGGGTTTTTTTTTTTTTCTTTTTTGTCGCTTCAAGGGCTATTGCTTAGCTCACTGTAAATTCTCAATAAATATTCTTTGGACTTGATGCACAATTCCATGAATTGAATAAGCTTCATATTCCTATTTGCTTTTAATGAAATTCCTGAGAGTGTGTGGGACATACACAGCTCCTGCTAAACAAGCATCGACACCCTTGGAGACAAACATTCAGAGCAGTCTTGAAATCTTTTCTTAATTTCCGAAAAAAACTCATTTGTATATCTAAATATATGGAAAGAGAAGGAGCTGAATGCTCACAAGAAAAAGAAATAATTTGATTGAGAAAGATTCTAGTTACTTGTTAAATGCCTCATTTTTTTTTCAGGACTGTTTTCAGAGGGTGATCCTGGCAGTCTGATTTTTATTTCTTTAAATAACTCTTTCTTGGCACAATGATAAATTCTGCTTTCTGACATGTCAAATGATCTTGCCCAATTTATATTGAAATAATGTCTAGATACTAACTTTTTGCCACTAAATCTAGTTAACCACTTTTTCCTCCCCATCCCCAATATGTGAATATCTTGAGAATAAACAGAAAAGCGATTTTCTTGGTCTGTGCCTTTGTCCTTTGGGGCATAATGTTGCTTCTCCCTGCCTAGAGGAAGTACTACAATGGCTTATTGTTCCCAGTTAATAATATAATAAAATCTATAGTGTTTAATTAATATAATATGGTCAATATGCTTTGTGAAGCATTTATTTTCTGTAATTATGTATAAGCATCAATGAGTAGTAGCACAATTTGCCTGGAGTCTCCACCTGGCTCCAAAACTTGATTTTTTTATGTAGTCATAATTTTATGAACCAGAGAAGAGGGCAGGGAGGTCTTCTGCACATCTCTAGAATCAAGAGCCATGCTCATCTATTATTTCTAAAAAGTAACTACCTTCAGGTTTTCAAAAATTTATGCATTGAAGATTTCACAGTAAAACCTTACAAAATAAACTGTAAAACCTCTATGTTATTTCTAAGAAATGTTGGGCTTTGCCTTCTGTCAGCATCACTAATGAGTAAACCATTATTGTCTGTCCGGAATGAGTTCTATTAACAAGCAAAGAGGGTTGAGTGGCTTAAGACCAATTAAGACACAAGCCATGGAAACCAAGCTCTGAATAATTAAGTGCTTAGTGAATTTCCAAATCCAGAATCTCATTTGTTAGGATTGATTTAAACCACATTCTAGCCAATTTTGGGATCAATGTGTAGTATCCTGAATGAGACACTTGCCACTCTCTCCAAGTAATTACCAAGCAGCCTGCCTTGCACACAACTCACTATTTGTGATCTATTTTTTTCAGAATGAAAATCTGCAAATTTTAAGAAAATATTTTAAGAGGAATATTAATAAAAATGCTCATTAGGCAAGCTCTGAACCAGCCATCAATTGATTATCTTATAACTGTTTCCTCTGATTTCTTTGTTAAGCCCTCGAATAATTAATCAATTAGTTTGCTATTATTTTAGTCATTTTTCAGTACAGAAAAAAATAATTTATAGGAAATTGGCATGCTTGTGATCATTTTTTTTAAACTTCAAATATTCCCAAGATGCTTATCCCATTAGATTGACATTTTCCTAAAAAGAACTTTGATGTTTATCTTTACTTTGAAACAATTATCCCGCAAATGCTTTGAATATAAGGATTGTGCCTTCCTGTTTGTTTTATGTTTAAAACATCTAACCCAATACACATCACAATACACGTCACAAAGGAGTACTGACAATTACTTATTAAGCATGTAAATATCTATTTGTGGTAGCCGGAATAATGCACCCCCACCCCAGAGATTTTTCAGTCTAATTCCCACTGCCTATAAAGCCTATAAATTAGTTTACATTGTAAAGAGGAGTTAATGTTGCAGTTGAAATTAAGGTTGCTAATAAACTGACCTGAAAATAGGGAAATTATTCTGAATAATCCAAATGGCCCCAATGTAATCACAAGGGTCCTTAAAAGTGGATGGGAGGAGCAGAAGAGGAGACTAGTGATGCTTTTGGAAAGGACTTGCCTCACCAGTGCTGGCCCTGGAGGGCTGAGAAAGGCGAGAAATTGGGTTCTCCCGACAGCCCCCAGGGAGGACCTCAGCCCTGTGCATGTCACAGTGCCAGCCCACGGTGATCTCTGTTGGACGTCTGATCTGCAGAACATATGATAGTAAATCTGTGTAATCGTGTGTCCCTACATTTTTTACATTTCTTCTTATAGCAGCAACAGAAAACTAATACACTGGTACAGAACTTTTTTCAACTGAATATCATCTGAACCATTTCTAAATTACATTATTAAGCAGGATATGGAGAACTTTCTGAGTTTCTCCAGTTTTTAATCTTTGAATCACTGGGTTGCTTGTTTGTTAAATAGGAAAAATAAAACCCTCTTGTTAATTATTTTGATTACAGTTTCTTTATACCTTCTCTTAAGGATATGTTGGAGTGGAAAACTATTGAACATCTAAAAAGAAAGTCTTTGGGGGTGGCATCTTAGATCTCAGAGCACATCATTATTGATCCCAATACACCAAATATTAGCTCAGACTCGTAGCAATATTAGGAGGCTGTACATATGAAAACAACCATTTCCCTTTGATCTGAGAATGGGACTTCTGTTGGTTCAGAAATTTGTTTCAAATAGTTGTACTAGTTGAGTCAATGAAGAGCCCTAAGGTAAACTGACTCGGTGTTTTAAGTTGACTCCTAGCTGTTTGGTATTAGAGAAGATGATGGAGCTCCCAGGGTGCTTGCCTGACTTCCATCAGCCAGCACCCATGTCTCTCTTTCTAGGTGGACTGGCCCCAGGCTGCAGGAACCTGGTCTACCTATGAGCAGGGAGAGGCAGAAGTGCCTAGGAAGTTACATTGCCTGTTTGGGGCAGTTCTTGAACAGTGATTGACAGATATTGGAGTTTCTTCTATATCCCCATTCTTTTGCTGCTGATGAGAACATGCTGAGTAAGACCAACATTCTCTCCATGGCTTCCCAAACTACCTGGAGATAAACACACTAGATGCACTCTAAGTAGGGTAGCAGTTGTCGATAGGTAACTGACTTCTCTGTAAAGAGCTCAGACAGTTTGAATATTTGTAAGACATTTGTAGGGGTAGATAAAATTGCGGTCATGTGTCCCACGAGTGAGTAGATCACTGGTTGGCAGAGTGATTTAGTTCATCATAATATGTTTTGATAAATGTCCATTTAGAGGATTCAAAATTGCACCGATATATCAGATACTGGGGTTTCAATACAAAAATTCTTTTAGAAGTACAAAAGCATTGAAATCAAAGGTTGAAACTAATGCATTTTTATGGGCAGCTACTGTAAAATGCCATGGTGTATTAGAGCCAAATGGTGGCCCAGAGACCAGTAGGGCCTCTGAGATCCTTTCTGGTGGTCTGCAAGGTCAAAATATTTTCATAATACTGAAAAAGTGTTTGCCTTTTTCACTCTGATTCTCTCAGGAGTGTAGAGTGGAGTTAGCCAGAGGCTAAATGATATGTGATGTTATAAAAGATTAAATGCAAAAGCAGGTATGAGAACCCAGCTATTTTCTAGGAGGCCAGAAATTAGAGATTTGTGTAAATATAAAACAAAGCCACTCTTGCCTTTAAAAATATTTTATAAAAATGCCTCACTTATGTTATCATGTAATACATAGGTTTATTATTGCTGCTTTTAAAATAAATTAATAAGGAATTAATTTATTAATAAGGAACTATTTATTAATTAAAATTAATAATTTACTTGAGATTTCTCAGTTTAATTCTTGAAATGATAAATATTAAAAGATATAAGCTATGTAAACAAAAGCTCTTTGGCATCTTCAATAAAACAAAAACACAACAAAACAGCAATCATTTTAAATGCCACTGATTCAGAGTAAAATTTAAGATTCAAACCATTTCATCTTTGCAGAACTAGAAAAGACTTAGAAAGATAACCAGGATAAAGATGGAATTTAAACTATTCTCTCATTTTTCTGATTTCATTTTGAAAACCTAGATGTGTTCTACAAAGCTATTTTAAGTGGGAGAACTAAGAAATACATTTCTATTAATTGAGTTACACGAGTATCCTTTTTTTTTAAATAAGCATACCATAATCTGTAGTGAACATTTTGTTTTTCAAAAGCAGAGGTGATGGTTACTTTTCTGAGGATGTGTGTTGTGTTAGTAGATAATACATTGTCTGCTGGGACACGGGAACATTTTGACAGAAGCAATGCATACACGCAGCCTGTGTGGTGTGCTGGCCTTGTGGGAAAGGAACTGTATGGAACTTGCGAATGGCATGTAAGTGTGAGTCTGCCAGAACTTAGGGATAATTTAATATTAATATCTGAGAACCAAAAGGCTAACTCCACATACGACATGAGAGTTCTGTTATCATCATAACTGTTGTGCGTCGTTTCTGTGGGTCGCTGCTAATTTCATATCGGGCTCCTATTACAGCTGGGCTGCACCATGCAGCACTGTTCACCATGTGGACCCATCTTCCGTGTAGGCTTCCAGGCTTGCTGGTTGTAGTAAATAACAATGCTAATATAATACTAATGGTATAAACACTGATGGGTAACTCATTGAATACTGTTTACTGTTAATATTCACATAAAATCATTTCTTTTTAATTTTCCAAAATGGTAAAGTCTCCAGTTGTGGTGTCCCCAAATCATGGTTTGTTTAAGGTTACTATTGCCTCTTAACTTAATATGGAAGATCTCCAAAGAAAGTAATTTTCTAGTCATTCTTAGCAACTCGTTTTATTTTTAACATAATGAATCCATGTAATCGGTGGAAGAGGTTAAGGTTAAATTTCTATTGGCATTTATTTTGAAAGGGCACAACTTAATATGTGTTTATACTCTTTGACAGTCACTTTGTTTCTCTCATCCCAAGGACCAGGGTTCTGCATCTTTGCTGTATCTATAGGATGTTGAAGAGCAGCATCCATGCAGTTCTTGGTGAGCTTTCCAAGATAGTCTCATGGCGGGGACCTTTTTCCCTCTGTGGATTTAATTTGGGATAGAACACAAACTACATGCCTCCACTAGGGGCAGATGGATCTCAGTTTGATTTTTGGCTCTTTCTTTTGCTTTACTTTTGAACTTGGGCAAATTATTTAGGCTCTTGACAGGTTGCTCCTGGAATTTGATGTTTCCATTACATGTTTATAATAGCTCCATTACGACAGTGTTACTAGAACTAACTGAGAGATTGTGTAGAGCTCTACAAAATTTCTGGTAGGAAATGATAGCTCTTACCATTATTAGTAGTATTTATTAGCATCATGAGAACCATTAATATCTACTCTCTAGGCTAGAAATGCAACTTACTAGTTGAAGTCTATGAAGTATAATCACTGATGGGCATCACCTAGGACATAGGCTGTATTTGATGTATTTCCATTATAACTAGGTAAGGACTGTCTTTATGCACACAGTTGCCCTATTTCATTCTAGGATGGTATCCAATTCATTCAAACTGTCTGGTTGGAGCTTGACAGTTTTCTGGGATGATTAGAAGGAATGTAGGATCAGAAAAATATTTGCCTGAAATGGGCTCTGGTGACTCCCAGATCCCACTTCTAGGACCACGATGGCCATGTTAATGCAGAAGGTCATTACTACAAAAACATGTGTGGTCTCAAATTTCTGGTACCGATTTCTTGGCCGATCTTTGCACCTCCAGTTCACAGGACCTAACATCCCTTTCTAATACCCCCTCTCAAAGAAGTCCCTCTCAAATATCAATACACCATTTTTATGCAGATTCCATGATCTCTAACTCCTCTGCTCTGAACTCTCATTGCATCACATTGAGTTGTTTTCTCCCGTACAGGGTGTCTATTTGTGACATGTAGTTTTGTGTGGCAGGTGCTGTATACTTACCTTATCCAAATGGATGGCAGAATTATGCCTTTTTTGTCCCATATCCACTCCACTGCTGAGCAACTGAACACAGGAGATGCATAATATAGACAGACTGAAATGAATTAAAAATAGTTGAGCACATTCTTCCAGTGTGATTTCTTAATGCTGTCTTAATCTGTCCTAATAATGTATCCGATTAGTAAATGCTTATAAAGCGAATGCAGCTACCATCAACTGTGATGACTCCATATAGAAATATTCTGTGTAATCTGTTCCCCTTTGTGAATTTTAAAATATTTAAATTTCATAAGCTTTCTTTGGGATGGAAGACAATGATCAAAAGCACAAAAGTCCTTTTCTTTCATATAAAAGTTAAATTATCTTTCCATTTTACATTCTTTCTATTGCTCCTCTCTCTAGATTAAAAAAAAAGTAGTGGCCCATGGAAATTAAAAGAAGAAATATAAAATGTGTTGGAACAGCAAACATCCTGTTGGTTGTTACAATTAATGCTACACTAGCAATTAGACATACTTTTTTTTCCTAATTAAAATTCTTTGAGAACTCAGTTCTGGTCTTCACAAAGGTTTCTCTGTTCCCAAAGCTTCCTGCATGTGCTGTCCTTGTAGTTCCTGGAGCTGTAGTGTCCCAAGCCATCAACAGAGTAGATTCATCAGTCTTTGCAATGATTTGAACTGTTGTTCAAATAAATATTTATACCCTCTTTCCTTACAGGCTTAATGAAGTATTTTATCAATAGCACTAAGAGCTTCTCCTCTTGACCCTTGTCACCTGTTTGCTCGGAAAATTTTCATTAACCTGTTCGATTTACATTGTTAATGTCTTGCTGCCTTAGTCCAGTTTTGCACAGAAACGTATTTGTCCTGGATTCAGTAGAATTATTTTACATTCTTTTGGCCTCTGCAGAGAAGAAAATTTCTTTTCATTTCCTATTTTAATTTTGGGATTTAGGTATTTCCAGTTTCTGCACATTTTTCTTTTCTTTTCTTTTTTTGTCTGACTATAGAGCATTTCTCTTGTTACTCTTTGTATGGGATTACTTCAGTCTTAGTTTTGACACCAATATCTCCGAAAAGGTATAGTTAGAGGGAGTGTTAGCTAATGCCATAGCCGTATTCATTTTGCAGTATACACACGTATATATCAATACACTGTACACCTTCAACTTACCCAACATAAGATGTCAATTATATCTCAGTAAAGCTGGGGGGGAGGGATACAGTTAGAGCCAGAAAATATCTCTGTTCTGTCCCCACGTCCTGTCAATGAACACTTTTTTTTGTGTGGGGAGAAAATGAGGGGTTTACTCTATGACTAACTTTGTGCTTCGTGCTTTATGGATTATTGTTTCATTCTCAAAGTACCCATAGGAAAAGGGCACTGTTCCATTTTGCAGATGAGGAGGCTAAGACTTACAGAATTTATGTAGATTACTCAGACTCAGGCATAGTTCGTGGGCTCATTGATCCCAAAATCTAGTTCTTCCCCTTAGTAGATGTGTGACCTTTGGCCAGTTACTTACCTCTCTGTGCCTCAGTTTCCTCAGTGACAAAATAGAGGTAATCAGCCTTTTTCTATGACAGTATTTTGCGGGTGGCTGTGGATTCAAATGAGTGATATAGTAATGTAAATATAATATGTTTATCTTACAATGTTCTTGGTAAATACTAAGTACTGTTTAGGTGTAAACAGCACTTAGTTATATTAAGTCATATATATTTTTTCTTGAATGGAGAAGAGAAATACTATAGGAAAAGAACAAGCAAGAAATCTAGTAACTTCACCTGTGCACATTTTTCATCCATTCCCAAATTTGCAGGGCTAACTTTCTTACTTGCTAAATAGAACAAATATTAATATTCTGCGTTGCATTAAAATGTTTTATTCCTTTAGTCCACCCAAAGCCTTCCTCCTTGGGATTCAGTTGCTTCCTTCAATACCCATTCTGATTTTCCAAAGAGTGGAAATATTTGACCATTACATGCAACAAACCATGCACTTGGCTTTTCTACTAGTGTTCAATAAATGGTTCTTTTGTTACAGAGGAAAGGTAGCCTATTTATAGAAACTTCCTTTAAAGAAACCTTTTTTTTTTTCAAAAAGTAAGCTGTAGAATGATTTTCTTTTCTATTCTGAATTGTATATTACAATTGAGAGCTGGCTATGGAAGAAAAGGCACATTAAAAAAGCCTCAATTAGAAGAGTTAACGACTTGGTTTGGGGGTTTTTTCCTCTCCATCTGTACGGCATCACTCCAGTGGATAGACCAAAAGGTCATAGAAACTAAGTGGCACGTGATAATGCTTTTTATTCCTTGCATTCCTGAGACACTGGAGAGAAAATGTCTTGGAATCAGTGAGGTTTTTAGGCTGAAATGTACCACTTAGAAATATAACTACCACAGGTACCCAATTCAAAAAACAGAACAGAGTTTTCTCTGTGGTTACAAAGGGGCTGTAAATCTCAAAGCCATATAGGAAAGTAATTTCTAAATGGGTGAATACAATCCCAGCAATCCTAGAATAAGAACCCTTAAAAAAATCATCTCTTAATGACAAGGTAGGAAATCCATATAGTTTAGTGATTGAAGGCACGAAAACATTGTACACAAGAACTGAGTTTATCTTACGATAAATCAATGGTCATTACATTAGTAGACACTTGAATGTGTTCTGAATTTATTCATAAAACAAATGTTTTAAATTTGAGTGTAAAATAGATCCAGGAATATATTTTCATGGTGAGGGTTAAACATATAGTGGAGGAAATGCAATGTAGAGGCCGGATAACGGGGGTAGAAGGGGAATGATCAACTCACCGGCAGGAGAGGAATCAACTGCTAGAGTAGAGGAAGACCTGTTTTTACTGCCATTCTAGGATTTCATGAGATATATGATAATGATAAATAGTTATTATGCAATTACCATTTTCAGCTATGCAATGAACTCATGTTAGCTTTGCAAGTATATAAAGAACATAAAATGCAGCTTTTGAAAATAATATATTCTCAGAGGGAACTTTCAGAGTTGTAGCTCTTAGGTTTAAGGACTCTCTAAAACAGTTTGATAACAAATCTATTTCCCAGTACAGTGTTGTTCCATGATGTCCTCATTTCTTTTTGTTTTTATTGCTGATTGTGAAGCTGTAAAAGTCAAATGTGAAGTGACATTAGCTGAGCCTCTTAAGAATTAATGTTACAAAATGTCCTGAAATAATTATTTAAAAAATGTAAGAATGAAAGGTCCTTGCCACTGGAACCAGACTGATACTTTTGGAACCTCCTTGATACTAAAACAATTCCAACTAACATGTTTGCATTTCAACTGATGACAGCCGGTTAGAACCAGGTCGAGATGGCCGGGTCAGACGCTGATGAGCCCCTGGAATAGAACAGAACAAGATGGAGCTGGGTTGGCCAGGTTGGGTTTGATTTAAACTACCTGTGTTAGGTTCTGCCCAGGTAGATTTTTCAAAATGAATTTGATCTAATCTTTCTGTTTTAATAAAATGTCTTCTAGATTAAGGATGTTGAGCATTTTTCTATTACATTTCTCATCTATTTTTTCTAGTTTTCTGCTGAAATTTACTTCCATATTTAAATAATAATTTAATTGTTATGTTAAATAATCTTTTCCATTGTACATTTTACAAAATCACTTTAAAAGTAAGGGATTTCATTAGCATTCACTACTGCATCACATTTTTTTTCTACTTTAGCTTCTTAATATATTTGGTATCATCAAATAGATATCTAAATTGATTATTTAACAAGGCATCTCAGCAGCACGTAGAATTTAATCCATTCCTTTCACACTGTTTGGTATCACTTTCCCCTCTGCTAATTTAATTACCTATGATACATGCACTTACTTTTTACAAGAGTCACACGGACACATTTACCTAATCATAATATAATTTATCTCACAGAAGTAGTTCCTGCTATAGATTTTACTTTCAAATTTTTTTTAAATTTTTAGCTGTTCTTGCTTTTTCTATTTTCCAGATCTGTTAGCCTTTCTCCAAAATGTTAATGATATATTATTAGAGTACTACATCAAGATACAGAATACTTCCTAAAAACTCCCTCATGCTGCCCTTTTGTGGTCATGCCTTCCCTCCTGCTCTTAAACGTCAAAAACCACAACTTTGTTGTCCATCCCTGAAGTTTTGCCTGTGGTAGAATATTATACAAATGGAATCATTCAGTGTGTATTCTTCTGAATCTTCCTTCCTTCACTTAACATAAGGCATTTAAAATGGAGGCACATAGTTGAATGTATCATTATTCCGTTCCTTTTTATTGCTGAGTAGTATTTCATTGAATTACTCTACCTCATTTTGTTTATTCTCCAATTGAAAGGCATTTGGGTTCTTACCAGTTTGGGGAAAGTGGATATGATAAAGTACTTATTTTTTAAGGCAAACCAGTGTCATTTTTGTTTTGTTTTGTTTTGTTTTTTGGTGCTATTAATTGGGAGCGAATCCTGAATTTTATCTAATAACTGAGGTAATCGTTATACAATCCTTGAGTTGTTGTCTCTTATGAAAGTTAATTTTAAAATATGAAAGTCATTTATTTCCCTGGGAAATTGAAAACTCAATTGTGATAGATTCTTCTAATGCATATTTCATTTACTTTTTCTTTTGAGTTGATAATATGTACAGAGTTGCAAAATACAAAAGCTTCACAGTAGAAAGTACTTCCTCTCTCTTTCCCTGTGGTACAGACACCCCAGTTTTCTCCCTAGAAGAATTAGTATGAAGTTTCCTTGCTTTTCCAGAGGCTATTCCTGACTCATAAGCTTATGTTTATATTTTTGTTTCAATGGTGGCAAATAAAGACTTTCCTTTCAACCTTGATTTTGTTTTATTTAATCCTGTACCCTGAAATTTATTCTAAAAAGTACAAGGAAAGTTGTCTCAGTACTTTTGATAGTTGTATAGTATTCCATCATATACATGAGCAATACTTTTTATAAAAATTTAAAAATTCTTTTACTGTGGATCTTCAGGTTCTTTTCAATCCTCTTCTATTACGAACAGCACAAAAATGATTAACAAGAGAAAATAACCAAATTTTATACATATACATGAGTCAGGGACCCCACATTCAGAAAAACTTTAGAGGAAGAGAGGGAGCATGGGTATTTAAAACATTCTGAGCTATGGATGAGGTAAGGTTCCTTGGGAATTCCAAAAGGTCATTGCAAGATGATAAGAAAAGTCCCGCCCAATAGATGGGTCGGAAGAAGTTATCTCTGATAATGTCTTCTGGACAAAGCCTCTAATTCAAATTCTTCTAGGTAGTTAAGGTGGGGGGGCATACATTTCTCTTACACCAGCAGCTAAAGTTGCCTTTAGCTCAAAATAATCTGCCTACCAAATGTGCCTTCCATAAAGGAGGTTGGGGTGACTCACTCTGGACCCCCATACATTATACCACTTAATTTTACAAAATGTCTTTTGTAAAGTATGGTAGGTTATTATGAGGACTCCATGACACAATTTAACCTTAGTGTAAATGGGAAGTATTAATGTATTGTGTGGATTTTGGCTCTATAACTTTATAAAGAACATGATTCATTCATGAGTGATTCGTAACCTACACTCCTGTACAGTCATTAGAAAATCCTGCCTTGATGGTTTTCCATTGAATGTCAAAGCTCTCAGAAGTATGCCATTGGAAAGGAACCTCCATGGATTCTCCAAAATAACCCAAGAGATACTCCCTCCTCCTTTCCTTTCTCTGGTATTGTGATTTATCAAGTGTCTTACAGGAAGTGATTAAGCATTCCGGAGAATTACTTAATTTTCAAAAGGACTGCTTTTTTGTGTGTCTTGGTTTTTGAGTCAGAGGGATTTTCAAGTTTAAAATACTGAGGTATTTTGTAACCTCAATGGTAAGCTATTTACACTTTGATATTGAGTGAAATTTCCCAAATTGCATAATCTTTGAATACAAATTTAATTTACATTTCCTTTTCAAAGCTTTTAATTCTCTGCGGTTACAGTCCCTTGACTCAGCACTCCACGGAACCTTTCTGTTTGTTTAGCTTGGGCTCCTCCCCTTCCCTGAGTCTCAGCCTTGGGGTGGAGAGGGGCCAGGAGTTCAGAGTGAGCCCACACACCCCAGTCCCTGGTAGAATGCGCACCTTATTCCTCTGTACTTATTCCAACGTGTTTGTGAAACCCTGTAAGGAATCCTGCTTTTAGAAGTCCTTTTAACTTTTTTTTGTTTGTTTTTAAAAGCCTCCGGTACATAAGTGAGGTGAATAGGTGAATAACAGAGATTTCTTTCAAAGAAGGGTGTTATGTAAATTATGACACCTAGTAGAGTTGCATTTCTATTTCCTGCATTGATCTCATTTTAAAGCCTTGAAGTCAATCGGATTTTTTACGTATTGCTGTTTTAACAGAAATTCCATGTTACAAAATGAAAGTGACTGACCAAAGATGTTGAAACGATGCTTAAAAGCCTCTTATGTGTCATCTTTGGAGTTGCAGGATGCCATTTAAACAACAACAACAAAAAAAAAGGCAAAAGAACAAACAGTTGCGTACTTTGACATCATTATTCAAATACATTCTCAGTGAGGTTACTTTTCTTTTTCTCCTAGAAAATCCATTTTCGGAAGATGGCTTTGAACGAGGCCAGTGTATAAGAAATAAATTTTACTGTTCATCATTAAAAGTGGAGGGTTTACTTACCTTAGAGATGGTTGCAGTTAAACCCATCATTAAGTGGCTAGGATAAATTTAGTCCAAATCTCAGCTGCTCAGCTAAGAGAACCAAGATAGAACTCCCTCCTTTCCTAAGACATCCTGGTGGGGCCTACTGAAAGCTTGTTTGTGTATATCCCAGCAGAGACTTCCATTAACAGTGCAGTGACAGGTATGTCAATGCATTTTGCATTCATATCACAATATCTCGGGCACATAGCGTATAATAGTTATCCCTGCACTCAGTCATTACCAATTTATTCTTTCCTAAAATGCCCAGATTTTACTTTTTAAATTAAAGATAATGATACGTCTTAATCTCCAAATTTATTTGAAATCTTATTGTAGTTTTTTAAAATGTATTCAATTGACAGAAACCTCAACAATTTCTACCTTTACATCAGATTTATAAAAATAAAAAAAATAATTAGGTGCATAGACTGGAATTCATTGTTAATCACCATTTCTCTTTTGTACTCTGGAATTCTTAGTCTAAAAGTGGAAGAGAAAATGGATTCAGATCCATATCCAAACCTTGGTTTTCTGCTTCCATTCATAGCTATTATTTCTTCACACTCTCAATTCCAGTTATCAGAAAATAGGTACTCAAGCCAAATTACACTTCAGCTTCTAGCAAAGGAGTTCATATGTCTTATTTTTCTCTCATATCCCATGTGAAGTGCTTCCTTCGAAATGTAGGGTCCTTCATGCTTTGGCTCCATCCTCCGACCCAGAGTTTTCTGCCACTGTCTTCTACCACCACGTGCACATGTCTCTGCCGCTCTGGGCGGGCGGGGAGGGTGGGGGAAGACGACACGAACTGAACTGCCTCCATCAGAATCCCAGTTTCACTGTCTGCCAGTTGCAGGATGTTGGGCAAGTGACTTAGCCCCTCCGTGACTCAGTTTTCTGATTTGTATAATTAGAACATTAATAGCACCTCCCTCGTAGAATTATTAAGTTCAATGAGGTTGTATACGTAAAGCCCTTAACTTAGAGCGCCTCCTAGTAAGCACTCTGTATTTGGTGTAGCAATAATATTTACCATCATCATATTTATTTACCTCCACCTTGTTTTAACACATCTTAAATTCTGCCTGTAAGAATTTTTGAGTGGGCCATAGCTATTCCTGTTAGCAGCCCTAATTACTTTCTCAAGCAGACGAGGCAATTTAAGAACAACAACAAAAACAGGAAGATAGCATTTAGGAAAATTGCTCTGGTAAAACTGGCTCTCTATACTGGAATTACTCCTTTTACTCAGCAAATATTTATTGAGTTTCTACATTGATCAGGCACAGTGCAAGACTCTGGAAATACAGTGGCAAACAAAATAGTTATGGTCCCTGAACTCATGAAGCTTAATATCTAAGTGGGAGAGAGTAGATAATCAAACAGCCTTCAAATGGATAATTATACATTTTGATAATTCTATGACAGTAAAGAACAGAATGCAATGAGAGAGAGAGTAAATGACCTACTTAAGTTATCAAAAAAGGCTTGCTGGAGGTGACTGTTAAATTCGAGACCAGAAATGGACATGGACGGGTGAAGAGTGGGAGGGAAAAGGCATTCCAGGCAGAAGGAAACCACATGCAAATACCCCAAGGCATGGAAGAGTGTCGGTGTCAAAGCAGCTAAAGGACAATGGATGCAACAGAAACACGGGGAGCAGGAGAGCAGAGCTACGTCACAGGGCTGGATACGACCACTGGGGGCCTCAGAGACCTTAAAGGTAAGGGCTAGATTCTAGGCACATTGGGAAGTTTTTAAGCAGGGGAGTGACAAAGTCTAATATATATCTTTAAATGATTGTACTAGTTCATGTGTAGAAACTGGATTATGAAAAAATGAGTAGAAACAGGGCAACCATTAAAGAGTATTGCTGTGCACAGAAGAAAGCTAATGATGGCCTCAGGGGCAGTAGATATGGACATAGTCCAACATATATTTGCATATTGTTAATTAAATTTACAATTTTGAAGTAGCAGAGGCAGGACCTGGTGAGAGATTGCATGTTAGTTTGGGGGGAGATTAAGGTATCCCGAATGGAACTCAGGTGACTCTCTGATTAATGATGCAAGTAACATTGCAGATGTTACTTAACATTATAGATGTAAATAGATGGCATCATCATCTATTAAGGTAGAAAAGATGGAAAAGGTTTTCAAAGTAGCTGAAGAGTCTCCTGTACATTTCTGATTGTGAGTCAGTATAGACATCTGCTACAGATTAAACAAAATAGTCCATATAAAGAAGCAGTAAAATACCAGCACAGGGCAAGTGCTCAGTAAAAACAATCCTCTAGTAAGACTCAGGTTTGCAGTTTATATCTTTGCTATAACACAACGAAGGGCCTGGTAGCGTCAGAGCCCCTCATTCACTGTTTTTGTCTGTTCTGAGGTTTGATAGGGCACTGTGAATCCCTGGCAGACATGAAAGGGCCTTGTTCTGGGAAACACAGTTAATAAAAAGTGACTTTCCTTCAGTGCTGGCCAAATTGTCCTGCTGATTTACAATACACGTAGATCAGAAACACGTGAGGGCAACATTAGCCTGCAGGTTGATGCTTGAAGACTGACTCTTTTCCTCTCTTTTCTCTAGACACATGCAAGCAAACATTTGTCTCATTGGTCCAACAGCCCCTCTTTGGAGCCCCTTGTCCCCCGTGCTGAGCCCTGGATGCTGATGCCAGGTGCTCATTCGGACTGTCTCTTCATGACAGTCTGCAAGGGCAGTTCATGCTGTCTGCAAAGTGTTCTCGAGAAAAGCTTCTACTGCCACATGGGAGGCAAATTGTTTCCTAAATCCCTTAAGGATGCTTTAAAAAACCTGAGAAAGAATTACCTGGGAAAATATATGTTCTCCTTTTAAATGATGATGGACTATATATGAGATGTTTAAAAATCAATTATTTTGGTTGAGTGAAGGGTGATGTAAGGGAAAAACACAAGACCTCTCAATATGTCACTGTCATCTCTAGGGATGGTAATTAAATGCTATGTGTGGAAGAAATCTCTAGAAATCAACAGAAGATAGATAGATAGATAGATAGATAGATAAATAGATAGATAGATAGATGCTTTCCTCAAGCACTCCTTAAGGCAACAGACTGAAGTTGAGTGTTCTGTCAATGGGTGTGTATTAAATGTTTATCTCAACCAGGATTCATTTTACCAAAATGTTTCTGGGGACCCTGATGGACCTCATCTCTGGGCTGTATGTTTACCATTCTGGCACTGACTCCCAAGCCAGGATCCTCTGACAGTGGTAAAATGGACCTTCGTGAGCAGTTAGACTCACTTCTAAATGCAGCGCTCGTTCTAGCCTTGAGGAAGGCCTGCATGACTTTGAACGTGGCTGCAGCGTCCCGCTGCAGCTGTGCTTGCAGTTCCCCTCTTGTTTTAGAAATGTATTTTACTTTGAAGTGCATAATAAACATAATTTAGGCTCATTACAAATGCAGTTAACATCAACTCTCTTTAGCTAGTTATGTCTTCAACCCAACTGATAATCAGATGAGAAGCATAAGCACATTGCATTCTTTGAAGCTTAGTTTGACGAATGGGACTTCCATGCTGGGTCGAAGACGTATGGTCAGTCTTTGGTTCTTCCTAGCAGTGTGCAATCCACCAAGTCCTTAGATGTTGTTGACAGACTGTTCTTTCTTAGGCAATTCCTCTTAACTGTCCCTGAGCTCTTTCCAAGAAGAAGCATCTTAAAACCAAATGATCTGGGCCTTGACTCATGGAGGAAAATGGATTTTCAGGCCCAGGACCTTGCAGCAGTCTGAGTCCACAAGTGAATCATGAGCCTGGAGAGCACTGCTTGTCCCTGAAGAGATTCTTTGACTACCCCACCACCCTCTAGTTGAGAAGATTCATCATGTGAATGTTCACATGGCTGCGTGTCTGGTACGCAGCCACCCATGTGTGATAATGAGCAGGGCACTGAAAGAAAAAACATGCTAAAGGAGATGGGAAAAAAAGACTCGATTAAATTCATTTTCTTTCTCAGAGGGCTCCCTTTAAACAGCACACATGGTATATGCGAGAGGTATAGCCTCATAACTCTGTGCTTCCCATTCTCCACTTATGAATGCTATTCATTCCAGGCTGCAGGTGTTTGCTGACATGAGCATTTTTAATGTTGTTATTACTGAACCTCATCGGATTCCCCAGGCTGCCTGTGAGTTATCATGGGGAATATTGTTCTACTTGCCTCTTCCATCATTGTACCTGTTGTTTGATGGGGATTAGGAAAGGATAGAAGAAGGGCAAGGAACAAAATGGTATTTGCTGGTACTTTCTCTGGCCATGATTGTAAATGCTTGTCAACCATCCAGGATTTCCTGGGAGAGGAAGAAAGATGGTAGATGAATATGCGAGCTCTCACGGTGGGTGAGAGCCTGTGTCCCCGTGAAATTCATAATCTGTCTTGGAAGTCCATCAGAGGCAAGCTCCATCATCTATGTAAACCTAGGGCTGAGGACTTATTTAACATGCATCTTTGTATTTTTCTGGTCAGTGGCATATGCGACAGGCATGATAAAATGGTGCATTTTTTCTTATCATGTAATTGTTATCTTGTATTGCATATGTACTTGATTTATTTATTAATCAATTTCAATCTCCCTGTACTAAAGCATCAAATCTATGAGATCAGGAATCTTTTCCATTTGATTCACTGTTGTATGTCCAACCTAAGATTACATAACTTATAAAAGCTTAAAATTTGTGTACTGAATTAATTAATAGATAAATAGTAGTAGAATTCGATTCTAATCTGTGGTACATCATTAGAATTAGGACATTATATAATCTTGAGCACCTTCCTTAAAGTCTCTTGCACTCATCCTTCTTCTCTGTGAACTGGGGGGGAGTGGGGTAAGGAGGACCACTCAATGCCCTGTTAGCATTCTGTGCATTACTAGCAGGAAAGGATGCTGGGCTGATTCATGTCTTCACTGATTAATTTGTACGAGCCACACAGTTGGGGATCCTGTTATTATCTTATTCTATAACTTCTTTAAGTATTTACCAAATATTTTTACATATAATTTTTATTAACAAGTACCATTGATATACTGATGGAATCAGTTCCCTTTAAAGAAATAATAGTGACTATCTCTTAACTATTTTTAACATAAATGATTTAATGTGAAGAAGGTTAAAGCCATCTGAATACTGTATCATCCTGTCTATCTTCCCCCACCAAACCACCAGATTCCCAAACTGTCAAGCCTTTTACTTTTATCTGAGTGGCAGGACATGCTTGAGTTTCCCACATTTCAAATTTTGTCTTCAAACGCAGTTCCTCTATGCATGGTGTGTACTCACACATTAATAAATACCCCTGAAACTTTCTTAGCACATCAAGATGAACTATGTTAATACTATCCTACTTAATGCCAATGGCATATCAAAAAAAAAGATTCTTGGAAGGAAAGACTCTTTCTCGAAGTCAATTTAAAACTTTCTTATCCATTTTAAATATTTCATTGCATTAATTTTTCAAAGCAACAAAACAAACATTCATCAAGTGAAACTAAGCATGACCCCTCTCAGATGGGTACATCTGTTGCTTCCCTGCTGTGTCCTTGAATAATTCATTTTAATACATTTAAACTATACACTTCATTAAAATGAGCTACACTCGTTTACATACAAAATTTACATTGATGGAGACAAACATAAAAGCTGTTAGAAAGCTGACCCTGGAATTTTGTTAGTCTTTGTGATTCATAACCAGTTGCCTCAGTCTGTTGGCCTCTACAAGGAGTCCTGTGCGGAGGCATCCACGTCCTCACCCGCAAGGACCTGGTGAGAGCTTCGTATCAGCAAATATGTGGAAGACATTAGGAAACTTGGATACCTTTTTCCAATGGCCTGCGTTCCTCATGAACACATTTAACAAAATCTGTGGTCAGTGCTTGTCTTTTTCAGCTCCCTCTGCACACATCCCGTAATGGCTCCAGCAGGTACTCAGAATGACGTCTAGGAATCAAAGCCAACTCAGAGAATACAGATCAGTTTTAACTTCTCGAAAATTAATCGATGTGAGTTCATCCCACGCATTGCAAGGAAAAAACTCTTCCGTTTCATTCGCTTCTTACCCTTTTGAACTCTGTTAACCCATGAACTGAATGGTTTTGGATGAAGGGATAATGTTTCTCACCATTACAGAATTTTCTTCCTCCCCCATCCCTGTGGTTATGTCTTAAGCTTAGAAACGTTAAGATAAGAAAAGGAAGAAAATGACAGAAACAGAGTTTAGCAGGTAAAGACATAGTGTTGACGCATCCCTTTCAAGGAACTTGCTTTTTCTCTTTTTTATTAAAATGAAAACCAAAATATTTTCCTATAATTGTGTCAAATAAAGTTCCAGTGACATAGAATCCAAAGAATAAAGTAATTTATGAGATATTTTCTACCTAAATTTTATCTCGATATTTGGCAACCTTCACTATTCCTATTTGTTTGGGAAAAAAAAGTCTGTACATCATGAAATTATCTTGAAAAACACATAAATGGTAATATCCTAGACCTTAAACCCAATCTAGGCTGGGTTCATATTCCACCTCTTCTCTTTACCAGCTTTATTACTTGTAAAATCAGGTCACTCATATCTACAATTTTAGGATTGTTGTGAGGATTAAAATACATATTTGTGTTTAAAAAATGAGACCTGCTTTGACCTTCATTGACTATAAATTTAAGCATCTGAAACTTCTAGACTCTCCTCTTCTATCTCTAAAAATCGCAAACTCTCATTTGATTTCAAACAAGATAATGCACACTTTGAGGAATATAAAACACCGTATGCAAGTCAAATAATTGGGATCATAGATATTCAGACCTGGGGGATTTCATTGTTTTCTTCTCACCTTTTTCCATTTACCACATTCCTGCTCACACTACTATAGCCTTAGAAGAAGCCTCGCTGTAAGCCAGGAGCCATTTGGCAATGTCTAATTAGGTATTAGCACAGGATTCTACTTTATGGGCTATTGTTAACTTATTACTATTTATCTGTCTGATTGGGCAGTGGAAAAGTCTGTGTCGCTAACCACAGATTTTCCTCAACAGATTCTTAGAAGTTTTTTTTTTTTTGGTTGTTTGTTCCTTTACTACTTTTCTCATATTACATTACCAGTGAAACTGTCTTTCAGTGAAAGGGCATTGGATAAATACTCAGTTGTATACAGTTTCATGGTAAGAAGAAATTACGTCCAATTCCTTTATCATTTTAATGATGGAATTTCAAAAGTACTGGAGTAATACTTACCTAAATAAAACCTATTGCCATTATAACACACATTGCCCAAGATCATTGTCTGATGAATATTAATTCCCACGTGTCTACAAAATGAAGCAATAATGAAATATTTGTTCATATATATTCCCAGTCTATTTGTTCATGCTCTATTTATAGCATCCTACTTTTTTTTTACCTTTATCCATCAATTTCTGGGTTACAAGTATGATTGGCTGTGGATTCCAAACTAACAAAGAAGTGAGCAGTCGACCTGCAGCCTAGTAGACTTAGGGCAGTTTAATGTCACCGCAATGATAACAAGCATCCAGTGAGGTTTCATCATTTACAAAGTGAAGCTGTGAATGTTCATACGTTTTATTTTTATCATTAACCACTTTGTATCTTAAGACCCAGCACTGCGTAATTAACACACAGACACTTGGAATTGAGGTAAGGGAGTTCAGTATAGTAGGACAACAAGGGAGACAGGCTTTCTGGGAATATGATCAAGGGTTTTATCTGAAAGCTCTAGTATTATGGCTCTATTGTGTGATCCCATTAGGTCCTCACAGCACCTTGAGGCAGAAAAGATCAATATTCCTGTTGTACTGATGAGGCAGAAAAGATCGATATTCCTGTTGTACAGATGAAGAAAGCAAGGCTCATAGAAAGAAAGTGACATATGCAAGATCCTACTGAATCTCTTTCCTTTTCTCTAGTTGTGTAGAATCAGAGAATCCAGGTTCCAGTTTGACTGTATTTCCTGACTTTTGACTTAAGAAAACAATATTTTCATCTGTACAATACATGACAATATCCCTTGGCTATGCCTATATTTCCTGTTTTTTTATTGTGTTTTAGATTGAAATTAGATGGTGTGAAGATGCTTCCCCAAAATTTTAAAAACTCAAAAGTGCTAAATGATATAATACATTACTTTTGGCAACAGAAGTACCCTGCCCCCATCACCTCTCACTATGGTTTTATGTAAATGATTTCTGTTGAGAGGAAGTTTGTGGGCAAAAGAATGCTGAGGATGAAAGTGACAACTGATAGGAACATGCATCACTTCAATGTAGTATTTACAGTTTGCAGACTGATCAGCTGCGGTGTTTCTTAGATAGAGCCAGAAAATACATTTCATCAACATGTTGACACAATTTCTTATATCTATATAAGGCAATCTCAAGCTACAGAAAAACTGCAAGAAGAAAAAACATAGTTTTAAAACATTTGAGAGTAAGTTGCTGACATGGCATAGTCTCAAGAAATGATATTTATTATAATTACTATCAAGTGAGTAAATATTACTAAGATTAAAATAGCATTAATTTGGCAATATTTGCATGCATAAAAAAGTAGACAGTAAGTTATTTTATTCTTGTGTATGTATTTTTCTTTTAAACTAAATCTGATTTTTAATACCAATGTATAAGAATCAGTAGAGAACACCTAATTCAAAACTTTCATCACATACAAGGAGATTTATGCCCAGTTAATTCATTTGCCTTGGACCATGAGGTTGTATGTAAATTACTTCATGTGAGATTTTGAATAAAATTGGCCTTTTTACTACTGCTCTAAAAAAGAGACACATTCTATGTGTCCTTTCTATTTCAAGAGGATTATATTCAAGTTTGTTATAAAACGAATTGAGAAGAACATTCTTACAGAAAAGATACTACATACAATGGCTCCAGCCTGGAAACCATTGGTTTAGAATCTATTTTTGACTTGATTAGGGAAATTAACAGAGGAAAACAGGGTCACAAAACTGGCCTGAATAATTTATAATTAGCTACACAATAAATAGCCATATTCTATTTGGGTTGATGCTTTTTGAATACATGCCAAGTAATTCAAAGGCAACCCAGAGCTTGGTAAATGGAAAGAGAGAAGCCTGAATGTGTTGTCAAATTAATCACAGAAACTCTACAAATTAGATAAATCATATGCTAATAATTGAGATTCAACTCTACTGTTTTATTACTCTTACAAAATACTAAACCCTATAACACAAACTCTGTACTACCAAAACTGAGAAGTTTATATGTTTTTTTAATGATTTTTTTTCTCACTGTATTTCTGGAAAGTAGAGATAGCTTACTTCTTCATGGAAAGTCTCTATTTCTGATTCCTTTTCTATGAAAAATCTAGTTTGTTCGTTTTCAGAGTATGGAGTGAAACCTCAATTTGCATTATGCCTTAAAGAAATGACAAATGAATCTGTGATGTTTTTCTTCAAATATATGAATGAAGATGCCAGTTACTTTAACTAGTCTAACTAATAATACACCTTACTAGTGGGTATCATGCTTTTTAGGCAAAGGCCTGCATGTGTGTGTGTATTTGGTGTGTTTGTGGCAAAATGCTATTGAAATTTCTTGGTATACCCACTGAATCCGTTTAATTCTCTATTCTGAAACTACTGACAGTGTTAAGTCTTTTTTGTTTGTTACCTGTTCTGGTACTGAACTGTTGGACTTTTAAGTATGTAAAAAATGGACAAATACAGAGATTTTTGTTCCCTCATGTGTATACAAAGTTGGCTGAAAATTTTCTTGCTCCTGCTTTAGCTGCCTTCTAAAATCTGTTTTCAGCATTAATTTGTCTTCAAAATGTATAAGGAGTAAGAATAACTTTGAGAAGGAGCCTGTTCTTGTTCTTTGCAGAGCATGATAGATTTTTAAAAACCAAAGCTTTGATCCATGAGCCACATTTCTCTTCTCAGGCAGGGAACTGGCTACCCACAGACAGACGCAGAACCCTCTGCCCCCAAAGAAAAAGAACCAAGGGAAAGAAATATCACCATATTTAACCAGAGCGGAGTTCATTTTTTTAAGCACTCCTTTATTTCCTGTCATTTGGATGGCTCCTCGTCACTGTGCTAGCGTGTTAAGTAAGCCAGGCAAATGACAGGATGTGTCACCCACGTTTTCTTGTTAATGTAAGCCAATGAAAAGAACAGAGACACAGGTAGTCTTTTGTGACAGAGAATACGAAAGTCACACACAAAAGTGTGTTTTAGGATGTTTGATATTTTGTGGGAAAGTTATCCTGCAAATTTGGAATGATTTTGCACTTCCTATTAATCATATTGGCTGCTAAATTTTCAAGGGATAATGAAGGAAGCTTGTCCAGCTTTTAAAAATGCTTGAGCAATTTTCATACTCGAAGATGTAACACAGGGTTCACAGTTAAATGTGAAGTTTTGTAGAGCAAAGTAGACTACAGAAATCATGACTGCTTTGGTTCCTTCACCATGTCTGTTTGTAGAAGCGAGCCTTACGGGTCATCAATGATTATTATAAGATAATGTCAGATTTCTGAACCATGGTGTATTCTCTCTTTATTCAGGTACAAAATGAATTCTGTTTCTTTTAGCACTTACTGATTATTCTACATTGAGTCTTGAATATTGACCAAGAGCTATGCTTTCTAATCCTATTGTTTTTTGCAAATTAAATATTTACACCTGCTTTCCCAAAAAGGATTTGGATTCTTATGCAAAGCAATGGAAGTGGATATGTTTTTCCAATTTTATAATTATCTGAGACCTGAACATCTGTATTCACTTTCAAATGTCAAAATTCATCAGGTTTTACTATATGCATTATTAAGCTCTAAATTGGGTGTCTGTGAAAATATATGCTTTAATTTGCAAACGGACAATTAAGCAGGAAAACCTTTAGAAGCGAGAAGGAAATGATGTCTTCCTTACGAGGACAGGATGGTCCAGGGTCCGAAGGGATGTGGAACTAAAGCATCTGTAATAAAACAGTAAGAACATAAACCTGTCAGCACTGAGACTGCTTTTTTCATATCGCAACATGACAAAAATGTTACTCACTAAGACACTTTCTTTTTCTATTCTGCAAAAAAATTCACTTTGAAGCTTTCTCAAAACACTTTCTGAATAAAGTGGGGATACTAATATATTAATAAACACAATAAAATAAAGTATTTTGTATGATCTTCACCAGATATGAAATTTTACTGGACAGTTGTTTTGCACAGTGTATTAAATTTTACAACATGCATTACTGATGGGCCCTACAATTCTATATGTAGGGCTCTATCCCACAGAAGTAACGGCATCAATGCATACAGATATTTGTACAAAGGCATTCATCGTGGCATTATCTGTAATACAAAAACTTAAATGTCTCTCAGTAAGAAAATTATTTTTTAAAAGTTTTTAAAACTTCAAGTGTACAGTGGAGTACTATGCAGACATTAAAAAAGAAAAGAATAAGATGGCAGTGTGACAGCTTGAAAAATATTCCATGGCATACTGTTATGTGAAACAAGCAGCGTGTGGCTTACTAGATGTCACTCAGTGCTGCTGTAGAGATAAACTACTGTGGAAAGGTGTGTGTATATATCATCTAAATACATTGGTCTTGGCAATGGGAAACATAATATTTTCCCATTTTCAAACTTGAATCATTTCTTTTTCTCTTCTCTACAAACTTAATTCCAAATTTCAATTTTGAATTATGCAAAACTGAATGCAACTTTTCCAAAAGTTTTTGACCAAAATTTGTCCAAGCTGTTGTAACCCACATTAATTTCATTTTTAAATATGGGTAGACTTGCTGTTTTAACACCAGGTTACTACTTCAAAGTGTAAGTAATCCAAGGTCAGTGCCACTTACCTCTCATTTTTCTTTAAACACAGTTAATAGGCCATTGCTTGATTATCACCTCATTATAAAATCTCACTAGATGGGTCTATTTTTGTTGTTCATTCCTTTTGTTAGCTATGCCAGCAGATAATATTCATATTTTAATACCCCTGTGGCTGAGCATCAAAGCCCTGTAACTTTGTCATTTTTCCTCCTTCCTCCTACTTGCTCACTGACCTTTTGCAAATTTAATTATTTATATCCAATTTGGCTTCTTCTCTCTTTCTTCTTGCCTGCTAATGTGTCACATGTAGAATTGATATTGTCAACCATGCAATGGAATGTGCTCCAGGAAATCTCTGGCCTTCTAAAGCCAAGTGACAAATGAAAAGGAAAATGCCAAAGGATTTTGCAATTTGAAACACAGAGTGGTGAAATAAGAATGCTTTGCTGAAGTTATGGTGTAACGCATCCATTTTCCCCCTGCAAGGAAGAATTTTACACCATACCAGAACCAGATCTTCCTATAGCTATTCAGTAAAGCATATTGCACCCAAGCATAACACTGATGCCCTAATTCCATATTATAGAGGTATGGGTTAATAGGTTAACATGTGATTGACCCAGCCTCTTATAAGAAGACATCACAGTGTAACTCAACCTGCTACCTGTTTGACTATCCCTTAGACTTGTTCTATTGCTGGAGAAAAAAAAATAAAAAGGGAGAAAATAACAAATCCTGAAAAATGGAAAGGATCAGTACATTGAATAAATGACATGGTTTGAAAAGTATTATGATAACAATAGCAACACTGATATTTAATGAAGTTAAAATTCTATTTTTAGAAGGTATTTTTTAATATGTTTTATTGATTATGCTATTACAGTTGTCCTATTATCCTCCCTTCATTCCCCTCCACCCTGAACACCCTCTCCCACCCACATTACCCCCTTTAGTTCATGTCCATGTGTCATAAGTTCTTTAGCTTCTACATTTCCCATACTATTC
>CM052544.1:14386609-14645599 GCA_028533065.1 Trachops cirrhosus | reverse complement strand
CAAATATCTTTTCCACTTGTTGTTTTTCCTCTTTTCCTTCTGGTACCCCTATAATTCGGATGTTGGAATGTTTAAAGATGTCCAGAGGTTCCTAAGCCTCTCCTCATTTTTTTGAATTCTTATTTCTTCATTCTTTTCTGGTTGTCTATTTTTTTCTTCCTTCTGGTCCACTCCAATGATGTGAGACCCATCTTTCATTCCATCACTATTGGTTTCCTGTGCATTTTTCTTCATTAAACTTATTGTAGCCTGCATTTTTTCATCTAATTTGCAACCAAAATCAACCAATTCTGTGAGAATCCTGATCACCAGTGCTTTGAACTGTGCATCTGATAGGTTGGCTATCTCTTGGTCACTTAAAAGGATGGGTTCTGGGGCTTTCAATTCTTCTTCTGTTTGAGCCATCTTTTTGCTGGTTTTTTTTTGTTTTTTGGGGTTTTTTTTGGTCTTGTCAAGCTCCTGTAGTGAGGGGCAGGGCCTTAGGAGTTCACCAAGGTGGGGCACCCCAGTTCCTGGGTTGTGAAGGTGTATGTGGGGGCGGGGTCCAAGAAGGAACAATGACGCTTGCTCTGCCCTCTGTAGACACCAGACCTTTCCGCCGCTTTCCGCAAGCCGACCGGGCCCCTCTGGCACCAGTTCCAGTTTGGGTGGGCCTGTGCACCCCGAGGGACCTTCCTTTTCAGTCAGTGCCCCAGAATTCTATTTCCCGGTGCTGGGACCCTGAGTTGTGCCAAGTGCCTTGCTTCACAATGGCCTCCTCACTGGGTCTGCCGGTCACCACCCCCAGCCGGGACCCACCAGCTACCGCTGCTTGTGAGTCCAGAGTCCGCCTGCTGTGGACTTGCGCGCCACCCCGGTTGCTCAGCTCTCTGCTCTGCGTCCCTCGCCTGGCTGACTCCGCCTCTCCTATGGGTCTGGATGAACGTGTTTATTTTTAAATCCTTGGGTGTCCGACTTCCATGCACTTCAATTTTCTGTCAGTTCTGGTTGTTATTTTGTTTCTACATTGTTGTTGTCCCTATCTTGGTTGTGTGAGGAGGCACAGTGCATCTACCTATGCCTCCATCTTGGCCAGAAGTCCTTTAGAAGGTATTTTAAGAATTTCTGCTGAAATCTGTTCAAATAAGGACATCAGTCAAAGTGTCAGTGAGGAAACATTGATCTTGAATGTGATTTGTTAAAGTGATGGAAAAGAACCTCAGTGTGGATTCTCCTTATTTTTTCTTAACTGTGGAATGATCCAAAGATCTAGCTAGCACTGATAAACATTTATTTCCTAACAGTTAATAGAGAAGACAAAAGAAAACTTAAAGGCCATAAAATAGAAATTTGTCACTATCTTAAACTTCAAAAGTTGAATAGAAGAAAGAAAAAGAAAGGAAGAGAGAAAGAGAGAAAGAAAGAGAAAGAAAGAAAGAAAGAAAGAAAGAAAGAAAGAAAGAAAGAAAGAAAGAAAGAAAGAAAGAAAGAAAGAAAGAAAGAAAGAAAAAGAGAGAAAGAAAGAAAGAGAGAGAGAGAAAGAAAAAAGGGAGGGAGGGAGGGAGGGAGGGAGGAAAGACACCAAAACTTTGTTGGCGAACCATTGAAATAAATGAGAAATTCACCTAAAAATTTTTTTAGAAACTCAATTAATGTTCAGAAATTTACCAGCTTTATATTTTCATAATAATTTTGGGTAACAGGAGGTGTATGGTAAACTATCTTTTTTCCACATAATATTTTTTTCTGGTCGTCTCCACAAAAAAATCTGAATATGATAATGGCACTGATACATCAGAAGTCTTTAAAATTTCATGTCTACACCCTAAGTCTGAAAAGGCAGCAGGGATGTTGCTCATTTCAGAGCTCCCATTTTTGTTTTTCCCATACTGTGCCTATGTTCTCACACATTCTCAGGAATGAGGAGAGAGTACATACTTTCTAGACAGACCTCTTTAAAGTTTGATTACTGTGATGACTAATACAATGGACTGATGTTTCCTGTGAAGACAGCAATGTTAGGCTGAAATGCTTTCTAGTAAATGAAAGAAAGAACTTTCATCTCAGGAATTTTAGAGGGAGAAAAAGGTGCATTAGCAACATCTGTTTAAAATAAAGATTCCATTACTGCTACCACTCCCATCTTGGTGCTTAAGATTTTTTCCTATTGATTAGACATTTTCAACTTTTGAAACATTTTCATCTTTTAATTTACCATAGTATTAACATAGTGTACCGAGGGATTTGCTTATATTTTTTATCCAGGAAACATGAGTTTTAATTTTTAAAAATCAGAGTTAAATGGGGCATTATGGTTTAGAGTTGTAAAAAATGGAATAATTCTCCAATTATAGCATATACTTAGTTAATGGAAGTAATTCTTTACATCTTGGTAACACCATGCTTTTTGTTGTTGTTTGTTTGTTATAAAGACAGTGTCTTGATTTGGGTGGGTAAGTACAAGAGATACGATGAGTTACGTCTAATTACAGATAGGTAGTATCTTTAGCTTTGCCATTCTTTGTATCTCCAGTTATGGTTCTTTTGTTCCTAACTGAAAATTAAACGTATTCTGGCCTCCCTTTGTGTTGTCCAGGGAACATTCGATACTTACATGTCATAGCAAATTATCTCCATTTAAGTGAAGGGTGGAAATGTTCAAACTATGCTGGAGCTGTTTTACATTGCATGAGTCTTCTTTCATGATATTTCAAATATACAACAAACACACACATATATGTTCATGTGTGCATATGTGTGTATATGAATTTATAACATGTTTTTCTCAGATAAAGAGAGGATTAATAAGGATTAATTAATAAGGATCAAATAATAAGGATTAAAGTAAGCAAATTAGCATTTCTATTACCATTCTGGACAGCTTTTATGCTCCCAGATAAGAGATTCACAATATTCCGAGCCTTATATATGATAGATTGTTATAGTACCTAGTATTTTCCTGGAGTCAGTGTTTCACAAAGTCCTTTACATATATATAATCTCTTAGTGGTCTCATTTGCCGTAATATATAACTAATCCCCTCTCACTGGATATGAATGGTGTTTCCAGTTTTCAATATTATGAACAGTGCTGTGATGAACATACATGTGACTCCACCTTTACATGGGTCCTCAGTTACTTGCTTAGGATATGTTTAGCAAGGTCATTCTTTGATTTGATGGGTTATCTTTTATAGGTAATCATAGATGTCTAGTTCAAAATACGGTAAATATTTCACAAACAACTCTGGAAAACTCTATTCATGTTATTAAAAATAACATTTCCACAAGATTCTTGGCATAACAGCCAGAAGAGGAATCAGTGAGGCTGTCTTTCTAAAAAAGTGTCAGTCCCTCAGGAAACCATGTTGCGCTATACAGAGATTCAAAATTGATGTCTATTTTTCTATTTTTTGAAGAAAAGTTTCTGGTGAACCATAAGATCTCAGAAATAACTCATGTTAATTTAGGAAGTCAGATATTTAATACATACTTGTCTGTTATGTGCTCCTCCTTGCAGAAGGTAAAGATTCCAAATGTATGTTTGCTTAAAAAATCCATGTGGCTCTCGGGAAGTAGGCTTGCCCGGTTGCCAGTTTAAAATGAAAGCAAGATGACCACAGGGCATTGGGAATAAGGCCCTAATATTATAGTTTTAAGAGTTTTTAACATTATAATTTTAAAAATTCTCTTTCATTTACATAATTTTCACTGTAAAAAATGAAAATACTCTTAGCTATATGGAGTAAAAAGTACATATACAAATATTTTTCTGTGCCTAACTAAGCACATACCGATCTGCACCCTAAGTAGAAACATGTTATAAATACCTTTGGCCCCTTGATTTTTGATTGACAATATGTAATACAGATCCAATTCATTCTTTTAAATGGTTTCATGGCATTCAGTTGCATGCATGTGCCATTTTACTTGATCATCTCCCTATTATTACTATAATGAAAATGTTAAAATTTATTTATTTTTTAAACAGTTTTATTTATTGATTTATTTTTAGAGAGAGGGGAAGGGAGGTAGAAAGAGAGGGAGAGCGACATCGGTGTAAGAGAGAAACATGGATCAGTTGCCTCTCACATGCACCCCAGCTGGGGACCGAATTGGCAACCCAGGTGTGTGCCCTGATTGGAAATTAAACCGGCAACCCTTCGCTTTGCAGGATGATGCCCAACCAACTGAGCCACCCCAGTCAGGGCGAAAAAGTGGAACTCTATATTTTAAAAGCCTTCATTTATTGATGGCTTATGTTCTTAATAGGTATGATCTTATATATATTTTCAAGAACATCTTTATATACAGGTGGGAAAAAAGTAGGTTTACAATTGTATGTGAAACAGAGTTTATTCTTGTACTATTATTTATTAACTATTGTATCATTTTTCATATGAACAACTGTAAACCAACTTTTGCCCCACCCAGTATGTACAATGATATGTTTTTTTTTTCTATTTTGGTCGCTAGGATTGCAAAGTCATAGAGTAAGTGCATTTCACACAGATAAGTCATGCCAATTAGTCCCTCCAGCTTAGAGAAAATCTAAAACTGGAATATCCTGGTTTTCAGAGAAGTTCATTATTTTACAGATAAACATATAGAGAAAATTTTCAGCATTTTTTAGCATTAGAAATTCCTTCCAAAAGAACCTTTTAGCTTTGATGCTTCCCAAATGAACAAAAATAAAATGGCTTCCTGGGGTTGGTTGCACTTGAGAGTTTTAGTCAGGTATTATTCATAACCCTAAAAGTTCCTTATATTTTATTCATTGCTCTTACAATCCATGTGCTCCCATAGAATATTCTTTAAAAGATTTTTAAAGCACTGGTTGAATCTGTCTGTGAGAACTGATGTTTGGAAAAAGACATTGTGAGCAGCGATGTAAAAACAACTTCTGTAATGGCGTGAGAATTCATCCAGGCACAATTGAACAAACATCCACCCATCTTCGTTTCCCATCTTCCTAGCACTCTTCTGGAGGCCTGGAGTCTCATCTCCAGCTGTAGCACGAGCTTAGAGCCGATCTAACTGTCCTATCACTTTACTGTAGATGCAGGAACAAGCCTCAGCCCTGGTCATATAAATTAATTCCCAGGTTCATAAGCCTGCTATCTGCCCTCCAATTCCCATACACACCCAAACCCTTAGGTCATGCACTTCAACCACCCTGCAAGTAACTATTACTTAGTCTTCTCTTTTATAACTTTAAACCCTTCAACCATAGTTGTGCCTCCCTTTCTTCCTCCTAGCCTCCACATTTCTCTTTAGGAAACAATACACTGTAATGTTTACCACTATGGGCTTTACAGTGACATCTGGTTAGAAGTTGAAGGCAATTTATTTAATCCCTCTAAGCCTCAGTTTGTTCTTTATTACAATAGGATTAAAATTAAAATGAAAAACAGGGCGTTGTGAGGACTAAATTAGATAGTGTGTTAGCTATTGCTGTAGCTATTATTGGTTCCTGGCCTTAAGTTAGGAAAAGTTGAATTTTAGTCACCATAGTCCAGTGTAGCCAGGGTGCAGGGTATGCAGATTCTAACCCATGCCCATATTCAGGAATCCAGGCCTCTTCCATCATTTGGCTTGACAATAATATTTACAGCCTCTGAGTCCTCCACTGGATCTTCTTATTTCTAGTTAGCAGCAAAGGAAGAGAAAAAGCAGTACACCCGAAGCCATGTACATCCCTCCCGCACTGGCCAGAACGCATCATACGTGCAACCCCTAAACGCAAAAGAGCAGGGAAATGTAATCTGTTTGTATGCCCAGGAGAACAAGAACACAGATGTTGGTGAACATTTCGGCAAACCTCTGCTGTGATTATCATTGGGATATAAAATCAACACATTTTTGTTAATTGGCACAACTTCTAAGCATTCCTGAGACAGTTATTTGCTTTGTTGAAATTTAACACAGCCAAGCCCAGAAATCAAAGGTTTTTGTGGTGATTGGAAATAATTTAATACAAAGATATCATTACAAATGCTCATAATTTACAGTTCTTTTTATTCTTCCAAAAAATGAAATTTTAAAAAATAGTCATTTTCATACCCTCCAAAAAACTTTTAAGAGCTATAATAATTGGCACAAAGTATATGTCATGTTTGGTCCCAACTGACTGCTAAATAGATACATTTAAAATTAGGTTAGATGGAAAATGAAACAAATGTCAAATACTCCTTATTAGTTAACTCTTTTATTACTTTTTAAAAAATTAAATGTGTTACATTTCTAAACTTTTAAAAGGCACATTTTGAAAGACACAAATTGCATTTAATAATTGTGTGCTCTCTTAAATTTTCATTACTTCTGATTGAATCTGAAAGTAGAAGTCAGCATGCATTTGAGAAAGACAACACCAGGAGCAAGAAATCTTTTTGGCCAGCATACTTAATATTAAAAAGTAGCCTTATTAATACAAATGTCATCTCCCATTTTGGAAGATGATATTCCTTGTGAGAACTATGTCTATGGGAGCTGATGGGGAAAAACAATACACCATTTGAAAACAAATAGAATATTAAAAGAACTGGAGTTATCTTAGATGCAGCGGTCTACTTCATACTGCTCCTAGAGCCAACATATACTGTTGAACCACACGGACAACCGTCTATCTGTTCATCTCTTCACCCACACAGCAAAGGTTTATCGTACACCTGCTACATGTCACACTCTGTGTTAGGTGAGATCTTTTCCCAGCAAGTTTTCCTTAACACTAAGTTCAATGTTTCAGCCAACTTCTAGTTGAGGTTTACATATATAGAGATATATAAGTGAACATAGATATAAGGAGTGAGAAAGACATAGAATTAGTTAGTGATGCATTAAGCATTATGTGTCTTAATATGAAAGCTCATGTAAGATTTAAGGTCCGTATTTTTCATGGAAAATATTAGGTTCAATCACAACACTTAACTACCCCCCAGAGAAGGTATGTAGTTTTCTCTTCCACCCTATACAGTAGTATTTTTCCATTTTTTATTAAGTTACCAGTTTAAAGTTTCTGCTCATGTAACAGGTAAAGTATAATCCTAATTTTAATTTTCCATAATGGTGAGTTTGTATATTTTTTCATATCCTTTGTCCACATGTATTTTTTCCTTAGTTTTCTCTTAATAACTTATTGGTTTTCCTAGCTGACCTTTGATACAATGTAAATCCTGCTGATAGGATTTCTTGGTGATTTGGGCTTGCATTTGATAGCAGCCTTGTACTTGTAAAAGTTTTGTTGTTGATGATGATAATCTGTAAATATAGATGCTTTGGAAAGTGTGAATGATACTTTATTTACTTGATATTTCTCACAGAGATTGGATTAAGATAAACAAAACACTATTTAGTTTTCCTCAATCCACCAAACATACTGTAAATATTGATTAATTTCTTCAGCTATCTAAATCTGATTAGTAAAATATTCTGCATCTTTTTTTTTTTGCATTCCCTGAAGACATATTATATGCTCCCTGATTGGCCTCATACTGAAGACGCTTAAGTTGGTCATTTTTAATTTAGTAGTTCAAATGAAAGTGTTTTCTGCATAGTAGCTCCCTTCGCCCTTCTCAAAAGTGTGAGTGCTGTATTTTACTAACAAAAACCTACGTAACTGGAATGCAAAGTAGTGGATTTAAATTAAAATTGCATTAACATTTTCTGAAAGCAGTCATTTTAGTAAAAAAAAAATGTATTCTATCTTCACCCAACAAAATAAAAAAGATGTCAGGGATCAGTACTGTGTTCTTAGACGGAAGATGTTGAGTAAATCATCAAGTGTTTTAGTCTTGTCTTCTTCTCTGGGGTCAGCCACCCATACTCCTAAAGTAGTGTGTATCCTGCCCTCCCAGGCCTGGGCCTCCATGTTATTTCAACCTGCATTTCACATTTGTTTCTATTCCTAGAAATGGTTTCCAAAGCTATTTACCATATCTCCATTATTATGCATGGCAGGAGTCAGCAAAATTTTACTTAAAGGGCCAGGTAGTAAATATTTTAGCCCTATGGACCATAAATTCTCTACTGTAACTACTCAATGCTTTCCATAAGCAAAATGCAAATGAATGGAGGCAGCCGTGTTCCAATAAAAATTTATTTATATAAACAGTGGCAGCCCAGATTTGGCCCATAGGCCAGAGTCGGTCAACTCCTGATATGTAGTTTTAGCCAGTATATTTTTAAAGTTTTTGAAAAACATCAAAATATATATTTGGCGATTTTTGTTTACATTGAACAGTGTCATTTTAAAATTTGTATTTGTTGGTACATATGGATCTAGTTCATTTATTTAACATGCTGTGTAAAATTGTTTCTCTGGTCCTTTAATGATGAGCATTTATCTTGTTTCCAGTTTTTCACTGTTGTCAGCAATGCTTCAGGGATCATCCTTCAACTTCTCTCCCTGTGCATATGTGCAAATGATTCTCAGTGGTAAACTGCTTGATATTCAGAAGACTTGTGAGACTCTCTGTGTCCAAGTGAGCGGGCAGTTCAGGAGACATTCTGATAGATGAAAATCACGGATAGCAGAGCTCAGCAAACTTTTCTTGTGCATCTGAACAGAATCAAAGGCCTGAAGCCATTCTCTTTAGTTCTACCCCTTGTAGGTAAAGAAAATAGTGACTGTAAACACAGTAGTTTATATATTTAATTGTCATATTATCAAACACTAAGGTTTTATCTCTAAAGGTAGAAATCTGAATCCTTTCTGGTTGAAAAAACTTTTCCTATTTTCAGTTATCCTAGAATGTTGCACTTATCTCTTTAATTCATAACTATGAACTTTATTCTGCATAAATTCCTAGACCTCCCAGTATTTCATTCTGTATTTCAGGTTTGTTTCTATTTGTTTCTACCTAGATATGGTCAACAAAGCTATTGGAGAGTAATCAGGGTAGTTCATATAACCCCAGCACATGATAGGATAACAGTTACTCAATGCCTAAATAGGCAAGACCAGCAAGCATAGACTTTTAAAGAAAGCACATAAATTTAGGCACCATTTTTCCTTTCAACTAGCTTATATTTTCACAATTACATGATAAGCAAACTACCTGTGAGAGACTACAACAGCTTTTATATTGTGGAGCCAGGATATCAGGATAGCTTCCTGTAGAAGTATTCTCTGAAAAAGTACAGCAGAATAATTTGAAGATAAAGTCTAATGAAAAGAATATTTTACAATTTAGAGAAGCTGCGAAGTAGGCTAGCAACTAAGGCTCATTCTGAGATTTTGTTGTAGTGATCATTAAATTCTTGCCTTATTTTTCTTTGTCGGTGCTTCTGGGCACATGCCATTTTTATAGAAATTGCATCCCTTTTTATTGTCATCAGATTATAGAAATATGAAAACACATGGTCAGAAGTAGACTGTGTCTGGCTGTTTTTCTCAAAACTCAACTATGACTTGACTCATAGACAACACCATCCCCCCTGTTATATATTATTGTCATTTTACAAATCACACAGGGCGATAATGCTTACGCGTCCCTGGGTTTCAGGCTTTCTTGTGTGACTTTTGTCAGGCCTGTAGGTACACTTCCCTTTTTCACCTTTGCTCAGACAAACCATTCATCAGGGCATTCTGGAGCATTTGTCACTTCCTCAGTCTGAGTGTGTGACTGCAAGTATTTGAGAGTTTTATTCTTCCCTTTCTTCAGACTAGTGAATGCCTAATTTTAAATGGACTATTTCTGTCAGTTTCCCAGCTTAATCCCTGTTGCCATGATTAAGTAGCCCAAAACATTCTTCAATGACATCTAAGGCTTTGGAATTTAAAAGTAAATTGCTTCTGGGAAAAACAAATCAAACTTGCATTGCCGACCTACAGAAAGTGCATTAAAACATATTACACTGCACTTTCTTGGTGGAATAAATTGAGAGTCACAGTAATGATTCTTCTAGCTATGTCAGATTCTGAGACACTTCGATTAATTTTGGCTTTAGATTGAGTTTCTTTCCAACACTCTACTCTCTATTTGATGTGTCTACATTTTTCAATGTATCCAATGACAATTTATGCCATAAATTATTGGCTTTGAAGGCAAAAACTCAGAATATAAAGGTAAAACAATACACTGGAAAGAGTGCATGAAGAAGATATGTATTCGATTTGATTTTCCATTACTGATTTGCTGTATGTCATTAGGCAAACTCTGCAACCTTTGTGGGCTTTTATTTATATCATATTCCCATCTGCCTGTGTGATGGTTCCGTGGCTGCCATATTGCATTTGAGACATCTTCTGGTGAGAGGCAGTGGGCTGATGGTAAGAAGCATTCTGAAATCCTCTGTCTCATAGGCACCTTGCCTGCCTGTGAGACCTATAAATTAAAAATGAAAGCTTAGTAAAATATGGTACCTGGAGAAATCCATTGTGTTGCTGTGATTAAGTCAAGAAATAGAATACCTCACTTTTTTCTATCAATGAAGAAACAATGGCTATTTACATTTTTAATTCACATTGAAAGCTTTGTCATAGCTTATCTTTTTAAAATTTCTTTTTCAAGTATAACATATCTATAGAAAAATGTGCATATTATAAATTGGTAGCTTGGTAAATTTTCAAAAACTGAGCATAGTCATTGCAACCAACATCCACATCAAGAAGCAAGATGTGACTAGTTCTTCAGATGACCCATCATGTTCTCTCTTGGTCACCACCCCTCCACTGTCACCACTGTCATACTAACACAATAGATGAGTTTTACCTGTTTTTGCAAAATATAAGTGAGATCTTATAGCCCAAGCTCTTCTGACACTTCAATTAAAAATGTATGCAAGATTGACCCATAACGTTCCCTGTTGATGTAGAGTATTCATTTTCATTGGTACGTGGTATCATTTTGTGTGCATGTGTCACAGTTTATGTATTCATTCTAATCTTGACAGATATACAGGTAGTTTCCATCCTTTTACTGTTAACTAACAGTGCCACAATGAACAGACTGGGGGATAAGGTACAAGAGAACGTACAATGATAGAAACGTTTCATATCTGCTCTGTCCAATATGGCAGCCACTAGCTGCATGTGGCTATTGAACTCTCCAAATGTGGCTAGTGTGGCTGAGGAAACAAACCTTTAATTTTAGCTCATTTAATTAATTTAAATTTAAGTAGTCTGTCACATTTGGCTAGAGGCTACAATATTAGAAATGTTAGAGGGGTATTTGAAATGAGGGAGAGTTCCTATAATGCGATGGATAGATCACTTTTCATGAAGAGTCATACTTAATGCTTAAAAAGTTGCTGGATAGCTCTGACTTGTGTGGCAGTGGGTTGGGTATCATCCCACAAGCCGAAAGGTCACCCATGTGATGCCTGGTCTGGGCACATACTTGGGTTACAGGCCAGGTCTGCGGTCAGGGAGAGGCAACGGATCAGTGTTTCCCTCGCACTTCGATGTTTCCCCGCCTTTGTCCCTCAATTCTCCTCTCTCTAAAAACAAATAAATTAAATCTTTTTAAAAAATTAAAAAGGATCTAGATTTAGTCTTGGGACGATACATAGCAGGAACCTTTCAAACCAAAGATATAGTGTGTGCAATGATTACATGGGAGGATTTGTGAGATGTTAAACAGCAGCTACAGGAGACTCACGGCTGTAATGGTTAGAGTTGCAAGTAGCATTTTAACTAGTGTTACTGTTGCATATTCAAATATCTGTGATAATAACTATAACTAAAACTCATCATTTTTGCCATTTAATCTCTGAGAAGAACACCATTGATACGCAGCACTGACAAACTAGGTGGGGCCTTAATAAACAAATTAACTGATACCAAAATGGAAGAAGAGCATTTATCTTTAAATAATTTTCAAGAGCATCATAATAACAAGTATAAGAGTAAGAACAGGCAGAAGAAATCAAAAAGAAACATTAGAGGTTTATCATGTGTTAAGAGATAAAGTGCTTTCTGAGCATTCTGTTATTTAATCTTTGGAACTCATTGAAATCAATATTATTCTTAATCCCATCTGAGAACTAATAATAATTCTTAATTTTAGAGCAGTAAAGTGAATGGCCTAAAGTCTTACAGATGGTAGGCGGCAGAGCTGGGATTTGAACTATGTGATGTTGAAGAGCAAGTTCTTAGGCAGTTAATATCTCTCATGTTTAACAGATTAAAAATGAATGATGATACAACTTATCTTAAGTCAAAAAACCGTTTGAAGACTCTGGAGCAATGAAAAATGTCTTAGTTTACTATCTGCCAATTGACTGAAATTTAATAAAGTGTGTTTAGTTCATATGTCTTTGGGTTGTGTTTTAAGAAAACCTAGTAATATAAAGGGACAGCTCATTTCACTCAGAATTAAAGATAAAACAGAGAAAATGGATTATGCTTCCAATATTTTCACACCATCTTGCCAAAGGGGCCTTTCCCAGATCTGTTGCTCATACTTTTAAATTTTATATTAGATCTAGAATCTTGTAAATTGATTTCATGTTGTCAAACCTGATCCTAATTTTCATCCTCAGAGGCCAATTTAAGATCTCAAGGCAACTTGCTTTAATGGATAAATGAGAGAGAGCTTCATAAGAATTTTACATTTGACACATGAATAAAGGGTTTTGAGAGGAGTGAAATGATTTCCCAGGTTGCCTGCTTACATCTCACTATGCTGCATGCTGGAGTTACCAAAGCAAATTAGGCACAGGATTGCCCTCAAGATCCCTGCATTGCTCTTGATACTGAGAGGTCATCCTTTCCAGAATGAGCTGGAGAATTTTAGCCTCTGATATTAGTTGCAAACAATTTCTCCCTATAGGATGCATTACCCCTATAATGGACTATACGAGGACCTAATGACATCCCTAACAGAGCCTGATGGTGCCCCTACCCAGATAGATCCCCATTATCAGGCTGGAGCACTCCTCTGACAGCCTCCTGGGGTTCTGACAGTTCGCATTTATGCTTGTCTCCTAAAACTTACCCTTAGCAATAGGAAACTACCTTGCCAAGAAATTCCTTGGAAATTATTCCCTTATCCTAGAGGCAGTCAACAACCAGTGACTGACAGACATCAAGTCAAAGCCCTCTTGCTACAAGCAGAGATGACTTAATGGTGCCATTTGTGTTTCCTTGTTCTCCACGGGGTCAGGCTGAGACTAGACTCCAACCTGAGATAACATCCTTGCTTAGCTTCTTCCCCATGCTCTAGTTTACTTTCTTCATTTTCTTACTGGTTTCACTCGACAGCAGTCACTTGCCCTGGGTTTCTTAGGTAAGCCATGTAAGGCAGTGTTAGATTTCTATAATCTTGCATGACCTCCTGATAGAACTTTGAGAAGGACCTAGTTTCTTTTACTTGTTCTAGAGAAATCTCTAAATATAACTCTTCTCCAGACTTAACCTTCTCTAGAAGGAGACAGTTCTTTACAGAAGATAGAAAACCAAGTGAGTCTAACAGAATCCGTGATGGAAGCCACTTTGGCATCTAGGTATGTGAAGACTTGCAAGACGAATGATGAGAAACGAGATCAGTGGTCTCCTGACTCCTGGTGCAACCCTTTTTCCTCAGCTCACTCACTGCCTCTCTGTCCATTGTTGTCAGGATTTAGGATTGAGTATGATTCTTTGCATGCTCTGAGTAAAATTGTTTACATGGTAAGAAAGATTATTGCTGAACTGTTTCCAAGCTTTTGGAACAAGGATACAGGGACCAAAAAAAAAAAATGTGCCCAGTAAGCACTAGCCTTAATCAGAGACTGAAATTGTTCACAATTGAAATTATGCTGCAACAACATGAATTTTTACTTCAAGGAGATGCATTAACCAGAGTAAAAATGAAAAGATATAGCCTCTTCTCTCGAAGGAATGGATAGATGAGTGACTAAATAGCTGGATGATGGCTGAATGGAGGAATGAATAAATCAGTGGGAGAATGAGCATTTGTATAGACTTGTAGCAGTTTCTCTGAAGACTAATTCTTTGCTTCAGTTAAAAATGGTATTACTAAAGATAACTAAAAACAAAAAGGAGAAAGGCAAGCAAGTATTTTTTTCTCTTTAGTCTCTTTTTTCTTTCTCATAAACATGATTAAAACAAAATGTTGATTATTTGGAATATTCATTAAGGAAAGTATTATTGTGGGCTCATTCTCTTTTCAAGACATCTAGTGATTTCTAATAATATAATTCACATTAGTTTCTTCAGAGACAGTATTTTTACTACTTAGGAGACATGATGTTTTGAAAACTTAACAATTTTGAGAATGAAACTTTTCCACCTTCCCAGAATTATATTTGAGAGGTATATTTTATTTAAAAAATAGTATGAGTAAAATGTGTTTAGTTCTTTATATGTATGCTGAAAGCCCGGACAATGAGAAAATATAATAGCATGAAAAGTTGTAAAAAATATATTTGCAGTAACTGATTAGCAAACCTAAGAAATCAGCAGTTAAATCAGCTACTCTACTTCTGGGTATTGAATACATTTCTGAAGAAACCCAAAATACTAATTCAAAAAATATATATGCACACCTGTATTCATTGCAGCATTATTTACAATAACTAAGCTATGGAAACAACCCAAGTGCCTAGCAATAGATGAGTGGATAAAAAAAGCTGTGGTATATCTACACAATGGAATATTATTCAGCCATAAAAAAGAATGAAATCTTACTATTGCAATAGCATGGATGGCCCTAGAGGGTGTTATGCTAAGTGAAATAAGTCAGTTAGGGAAAAATAAATGTCATATGATTTAAGTTATGTGTGAAAAATAAAGAATGATATAAATGAACAAAATAGAAAGAGACTGATACAGAGAATAGACAGTGGTGGGAGGGGAGAGGGTCTGGGGGACTAGGTAAAAAGATAAAAGGATTGAGAAGTACAGATTGCTAATTACAAATAGTCATGGGAATGTAAAGTACAGCATAGGAAATATAATCAATAATATTGAATTAATTATGTATGATGTCAGTTGTGTACTAGAAATATTAGGGGAGGCACTTTGTAAAGTATATAATTGTCTAATCACTATGCTATATACCTGAAACTAATACAAAGTAATATTAAATGTAAACTGTAACTGCAGAAAAAATAAAATATGCATTAAAAATCAGCAGTTACAAATGTATTAGCTTGAATGAAATATTACAAAATGAATCAAAGATTAAACTTAATAAAAGTATATGGATAGAAGGAATTCATGTTGAAGCCAGTGTAGCCTTGCATTTTACATAATATTTAAAACCTTATTCTTTGTCTAAACCTCAGTGAAGTGAAGGCTCATGAAGACTGTCCTTTGAAAGCCTCAAGTGAAGGGAAATATTAACCATAGACCTATTTTTTTAACCCTCACAACTTGTCCCTATCATTACACTTAGGAGACAGGGGGACGCTCCTGATGTTTTGTTCGTTAAATGTCCTGGTGCTTCATCGTGTTTCTCCTGGAATGCCACGGCTTTTACACCACAATTTTTAAACTACTGCCTTCAAGAGCTAGGGGATAAGTGTTAAGACCAACTGACTCTGAAATATCACTGAGATAAGATCACTTAAACAGAAAGTAATTAAAATATTTAGATAAAATTATAGAACATAAAAGAAAATCATTTCAATGAAAAGACAGTGTATTATGGTCCTTCTTTATAAACACATTTTCTCTGGTTACTTTTGGCAAGATAACTAAATGTGATTGAAATGTGCATGCATATGTATATATTAAGCCCCTCGGTTTAAATTAACATAGAGTGTTTTACAGAAAAAAAGATATACACATGGAGTTCTTTGGAAGTGGTAATGACAGGATAAGTCAGAATAAAAATGACACGGGTAAGTGCATAGCTTTGTTACACACCGTGGCATGACTTCTAAGAGGTTTAAAGGTGTCAAGGTCTGAGAAAGCACAGTCAGACCCTCTAATGTGAGTCCTCGTGTGGGTCCTCAGTTTATTTATGCTGTCATTCTGTACCATGTCATTGGCCTGAAACACTCAGATTGTCATGGCCTACTTCCTTGGGCAAATAATAATATAAGTAATCTATCTCAATCTGACTTTTCCATTGATCTCTAATTTGAATCACTTCTTTAGGATATTCTACCAATGACATCCTTGACAAACAGTGAGAAGGGATCAGAATAGATAGCCATTCAAAAAAAAAGTTTAAAGATAATGTACTGATACCTTTTTCTCATAATGCATATTATAAGATTAGCAGGGACTGTGGAATGTATTGATATGAGAATGATGAACAGAGCGGAGAAATGGAAAATACTGCAAGTGTGTTTGATGTACTACCATAATTGAATTTCGGAAAAGCCTAAGTGATAATAAAAATGTGTGGTGCAAAATTAATCACACCTTCTTTGATGTGAATTTTTAGTTCCTTGGTTCATCAGGAATATATCTATAAAAACAAATATAACATTCTTTTCTATATAGGAAATTTTCATCCCATTTGGTTTCTGAGCTAGATTTCTTTGGAAGTTGTTATATGTGGTTACATTTGCAAATTAATTTTCAAGTTTGCCCACACATAGACTTCGGCATCAGTAGGTGTATTAACTTCATCCAGGGATAGATTTTCTGGTGTGAAATTGTTGTGAAGTTATTATGATAAAGAACGGAAGGAATTGGCCTATTTCTCCTTGGAATGCTTCCATGTTGCTCATTTGGGTAGCTTACTTATACTTACTTTAATACTCTTCTCAGTCTGCAATTACTTCACGTCTCTGAAATTTATTTTTCCCTACAGTGCAATAGAGACAGTTATAAGAATTAGAAGTCTGTGGGGGGAAAATTGGTGAGTGATAAAGTCTGACCGAACGTGTTGTTCTTTTACAGTACCAAGTGGGCTTACTCATCGTTATCATGTTTGGTTGTAACAGAGCTTGAAAGAGAAGTAGGGGAGGAATCCAGTGATCTGAGAGTCACAGAGTTTGCAATCAGAATGCACCTCCAGTATAGCTGCCTACGTTCCACCAAGTAAAGAATTGTGTTTATTCACGGCAGTTGAAGGGCCTGAGCTAAGATGATACCTCTGTTATGTGGCTGGAGGGGCTAAAATCTACTTCTCCTTTCTTGATTGCTAGAGTAACTTTGATAAAATTACAAGTCTGAGCAGTCTCTCATACTCCTCCTTGAAGATTCTTGTAGATGCACTCTCATTAGAACTACTATCAGGCAAGTTCAATTTGCAGTAAAAGCAAAATTAGAGCTAATGGAACCTATGGATTCGGTGGTTCTTTCAAGGCCATAGGACTGCCAGGAAGGTGCTGTCAGTGTCCGTGGCTAGTGGCTTTCTTGTGGTAACTACTGTCTTGTTTTTCTTGCAAATGCCTTACTTTGAGTAAGTATCCTAGAACCATAGAAGTTTTGAATCTGCAGGGTTCTTATTTTTTTACCTCGTCTTTCCCCTTCATTTTACAAACATGTGCTTATACCCAAGAGGGTAAAAGGTTCTCTAGATCACATGGATTCTTCGTGACTGAGTCAGGGCTGAAACTCTCAATTCCGACTTACATTCATTCTAAGGCAGGCTTTCTCTCAATGCCATACTCTATTGCCTCTGTTAGAGTCACGAGGTAAGTCTCTTAGAATGAGAACCACAGGTGATACATTACATGATTAGCACACTACATCTTGGACAAGTTGGAAGAAAAGTAGCTATCTTAGAAAAATAATGAATGAATTCTAACTCAGCCTGTTCACTAGGTAACCTACGAGTTAGCAAGATGTCAAGCTGGAAGAAAAAGATCAAAAAGATGATGGGAAAAGAAAGGCACATGGAGATGAAATAATCAGACTGTGTCTTTCTTAAGTTTTTTGGATCATACATAGTAAATGCTTTGCCTGATGGTAACCTTGCAGCACCCAGAAACCATGAGTCATTTTTCTCCTTTCCCCTTGATTTTACCCTTGACTTTTCAGAAGTGGCTCAGTTCTGAGCATTGTGAGTAGAACTCTTTACCCACCAACCTCAATCTGTTAGCCATACTCTTTTAGAAATCACTTTCCAGCCACATGAAATTTCACTGTTTGCATTCTCCAGGAAGCCTTGATTTGTTGCTATCCTGTAGACCCTTCTGTCCCTCTCGAGGCTCTTACCCTGCCCTTTCCCAGTCGTATGCCTTTAACTCAAGCTGCTTATCATTGTTGTTGTTGTTGTTTATATGTTTTAATATAACTAGACTATTCAGCAATGTCAAGGAGAATCATATATACTGCTAGGTTGATATGTACACTTAGTCTTCAGAAAGGTGTTTAGCATTAAGTAACTCAGAACACAGAAAACAATGCATTAAGCACATTATCTTCTATTATTCTTTTTTCCTAAACTGTAAATGATAGGAGAGGACAAGACATACCTCTTTCTTCCAAGTAGATTACCAACATTGTCCCCAATGTGACCTAGTTCCTTAAATAAATATGGAACATTCAAAGAGTTAAAGTTATGAATTTCACATTTCTCTAGACTGGACTGAAAAGAACAATCTGTGACAGATCAGACTAACAAAGGTAACAGATGTTGGATTGGAAGCTGCACAGTCTAGAGGAGGACAATTAATTTGTGAAAAGTAGCTTTTCTCCCCGCCCTCCCCACCCCGCCACAGAGTGTGTTTTTAATGGTCTTAGCAAAGCATAGTGGAAATATATGCATTCTCTGCAATCAATTTACATGTTGAAGCATTTGTTTTCTTCCTATCCTAAACATAATTGCCTATTCAGTAATAACCCTCATAGTGGAAAGAAGGGTCAAGAGATGCTGTGTGACTGACATCAGCCTACTGTTAGCAAGCAAGTTTCTTAGAGTACGATGCTCATTTACAGTGTCTTTTCTGATTTCTGGATGCACAACTTGCTGAACATACTGCTAGGAGAAAATAGATATTTCCCCCTTCTCTCTGGTGGAATTTCTTCTCCCTCTGCCTTCTGACTCAATTTTGCCATCTCATTTCTCCAAAGCTGCCAAACACAACAGTCTTCTTTTAATCTTCAGTATATTTTGGAGTCGTGTGAACTTAAGCCAAAGCAGAGTGATGTGGAGATAGCAGGGAATAACCAGAAATGGTCTTAAGCATGCATTGAACATGTTTTTTTTAAAATTATTATTTATTATCTGCTGATGCTGATGAAATCTTGTAGTTTAGCAAGGCAGTTGTGTTTGAAGCCATTTACAACAGATTTTGTAAAATTGCCCATTGAATTCTCTGTTTGGATATCAGCCATTAAGATGGAATGTGATATGAGAACGGTTTCTAAAGAGCTGACAGCGGAGGACAAACTAGGAGGGAGCATCAAAAGGAGACTGCCTATTCAGACTGCACGTCAGCCCCATTTCTGGAGCTCAGATCTCTCGTGGGTCTGCTTAGAATGTGCAGATTTATTTATATTTTAAAAGATTTTTATCAATTTATTTTTCAGAGAGAGGGCCAGGGAGGGAGGAAGAGGAGAGAAACATCAACATGCAGGACAAACATCGATTGGTTGCCTCTGGCAAGCCTCCAGTACAGGACCTGGCCTGCAACCCAGGCACGTGCCCTGACCAGGAATGAAACTAGTGGCCTTGCATTTTGTGGGATGATGCCCAACCCACTGAGCCACACCAGTCAGAGCAGAACTTGCAGATTTAATGTGACGCTTCCTGTCCCTTTGACTGTCTTCTTTACTTTAGTCAAGGAAATTGATTTTAAAAATTACTGTGTTTTTGAGCTGCTTGTAAAAGTATCCCTGTTTCAGGTAAACAGAAGTCTATTTTCTTAGCAAGGTGTGCTATTTCTTTGGGCTACCTCACCACGTGCGTAACAACTAATTATAGAGTGCAGATAATTTTAGTAGGTGACAATCTTTTTTCTCCACTTATTTGCTCCTGGAACATTTTACTTTTCCTTTTTTTTTAAGGTTTTGTTTATTTATTTTTCTTAAAGAGAAGGGTAGGAAGTGGGGGAAAGAGGGAGAGAAACATTGATGTGAGAGGGAAACATCAATCGGCTGCCTCTGGTACACGCCCACCCCAACCAGGACTGACCAAACTCACAACGCAGGCATGTGCCCTGACCAGGAATGGAACCAGAGACCTCTGGCTCTACAGGACAATGCCCAATCACTGAGCCACACAGGTCAGGGCTCTTAGAGCACTTTTCAAAAAACTTTTCCTGGGGGCAACTTAAAAATAATTGTTTTCTATATTAAAATTTTAAACAACTTGATTAAATGTAGCAGGGCTCACTACAGTTAAAGGTTTAATTTAAGAGTGGAGCATTTCAGTTTCCGCATAGAAAAATTTTGTTACAGTGCAAACAGCAAGCAGAAAACCCACTTACCGTAATACCATCTTCACCTCTTTGGTCACATACTATGCTTTTAACACTTATCCAACAAATAAACTCAATAGAGTGCAATGATGGTAGTTAAGATGCAGGGCAGGCTGTTACTAGCACTGGAAAACAAAGGAAAGACATTTCAAATCACAGCTCTGATTGTGGTCAATAGACCACTTTGTTCATAAAAGCTTTGATGAAATATAATACATAGAGTGCTCGTGGATGTAGTATACATGCAGGTCCCAAAATTCCCCTGGAGAATTTTCCTTGATGAGAATATTAGTACTTAACTGAAAATTGTGGCTTTTGGACCCTTTCATTTTTATTCCTGGGAACACATTAAATACAAAAGCAACTTGTTTAGCTAACATTGCAGTTCAGACTCTTTGCCACTTGTGTATTCATTTCCAGCAGTGTGCAATAGCAGCTGATCTTAACCACTCAACAGAAAATAGAGGCACAGGGACCTAACTATTACCTCAATAAGTGTAGACAAGCAAGAATTAAATTGACCTTCAACTTAAGATTTTCTCTGTCCTTCCTTGAAGTAGGGATATTTAGAGGTGCTAAGTTGATTTATGTTAAGTTAAAGCCATTTTAGTAAAGCAATGACCTTGTACCAAAAAATGTTTAAATGTCTAGTTCTTTGGGCATCAGCGAAAAAAATACCATTTTTAAAATAACACTTTCTGTGAAAGCTTTAGACTGCCAGAGAATTTACTCCAAGTGCTTTTACTTTTTAAAAGATTTTATTTGTTTATTTTTAGAGAGGGGAAGGGAGGGAGAAAAGAGGGAGAGAAACATCAGTGTGATTGGTTGCCTCCTGAACACACCCCAGCTGGGGACCGAACCCACAACCTAGGCAAGTTCCCTGACTGTGAATCAAACTGGCAACCTTTCACTTTGTGGAATGCGTGCATTTAAACAACCTCTCAATAAGAATAAATTAAAACATGGCTATGACCTGGTTTTTATTTTAACTTTTATTTACAGGTTGAATAGTGCCAAAAATGAATGAAAAAAGAAAACACTAGTTAGTTCATTATATTCTGATTAAATTCTCTTTATGAGGATTTCTCATTATGAGGATTAAATAGAAGTTATGGGTGTGGGTTCCAATCCTACTTCTCTTCTTAAATTACCTTGGACAGCACCCCTCATGGTGGAACTTCTTGGACACATAAAAAAAGTAGAGGGAAAAATGTCTAAGATCTTTTCAAGCTTTGAATATTCTGGGGTTATAGCTCAAACAAATTTTAAAATGATTCATAATTCAAGAGACACATACAATTGGATATTTATTACAGACAATTTAAGCCATAGAAAAGGAATATAAATTAAATCATATGAGTGATCTTATAGTTTACTCATACTATATGAGTTCATATAGTTAATGTAATTAATGATTATAATTTACTCAAAACTTGCTGACATGGAAAGTAAAATAAATATTTCAACATCCCTTAAATACTTTTACTAAGAAAGAGCAGAAATGTTTATAAATCTGTTACAGGAGTTATTTTCCTGTAAAATTCCAAATAAGATCCTGATTTACCAAAGGCTGTTGGGTTGATTTTTTTTTTTTTTTGCCTCTTGTTTTTCTAAGGTATAAACTAATACAATTTTTACAGAGCATTAACACTTTTTTTCATTCACCCAGAGAGCAAACACTCACCTTAACTGACAAGGTGAGAGAATTGGTACAAAAGGATGTAGTACTTTATGTGCAATAAAGGTCATCCCGAATCAGTTCCGGTGGGAACGGCGAGCCACTAGTTCAATAGTTAAGACTCTCCTGTTCCAAAATCCTGGGACAGAACTTGCTGGTGCCATTTAAATCGCAGGAGATCAGAAATTTTATATTTTCATCTAAGTGATACCTTTTTCCTACAAAATTTCCCTGAGGCCTCATTCCTGAAGTGGTCAATACTCTAAATACAACATTCTTTTCCCATCCTCCTTCCTACGTTGTCTGCCCCTTATTACCTGTCTTTTCATAGGATTATATCCTTCCTTTTAGATCTATTCCTGGAGTCACTGCTTCACAATCATCAAAGATGTTATGTCTTCAGCAGTTTCTGCTAGCACCCTGCCAGTATTAAATTCAGGCTCTCCTCCAAAGATCCTACTCCATGGCCAACCTTGCTGAGTTCTGTTTATTCTCACGGAGGTGGTGGCTTTCATGATCTTTTGTGCTACCTGGATTACTGCTTTTTTTTTAAACACCACTTTGTTTTCAAAGCTCACACAAACTGTCAATAGTGCCTTCTGTACTTCTCCTCTACTGATATCTAATAATTTGCTCTCACAAAAGATTTTTGGTATCTGGATTAAGTTTTCAGTCCTAAGCCCATTTCTGCCATCACCTTCAGTGTTTTCAACAACCAGTTATTATATTGAACTATTGTGTATTGAATTGGTGTGTTGACTGCCCCATAACATAACCTCTTAATTTATCACATTATCTGCAATAGCTTCCTCTTCAATCTCTCTTAACCGTTCACTCTGAGTTAAACTCAAGACCATACAACTTCATGACACTGCTCTTTTTCCAAAATCATGAAATCAACATCCTACTGTCGTCCCCACACCTACTTTCCAGTTGAGTTTTTCAATTAACGATCACTCTCCAGCCTCCTGGGAATGTCCAATTCATCGGCCTCTCTTTCTCTCTTCACTTGTCATCCTTTGTGCCCCATATCTGATTAAATCCCAACCTTGGATGTGCTCAGCTTTCTCTGTGTCTTTACATAAAGGTAAAGAAAGTCAAAAGAGAAAAAGAGTTTCTTGTACTATGGTCACCAACATCAGCTACGTATCTGGAATTCCTCTAAAATTCTACTACTCTTCCTGGTTACCACCTCATTCTCTGATTCTCAATGGCTATTGCAAGCCACCTTCACTCTTCGGAAATTGCTGCCTTCCTACCTCTCCAGACACTCAGCAAATGACATCCCTTTTCACTTAATTTAGAAGATAGCAGTCATGAGATAGGACCTCTCTCTACCTGCTACCATTAAACTTAAAAATCTATCATCAGAACACAGCTTGTCTCCTTCTCTCCTGTTACAATAAAGCAGAGTAAAAGTGGAGACACAGGAAGTATGTCTTTTTACTAAGGAACATTTACCAAGAAAGATTTGTTAAAGGAAATGTGTTCTCTTTCTATCTAGTACCATGTTAATACTGAAAATGGAAATATCATTTTTTTCCTCTTAGACTCACACATGTACTATTTAATTTTGGTTTTATAGAGTAGAGCAAACACTATTAGAATTAAAATAAGTTTAGAATTCTGACTTCTGTATTTACCAATAACTTTAGGCACGTCACTTAATCTCCTCCACCCTCAGTTTTCCCGTTTGTAAAAGAAGAAGAGTATAGTTAGAATAATTAAGTGGTCACCCCCAGTTGTCTTCCACCCCCACTACCCATCTACTACATTCTTTTCCTTTGTTGCTATTCATACTAATAATTTTATGAAACCTCACATTAAAGTAAAACACAAATATATTTCTTCAAAATGATGAAGCAAAGACAAGTTAACAATAGAGGGATATAATGAAAAATATGTGCCTTATCTTGAAATAATGTTAAAACTGAAACTGATGACTACAACCAAAGTAATATTTGTTAGGCTTAGATGTGAAATTTATTGATATACTTCACTGCAAAGAAATCTAGCAGATTAATGAAAAGCTAATGCTCTGGAAATAAATTATTATAATGACCCTGCTCCTAGTAGCCACAAGACCTTCTATAAATAACCTCAATCTCTAAAAAGTCTGTCTCCTTGGCTTTAGCCTCCAGGGAGGCTAAAATATTCCTCATAAGGTGTTGGTAAGGTTTAAATCAGATAAAGCATATAATGCAGTTAACACTATGCTTGGCATATAGAAGTACTCAATAAATGCTATTAGTATGGAGAAAGAGAGAGAAAGAAAGAGAGAGAGATGGGACTTGTGATATAGTTTTATTTGTTCTTTCTTTTACACCAATCTCATGGCCAGGTGGTAAATGTATTAAATTCTAATTGATTAAGTCATTTAAAATAAAGAACTAGCCTATACTTTCAGATCTGAACAAGTTGCCCAGTCTTTGTCCTCTGACCACCTCCAGATGATGGTGACCTTGCCACTGAGTGTGGGTGCAGAAGCAAGAAAAGGGACATTTCAAGTTAAGTCTTTGCCTTAATGCCTGACCCTTGAACAGTGCTGTTCTCGAATGATGGTTATCATTACATTGGAAGATTGGTCCAATGATCATTAATGCAAAAAACTTTAGGAAATTGTTTGTGTCCGCACTATAGTGATAGTTCAAATACAGGGAATTCTCCTCCAAACTTAGTGATTTTTCTAGTGAGCATAGAGTAATATTTTTGTTAACTCTTTTTCTACGTTGCTACTAATATTTCTTAAACCCTATAGTTACTGTGGTTATATTGTGGATTTTTTGCATTATGTCTTGGGTGTTTGGATTTAATTTCCTTGTTTTTGTTCTTCATACTTTAATTATAATTTGTATATATTTGTTCAACTCTGGTTGCCATTTTATTCAATAACGCTTGTCAAACTTCCCAGGCTTTTTAGCTGTGGGTCCTTTTTGCATGTAAATATGAATCAATATCTAAATCAAAGTTGGATGAACTGTTGTGTTCCCTCCCCTGACCTGGTATGAGTTGTTCATGCATTTAATTAATGCCACTAATAAATGATATTTTTGTTCCAAGAAACAAAATAAAATCACCATAAAGGAGATTTCTGCTTCTGTATTTTACAAGGGCAAGATAGAATGTTATTTAATGTCCTCAACGTCAAAATTGTCCTTGCAACTTTTGTCAACAAAGCATGCACATTTAGTTTCAAGAAAATGTGAAATGTGAAGTCTAAAGCCATAATAATAGAGACTTTTGACACCAAGACAAAATTAGCGTTTTTGTGAACCTTACTGAGAAATGTTGGTTTTGTGTCTCATTGGTCATATGTGCCTGCTGGCTATATCTGGTGAGTCATTTTCCTTTAAATAAAATCCTCCCGCATTCCTTCATATTGCCAGAGGTCATTCAAGTTATAAACACAGGAAAATGCCATAGAGCTCTGGTGAAGGCATTGCTTCCCACAGGCTTCCCTGTGGTGTGTGAGAGGTGCCAAATTATCATTTTCTAAGCTTATGTCACAGAGTTGGCTGTTTTCAGCCTTCAGTCTAATCCTTCCTTCTGAATACTTGAATACAGAAACAGGTCACTTTGTAAAAATAGAACTTGTATTTTCTACTACAAATTTATCCATTATTCATTAACACCTTGATCTACGGTGAGACCTGACTCTTAAGTATTAATATGTTCTTCAGTGTTTTATTGATTTCAGCCCACCTGAATAGGGTATCTCAAACATAAGAATTAAATTGAAAAACTGCAAAAGAAGGAAGAAACATATGACATTGTGGATTTCCCATTTTTTCAAAGCATGTTTTGATTTATTTTCTTCCATAAACGCACATTTGTTTCTAGCTAGACCATTCTGCTGTACCTTGGCATTTGGTGGTTTTAAGTACTGGCTATTTGCTGAATTTGGAATAGCCAATTATTTTTTAGTTCAATTGACAATTTACTAATCTTGGTTTTATGTGATAATTAAATCAATTAAGCAGAAGTGAATACAAATGCAGATATTCATTAGGGTCAAATTTATATTTCCTTTTCCTAAACAACATTTTAAAATGTGTAAATATAGTTATCAATTTAGCACAGACAACTTTTTAATAAAAACATGAACTATTAACATATAATAATGCACCATCAGATTGATTCAGATATTTTGTCATTTTATTCCATTCTTATATAAAATATTTTGGATTATGTGGTTTTTTTCCAGTTTTATTGAATTATAATTGACATATAAGTTAATTACTATATAAGTTTAAGGTACACAGCATAATGGTTTGACTTACATATGTATTAGGAAACGATTACCACAGTGTGTTTAGTTAGCATTCAGTATCTCCTACAGATTCAATGAAAGGAGAAAGCAAAAGAAGAAGAAAGTATGTTTTTCCTTGTGATGAGAACTCTTAAGATTTACTCGTCTATATTTTTATTGTTAACTAGAATGTTTTTGTTTGGTACAACAGTGTAAAAAGTAGGTTCATAAATTTTGTGAGATTGGGTTCCCATTAGATAATTCTCAGAATATAGGTGTAATTAAAGACAACAGGAGTATTTAAAATTCACTAATTTATGTTCATGAACATTCTTACAATGGCTGCCAGGGGGACAACTTTTACTGGAATTATCTTTTGTGAGTTCTCCTCATTAAAGGGTAAGGTATTACTAAAGTGACTAATTACCCTTTTTTCCAGAACTGCAATGTCATCTGTGAAGGAGAAGATTTGTTAATGCCTCCTTTTAGATATCCGAAGTCCTTCATCTGTAGACTTCGCTTAGGTGACGGACAATAAGTATTTTAACTGGCCCCTGACGCAGCAATGCCCAGATGGCTTTCTTCCCATGTAGTGCAGGGGCCACTTCTAAATGTCTGAGTGGTTTCTGTCACTCCCCAAAGAATTTCCTAGCAGTCATGACATTTGGCCTAATCACTTCTTCTCTGTTACAAGGCTCCCTTCCCCTGCAGTGGTCCTCATACTCAGAAAGCCTTCTGTTGTCTGAGGTCCACAGCTACCCACATGTGCAGCCGACAACTTGCTTAAAGTGTTCGAACTTCTCTTAAAAAAATAAGACCTCTTCATTTTATGCTTTTAGGTGATTTTTCTGGAAATAATGTCAAACTCTTGAGGTTTCATGGTGTTACACTTTTCAAAATTACTAATGAACAAACATTTTAAAGGTATAATTGGAATGACACTGAAGATATTTATAAAGCATTACCTAAAAATGCAATAAAAATAAACTCAATTTTTATTTATTTCATGAATAATTCAATTATTGTGGAAAAGTATTCTAAAGAAATACACCAAAATAATGACAATTATGGGTCTCAAGCAAAAGGGCGAGGGGAGGAGTTTACAGCTTTCTTCTTTGTGTACTCTCTTTTGCAAATATTATAAAAATTATTACTTCAAAAAACTGTTTAAAATAATTGTTAGATAGACAATAAACATAAAGAAAAATAACTACAAAAAGAATATTTCTCAAAGATTTTTACCATATATTACTGTAATAATTTTTTCTGATATCTATACCTGTTATTATTTTATATATTAAAAATTATGATGATTAGGAATTTCTCAAACTTTATAGTACTTCCCAAATTTTATAGATGATGCCCCTCCCTCATGGTTTTTAATATTTTGGAGCTTTAGTAGTAATGTTAATTTAATACTCCTTTTCTCCACCTCAATTTACTGGAAATCCCCAATATAATGAAGTTAGTTACAGAAAATTTTTTTAAATTGAAGATGATATTAATCACTTTTACTTTATTTATTTATTAAACTATAGTTGACATACAATATTATATGGGTCTTGAATGTAGATTTGGAAGTATTTTAAGATTAATCTGTAGTTTTGAAAAGTTCATCAGGAAATGATGGTTTCTATAATTGGAGTAATATGTCAAAATAGATGAATACCAAATTATAATAATTCCTGAAATTGTCATGAGGCAAAATTTATTCTACTTTCATAAATGTTTCTATTTTCTTGTTAGGAAAAAGAGACACAATCTGAAATCCAACTCTAATTTTCCCATTGGCATAAAATAGAAGACCTTAGTAATTACTTGTCTTTTTCTTCTAACCACTTAGTGTCATATTTTCTTATTTTTGCCAATAAATGCAAATAATGAAGATTCCCATTAGGAGTAAATGTTCTCTTACAATGGCAGTGGTACTTACATCTTTGACTCATTCTTTGCAATATTTCACATCTTACCACAGTTAAAGAATGTTCCTTTTTTGGACATATTAGTTTGAATTAGCCTTCTTCTGCACACTGTCCATTTTATGTGATTCCTAAATGCATGCTGGGACCAAATCTAATTTTAAAAGGTTTTTCTTGCATTTTGAATGAACTGAATTAATAAAACACTCCTTAAGACTTTTCCTTAAAGCTTTGTTCAAAAGATGATTTGGTTCTCAGTATTAACCCTCGGTATATAAGCAAGCCCTCAGGATTTGCCTACATGACCCATGTAGCTAATTTAGGCTCACTATTTTAAAGGGTGTCTACTGTGTACCAGACATTATGTGATATTTAATGGCTCCAATATATAGTATTTACTGAATTAATGAATAATAATTATTAGTATTGTTATTATTATTATCATTAGACCCATACCTGCAGGTCCTCCATCTTTTTTGCATTTTCTTTCATTTCTTTCCCTCTGTGGGAACCTGAATAATAGCACCCAGAGGTATCCATGTCCCAATCCCTGGAACCTGCAAATATGTTACCCTTCATGGTAAAAGGGATTTTGCAGATGTGATGAAGTAAAATATCTTGCAATGGGGAAGATTATCCTGCATTATTATGCAAGACCCCTCATAAGAGGGAGGCAGGAGGGTCAGAGTTAGTACTACCAAAGGTGACAACAGAAGCAAGATACTGGAGTCATGTAAAGGAGGGACCAAAAGCCAAGTAATGCAGACAACTTCTAGAAGTTGAAATTTCAAGGAAACAGAGGCTCTCCTGAAACCTCCAGAAAGGCCACAGCCCTGCTAATGCCTTGATTTTAGAGTTGCTGACCTTCAGATGTGTGAGAAAATACATTTGTATTGTTTTAAGCCACTGAGTTTGTGGAAATTTGTTAAAGCTGCCGTTAGAATCTCACACACCATATTTACCTCCATTTCTTTCTTTCTTTCCTGCCATTCGGTGTTGCCTGTAGAACCAAGCATCCATGGTAGTATTTAGCACTTAGACTGGGCGATATGCAGAATTCACATTTAAGTTCATCCCCTTTGCCACATTGGATAGACTCCTACAGTTTACACCATGAGTGCACTGTGACTTCTATCTGCTCAAAGTCCTTTGCTGTCATTGTCACATGAATATAAACACACTCAAATGAAACTATGCTATCTTTCTTCAGAAGAACAAGTTGTTCTTGAACTTATTTTCTTGCAGAACATAACTCTATGTCTTTATTGGAAAGTAATGTTAAATTTAGTTTAAAGTTTAAAGATACATGGTCATGTAGATAAACAATGCAGTATTCCATGCAGTATTCAATGCAGTGATTTTTATGTTGTCAGTAAAAGTGTTACCTTAAAATATGGAAATTTTGAAATTATATTCATAGGTATATGTTTAGCTTATATTTGCTTATTCCAAGAACCACTGAGGTATATTTCACTGGTCACAATCTATAACCAAAATATTTTTGCTATAACATATAACTAATTTACCAAATCCATGGACATTAACCAGGGTTTGATTTTGCTCCACCATTAATGGAAAGGGAATTCCATCTGCTATTTTTTTTATGAAAAACCAAGAGTTTGTCTTATGAAGAACCAAGAGTTAAAGATTAGTCTCAATGGTTTTGTTCACAGAAAGTACAAATTATACTTCTGAGGTGTGGGGCAAACAATAGATTATAACACTTGGCTGTATTCTTTCTTTGGTTCATATTAAAAATAGGTAGTTTTACATTTTCTGCTCTTGGTAGTAATTCTGTTTATATCAGGAAATATGCAAATAGATGTGGCACAGATTCCATGGTTGTGTAAATATTGTTTTAACTGTAAAATGACTGAGCACTTCCACTGAGATGGGCCAAGCAGGCTCTTTGCATTGCTTTGCCTATAATTGGTTCCCATGGGACCCACACAGCCCGTGGTTCCTGATAAAGTGGACAGCAATGGGGGAGTTACGAATTAGAAAGCAATTACGACTGGGCTAGTCAATAAAATTTCACAATCATCTGTTAGAGCGTTGTGTTTGAGGTTTGTTAGGGAGCGCAGGATACAAAAATGTTGCCATAAATGTAATTTCATCATATTTCTTGGTAAAACAAACTCTTAGTTGTCTTTTAATTTAGACTTTCTCTGGGAGATTATGCAATATTAGACAATATGATTAATATCGTTATTGAATAATCTAAAATTATTTCCTGTGAAGGAATGAATCTTACTAATGTGACTGAGTATAAACTTCAGTGAAAGGTTCAGACTTGAGATTCAGTTAGGCTGGTGTATCCAGCCTCTTACTAATTATGTGATTTTTGGTGGATTGATTTTTCGCTAAGATTTATTTATATAATTCATAAAATGGAGATAATAATGTACCCAGGAAAAAGTGAAAGATGCAAGAGGCTATATTGTATGACACACAGGACAATAAATAGCATAGAGTACATATAGAGGGAGAGCCCCCAAAATGTAATTATCTTCTGAAGGGTGGGCCCCTGCTAGTACAGGCTTCCCCTGCTATGTGAGTATGCTAGGAACCCATCTGTATCAGTGTACCAGCTGGCATTGTTGTGAGAGGCTGTGTTTGGCCTCAGTGATTTGTTTTTTGAACAATCAATGCATTTGCCCATTTCATGATAGGTGCCCACACCATGCTGAGTGTTCAGCAGTTTTTGACCAAAAACAGCATGACCCCCATGCCTCACACTTCCTGTTCACCCAGTCACCCCCTAAGTGACCTTTTTTTGGTTTATTTCCCTGAATGAAAAAAGTCCTCCAAGGAAAATATTTTGCCAGTGTGGAAGTGGTGAAACAAAAAAAGGCAGAAATGCTAAAAGACATCAAAATCAACAAGTTCAAAAACTGTTTTGAGCAGTGGGGAAAAAATCTTGATAGGTGTATTGCATCAAAGACATTGAATGACTGAAACTTAAACATGTAAAAGTAAATACACAATTTTTAATAAGTAAATTCTGAGATTTTTTTGGTCCTCCCTTGTACATTTGTCATTTCAAGATGTTCCTACCTGACACTATCTTGGAAAAGCCTGTTTTGGAGAAATAAATGGATGAAGCCATTTAGAATTATGAATTAAACATGCTTTTTTAAATCTTTTCAATCATGTCCAATTAAATAGTTTATGTTAAGCAGGAGTTCCTACCTTCCCTGATCTAAGGGAAAATGTCATACAAGATCCACATTGTGTGGATAAAGATTCTGATCCACATTTATTTATTTGTAACTCCTGAAAGTTCTGGAATTTGTCTTTGTGCTTACTAGTTATGACTTTGTACCTAGGGTCAGAGTTCCAATTTCGGCACACAAGGCTCTTGCCTTTGGCAGCTGAAGGCCTGTTATTATGGGCAGAGATTAAAATTACCCTGGGCTAAGATCTGTAATTTTCTATATTAAGTCTTGGACCAGGAGCATAATGCTAGTAAAGTAAGGTATCAGTACAGTGACTCATTTCAATGCCTTTTTCTCATGAAGCAATCAGACTAGTAATTTTAAATCCAGTAAAGGGGATAAATCTGAACCACTCTAGCTTTGTGCTCTAAATAAAACACTATGAATCTGCATAGTGGGATGTGGCTTTCCCATTTATATTTTGTGGAACAGAGCACCTGTTCTCAATACAGAACAGAGATGACTCTTTGTTCACCTTTTTATTTGATGTTTCCCTATGTCTGTGATAATGAAGGTCTTCAATGTATTGTGTCTCAGTTGCTGATGGCCAGTTAAGGAGGCAGAGAGGGACAGTTCAGAGTTCTTTTCTCCAAGGCAGCTAGGTGTGGGCTTACACCTTGGACAGCCAGAGCACATGGACAGGCTGTCAGGAATGCATTCACGGGATCTTTCTCCACTATGCCATTGTCACTTTCCTTCATGTGCCTGCCTTTTGTGAACTATACCACTATTATAATGAAGTCTGATTCTGTTACAAGCCACATTTAATAGCAGTGTAGAGGTTTCTATTGTGTCTTTTCTTCGACTTAGAGCTAATGCATATATAATAATTATAATATGCTTTAGATTTTGTTCAGTTTTGGCACAACTGTTGAACTTGGAAAGTTAAATAAGAAAGTCAAAGGAGTCCCAAAGAAGTTGGACCCAAAGAGGAACGCACCAAGGTACATCATCATTAAGTTACCCAAGATTAAAGGTAAAGAGAGAATCCTAAAAGAAGCAAGAGGAAAGGAGACAGTTACCCACAAAGGAGTTCCCATAAGATTGTCAGCTGATTTCTCAAAGAAACCTTGCAGGTCAGAAGGGGCTTGAAAGAAGTATTCCAAGTCATGAAAGGCAAGGACCTACATCCAAGATTATTCTATCCAGCAAAGCTATCATTTAGAATGGAAGGGCAGATAAAGTGCTTCCCAGATAAGGTCAAGTTAAAGGAGTTCATCACCACCAAGCCATTATTGTATGAAATGTTAAAGGGACTTATCTAAGAAAAAGAAGATCAAAACTATGAATGGTAAAATGACAACAAAGTCACAACTATCAACAAATGAACCTAAAAAAAACAATGAAAACAAAAACTGAGCAAACAACTAGAACTGGTACAGAATCAGAGAAATGGACATCACATGGAGGGATTTCAGTGGGAAGGGAGAAGTGAGGAATAAGGGGGAAAGGTACAGGAAAGAAAAGCATAATTAGTAGGCATAAAATAGGTGGGAAGAGATAAAAATGGTATAGAAAACAGAGGACTCAAAGAACTTACATGTACAACCCATAGACATGAACTCAGGGTGGGGAATGCTGGAGGGTTGGGGGCAGGGTGGGGGGAAGATAAAAGGGGAAAAATTGGAAAAACTACAGTAGCATAATCAATAAAAATACCTAAAAAAGTTCACTTAAAAAAATTAAATTAAATTAAATTAAACAATTAAAAAAAAAAGAAAGTCCAAGGAAAGTCCAAGGACCTAATGAATATTCTATGGCTTTTATATAAAAACATTTCTTTATTCTGTGAATTGCCTAAAAATTCTTCAACCTACAAAGGGACAGGAATGTTATATCAGGATATGATGAATAATTATTAAAACAGGGTGAAAGACTGGAGATTCATTATCCTATCCTCTTTTCTTCTGTGTGCATTTGAAATTTTCCTTAAAGAGAAGTTATTAAAACAGACAAATTAAAGCAGACATATAGGGATGAAAGGGCAGCTTTGGGTTTGTTGATTTTAACAAATATTTGAGAGATCAAAAATATAAGGACAATCTAAAAACTGATTGGAAAGGAAAAGAAGACAACTCTTGGGACATTGTTCAATTGTACATTGTGAGTGATGAGATTTATTCCTTGGAGTGGAAATAAAATCATTTTTATTTGATCAGAAAATCACAAAAAATACTTTTGCATTTGTTAATATATGTGCAGCCTCATAGAAACCATTTAATATTCTTTTCTCTAATAATACAGATCTAAAATATACTCCAAGCTATTCCTTCTCACTGTATACTCTCTTCCATGCAGGCATTCACACAAACACCTATACACACACACACACACACACACACACACACACACAAATACCTAGAATATCTTCCACCCCTATCATGAAAGGAATGTGTGTGTATATTTCACATAAAAGTAGGCCAATTAAAGAATTATTTTATCACAGCATTTGGGTTAATCAGATGATGCTGCAAATTGTCTTTCAAATTCAGATATTTCTATGCAGTTGCTCCACTGTCAAATGCTAGGAAAGTCCAATAATTTTAACAGAACCAAAGCCAGCAAATAATCTATATTTGTATCTTTTAAAAAACTTAAAGCAGTAAGCAACGTATAATTCATTTCCATTTTGATGACCATCTTAATTACAATACTGAGTTAGAGTGAATTTCACCTATTTAACAAAAAACTCCTGACTCCATTAGAGGAATAACCAGCTAACAGATCAGTTCTGCTAGGGAAAAAAAGCTATATGAGTGCCTGAGTATTTGCAGCCTTTATTCCTCCTCTGCTTCCCAAAGAATATTGTACATACGTGTTTTCTTTTTTTCCTGATAAAGATAATATGTGGGTAGAGCTGCAAATATGGCAGGAGGTAGGCCAGACTGGCAACATCATCTTCCAGCCAAAAATAGGATTAGATCCTAGATAATAAGGGGAGGAAGAACAAAGACTAAGGAAGCCCTGGGGCAGATGGGAAATTCAGAGACAGTGGAAAGACAGGAAGAGGGATACTTATTATTGGGATCTTCTTGACATATATAAAGATAGTAGAGTAGATTTGAATTGCCTTTAAATCTTTCTTATTGTTTTCCCTTGCACTTGATTCCATGCTGAGGTTGGACAATGAAGCAGACCAGCATCATCAGAGTAACAATCATTTACCAAACATTTGATTTACTTTTTTGATTCATAATCACTTCTGAAGGTACAAGAATAAGTGCCCACAAAGGATGTTATCTTCTTCTTTGTTCACTCTTAACCTCTATTCCATCCAAACTCTGGTTCCTTTGAGATTATATTATTGCTACTTTCCTCAACTCCTTTGAGCCTAACTGAAGGGAATTTCTATCCTGCTCCCCACTGTAACTAGAGAATCGGGAGCCAGATGGGATGAGGGACCTTAGATGGACTGTCCTCTAACACTCTTATTTAAATATGAAAACATTTATTCCACAGTGGGACTTGCTATCTTTACAAAGAAATAAACCCCAAATCTTTAGGTTTGTCAATGGCTGTATCTCCACATAATGAAGGACGGCTACCCCTTGAAACTTGGTTCTCATCTCGCAAGATGGGTCTTCCTCCCGAGGGTCCATTGCTATCACCCTGCTAACCTCTGGTGATACCAAATTCCCTTTTACTCTGGTGCAAAAGAGGGTCAAGATCAGAACCCTACTACCTTCCTGATCTCCTCCTCCATCACCCTCCTTCTTCCTTAATTCAGACCCCACACTTCATTGTCTTTCTTCCAAAGAGCCAAGCATACACTCACCTCCGGACATTTACTCTTCTGTCCCTTTTTCTAGAATGCTTTGCTTCCTCATATCTCCATAGCTTTCTCCTTTCCTTCATTCAGGTCTTTGTCTAGATCTTTCCAGATTTCTGTATCTAAAATATCATTACCTCCCCTGCCACCCTCTGCCCCTTACATTGCCTTGGCTGTTTTTCCTCAGCACTTATCAAAAAGGAAGTATTATGAAGGTATTTCCTTATTTATTGTCAGTCTCTCTTTACTATGATATAAGGTCTGTGACAGCAGGGACTTGTTTTTTTGTTTGTTTGTTTGCTTGTATTTTTTGCTAGTTTAATTCTGTAGGACCTAGCATTTTGCCTGGAAGATAGTCAGTGCCCCATAAATAATTTTTTAGTAAATAAATATCCTAACTGTTCTCCTACAATAGAGAAAGGGCTATATCAAGGTAGTGATAATTGTGATAAGAAGTGAGAAGGAAGGGACAATTATGCACAGGAAGGTATATGGAATGAACTGCAGAATATCATAGAACTGAAATTAAATTCTGGTTATGACGTTTATTATCTGTGCATGCTTGCTCAATCCATCTAAACTCTGTGATCTATAGTTTTCTACCTCAAAATGGATTTTTAATTTAAAAACAGGTTATTTGAAGAGTAAATGTGATAATGCTCTAAAAGCATCTAGCACAATGTCAATCACATAAGAGGCTTTATTTCAAAATTGGTAACTATATAATTCTCCTTAGAAAATGTTCATTTGTTGTTTAGAGCTTACAATTTATATCCAATCTTAAATTGAAATTTACTCACTTTGCATTTTTATATTTACCAACCAGGAGAATATTCTGATTTTTTTAAGATTTTATTTATGTATTTTAATATATTTTATTGCTTATGCTATTACAGTTGTCCCATTTCCCCTCCTTCACTACCCTCCACCCTGCACACCCTCTCCCACCCGCATTCCCCCCCTTAGTTCATGTCCATGTTTCATAAGTTCTTTAGCTTCTGCATTTCCCATACTATTCTTACCCTCCCCCTGTCTATTTTCTACCTACCATCTATGCTACTTATTCTCTGTACCTTTCCCCCTCTCTCCTCTTCCTTCTCCCCTGTTACTAACCCTCCATGTGATCTCCATTTATGTGGTTCTGTTCCTGCTCTAGTTAATTGCTTAGTTTGTTTTTGTTGTTTTAGGTGTGGTTGTTAATAATTGTGAGCTTGCTGTCATTTTACTATACATGTTTTTTATCTTCTTTTTCTTAGATAAGTCCCTTTAACATTTCATACAATAAGGGCTTGGTGATGATGAACTCCTTTAACTTGACCCTATCTGGGAAGCACTTTACCTGCCCTTCCATTCTAAAAGAAAGCTTTGCTGGATAGAGCAATCTGGGATGTAGGTCCTTGCCTTTTGTGACTTGGAAATTTTCTTTCTAGACCCTTCTGATCTGCAAGGTCTCTTTTGAGAAATCAGCTGACAGTCTGATGGGAACTCCTTTGTAGGTAACTGTCCTACAGTTATCTGATATATTTTTTACAATTATTTTCTATAAAAAGGCAGGGGGTTCTTCCTCCTGACCATCTGAAACCAGTCTTTTCAGAACCAACCTCCCATGTGAGAAAGCAAGTGATCAATTTAGTTGTGGACATTCTGCTTAGAGCCAGCTTCCCATGTGAACCACCACGTGATTGATTCTGGGTACAATCTCCCTTCAGAAGATGTCCTTTCTGTTCCTCTGAAGGCCTCAGATATAGCCAAAGCTTACAGTGTAATGTACATGCCCACTACTAAGACAGGGGCTCACCAAAGCTAGAAAGAGGACTGTTTTATCTCATTTTCAGAGAGAGGGGAAGGCAAAAGTTGGTCTGAGGTTACCTAACTTTCTTTTTTTTTAAATTATTTTATTGTTGTTCAGTTACAGCTGTCTGCATTTCCCCCCCAACCATTCCCCCAACTCCAACCAAACCCCCCTCCCTTCCTTGCCTCCACCCTCCCCTTTGGTTTTGTCCATGTGTCCTTTATAGTAGTTCCTGAAAACCTTTCCCCCCATTGTCCCCTCTCCCCTCCCCTCTAGCTATTGTTAGATTGTTCTTAATTTCTTTAAGCACCTTCAAAATGGAAAAAGTAGAGCCTGGTACTACTTTGTCCCTTCTGTTATCTGGCAACTTCAACAGGGCCTCCCATAGGCTATGTCTATGAGAGTGAAACAAAGCAGAGTGTTTTATTGTGATGTAGCCTGTGTCGGTCTTTTACAAAGTTGGCCTGGTCAAAAAGATCATAATCAATGTAAAAAAGACACTCTCTTCTTACCACTGTAAGTTTCACGGTTTAAAATAGAACCTTTGAACTCTCTTCACTTCTAATATGCATCGCTGTGATGAATGCAGAGTTATAGGTCTACTTTCAGTCGACTGTCCAGTTCCTACAATGAGAATAGAAGAGAGGCCCAGCTTCAGGGTTACTTTTTATATGTGCCCCACCAATATTAATAACACCTAGCACTTGTTTTGTGTGTGTCATGGTTCATAAAAGCTATTCACTGGCCTATATTGCATAACAGTCATATCATTACTCCCAATCGTTTATTCAACAAACATTTACTATGTTACTATATACCAGATTCGGGGTTACTGCTGAATGTGAGGTCACAGGATCCTGTGAGTTAGGAGGCAGCCACAATTTATAAGTAAGTTCCAGATATTTTATTGGCTGGTCTAATATTTTACAATGAGTAAATAATAAAATTGAGATATAAAAATAAACTTCAGTATTAGTAAAAGAATCCTATAAATCATTCCCATTCTATCCACAGTTTGTGAGAACTGTGTCAAATATGAGGAGAAGGGAGAGAGAAAAAGAGGGAGAGAAACATCAATGTGTGGTTGCCTCTTGTGCACCCCCAAATAGGGACATGACCCACAACCCAGGCATGTGCCCTGACTGGGAATCAAACCTCGATCCTTTGGTTCGCAGTCCGGCACTCAGTCCAGTGAGCCACAGCAGCCAGGGCCTTATGCAGAAATATCTTAACACTGGACAGATACGTATACTGCCCAACTGTGTCAGATGCAAACTTGGCCTGTTTAGCCGAGTGGATGCAGAATGAACAATCACAGTGTGTTTGCTCTGCTGTCTTCAAGTCGTAGGATAGTTTTCAGAGTGTCTTCTGCTCTGAAAAATTAAAAGAGAGTTTGCTAAAATTGTGTGTGTGTATAAACTCTTAGGTTCCAGGAACTACATGATGCTTTGGGAATACAAAGATGAATTATTCAGAGATCCTACCCTCAAGAGGCTTTCGAGTTAGTAGAGAAAGTCATATAAACATGAATGAGCTGAGGTGTTTTATACATATCAAGTTATATGTCTCTATGGTAGGTGCATACAAAAAGAGATTGGAATTGACTTGTGATTTTTAATTACTTGTTAAATCTCTGCTTTGCTATCAGGAGGAAAATTCTTTAAGGGCTAGGCCCGTATCCATTCTAATTCAGTGCTTGAAGCTTTCACGGCAGCACAATGCTTGATATACAGCACCATGGCTCAAATCAATTTTGAATGAATATTAGGCAAGGATGAATAAATAAATTAAATGAATGTATTAAAAATTAATTAATGGAGGTTCACTCTTTGAGAATTGGGGGTGGGGTGGGGGTGGTGGATGGAAAAGGGAACAGGCAAGATTCTATGAAAGGGAACAACCGGGAAAGGAAGGAAGCCAGCCCAGACAGAGACAACAGTGTAAGGGAATCGGAAGGTGTGTGAAAGGCCTCTACCATTTTTTGAGTAACCCTGTAAGTGGAAGTGTATATTTAGGTTGAAGGTAGGTGTTTTGTGGTAAGGAGCTTGGATTTTATCCTGCAGGTGAACATGCAGGGGATTAACATGATAAAGTTTGCATTTTAGGAAGATCTAGAGGCAATTGGAATCCATGTAGCAGGCCTTTACTGTTCAGTCCCAGTGGAAGAATTGGTACCTACGTAGGAAAAATGGATTTAGGATAGTTACTCAAACCTTCCCCTGAGATAGTCTAGCCCTAAGCTCTTTTATCCCTGTGTTTCTATAACAAGAACAAATGGATATTTTATTTGAGACCCATTTGTAGCCATTGTTTTTATAGCAAACTCCTCCATAGGTGGGGACTGCCAAGCTATTTTGTTTTATTTTTGTATGACTCAGATTAATATATTCATAGATGTTACAGCACACATGGTCTTTAACACCTTTTTGAAAAACTCAATTTTTACTATCTGGGTAAAATGCACTTGGTATTGATGAGTAAGTGATTTAGGCTACATGAAGCACTCTTCAAACTATCCCAATTTCATCGCTTTGGCTCCTGAATTAGAAAAAGATAAGTCCCACGCCACTGCCCAGTAAATCCTTCACCCACTAAAAGGGAGGTTCTCATCCCCACGGAAACCTCTAGCCTTGTTAACTGACACCTACAGTGTAATATACGGCTTTACTTTGAAACTGGAATTATATTTATTTCTACTAACTCAGTTCACTGCATTTTGGGAATTCTTTCAGCCTCCAGCACAGGAAATATATGCTTAGGAACAGCGTGTGGGAAATGGAGATATGTTTTCTTGACCTGAGTTGAGTTCAGTTCGGGTTGCATATGTGTTTTCTGTGTTGGTGTTGGACTGTAAGTAGATACTGGGAAGTATCCTGATGTTCTTCATTAAAAGGTTCATCCCTACCTTTCCCTCACCATTTGTTTTTACCTAGGGCAGTTACTGTGAGTCCCACATGAAATTAGGGCTACACCTGGGATAAGACTTGGAATTCTCGTTTTGTTTATTTCTTTGTCAAGTGCACTGGCTAGTTATATTGAAACATGAAAATTAGGGGGCTCTATGCTCTCTTAAAAGAAGGAATGGTTGCGCCCTCACTCTTCAATCCTTTAAAATTTAATTAATGTAATGAATCGCAAGCCGTTTTTTGTCTGTCTGCCTGAATTTATTTAGTAATTTGATCAACAGATAATGAAATGTGCATTAACCCCCAGTCACTCTGCCAGGCCACTGGGGCAGACGCTAGGCCAAGGTGAACAAGATCCAGCTCCTGACTGCAATCACATCAAATTCTCATAATTATAGAGAGGAACATGGAAACGCATTATGGAAATTTAATAAGATTTAGCTGGTTCCCCACTAATGACTAATGGACATTTACAAATAAAGGTACATGATAATTATGCTACAACACTGAGCAGCATTTCAAAAGGGTTATGTGTGACAATATAGAAAATTTATCATCTAGAATTAATGTAAACAAAGAACAAAACCCACCTATGAAGCAATAGTGCCCCATTTGGAATTAATAAAAAAACAAAGAGAACTAGACAGATAGATTAGTAGATATACATATTTATGCATTAGAATTATAAGAAAAGGGAGGAGGGGAATTAAAAAGAGGTCTTCTACTTTTTATTTTAATCTTTATATAGTTTGAATTTACTGACTTTATACATGTCCTTCTTCCATTGGTTTATTTGTTTACTCATTTATTTATTTTTAATATAAAAGAGGTATTATACTATAAGATTATAGCCATGTTTTTCTTCCTTGCAGTTCACTTTAGTAAAACGTGTCACGTCCCACAGAGTGTGTAACCACCTATGAACATGGCATTCAGTGTGCAAAAAGCTTTTCAGAGGCAGGCACGGTACTAAAATACAGGGGACAGGGGAATGAGGGAAGACCAGGCAATGGTCCATCTTGGTCAATAAATAAGATTTGTTATTTTTAAGACTCTATTTTAGGAGCCTTTTCCCTGATGTTCTGCCTTCCAACTGTACAAGGTTCCCCAATTTGTAGTTGGGTACGTAAATCAGTCTGTTGTAAGCCAGTTGATGCTTCTTGAAATTACTGGTAATTTCTACTTTCTTGGTGTCAAAATATGCCTTCATGAAGCACAGATAATGTTTTGGTCATATTCCTCAGAAAAGGAACCAAATTTAACCTTCAATACATCCTTTGCATCCCATATACTTGAAAAGTTAATGTAATTTTCCTGATTCACTTTGGTTTTTCTTTAAAAATAATTGTTTCATAAATGAAAAGAATGATCAGAGAATTGTTGACAAATTAAAAAAAATAATGGTGTTTTAATACTTAAAACAGAGAGGTGAGTTTGAGGTAATGTAATTACCTCAATAATGTGATTTATCAAAAAGTGGTTTTCTCTGTCATGTGTCTGCAAAAACAGATGTTGTCTGCTTTTATTAGCACTGTGGGGCATTTTCCTCTCCTGTGCGGCTGCTTCCCAGAGTAGAGAATTGTATTTGAAACTAAATAAAAGCATCAATCCATTACTGAGGGGTAAAATTGCTAATGCACATGCAAATTACATTTTCTTTGAAGTGCATTAACTTTTTATTTATTTCCACTTTTGGGGTTTGTGTTGTGCTTGTTTTGGCCTAAATGATAGGGGTAACCAAGTGTCTGACACTTGTAAATATAATGCATGTAATTTGTCTATTCTGTTAAAACAAACTATTATTAGAATGGCAATGGAAATCATGTTAGGAGATCACATCGGCTGTTTAGTTTTAATTCTAATTCTAACCTGTGGGCAGAGAACCACTGTAATCATATCTCACTGAATATTCAATCTTTTTCTTCCATCCCAAAGTTATGAAGTCAATCACAAGAACTGCTGAAAAGTCATTTCCTTTTACCTCTGATGGTAAGGAAGGTAAAAAGGAAGCAGTTGGAGAGAGAAAACTAGAGAACACAGCTGTGGGTGTTTTACCACCAACTGCCACAATATAGCTGGGAATTCATTTAACTTTTATTTTCCTTGTTGATAAAACGAAGGATTTGAATTAAATAAATTTTAGGATCGTATGAGAGAGGTTATATATACCTTCCAGACTGGAAGTTTATTATAACTCAGAACTACCCAAATAACTACATTTTGATTATAACAAACTGTATATAATACATAATTAAATGGTAAAGAGGGTACTGGAAGTTGAAAGAGAATGTAGCCAAATAGGTCACTTTACCAAAATATAATAACTTTCATGTAGTGTTTCCCATGTAAATTTTGGCTTAAAATGGGAACTTGCTAGCTATACATCTAGAAAGATATATGAGATAGATGATAGCTATCACATGCATACACATACTTATATGCATAAGAAGTCTATCATGTATAGAACATATGTGGAAAAGAATATAACAAATCATTTGCACACAAATCAGGGACTTTATAAAACTGGATATAATAGAAGTAAGTATTTTGGAATAAGTCTGGAAAAATAAGGGCATGGTTCAAACATAGAATTAGCAAGGATTACACTTATATCTATCATTTTTACTCCAGATCAATACAGGCTACTTCTGCCTGCATATGGAAGGAAGTTGAGTATATACAACACTCAGTTTAAGGACTGTGGAGAATTATAGCAAGACATGAAAGGAGGTCAAATTTATTGTTGTAAGGCCACCAATTTACAACTTTAAGTCTAGATGGTCCAGGTGTTCTAAAAGTATTTCAACTAAATCCTATCATTGTGTCCATGTTATTCAGTTACATTTTCACTCAGCAAACACATGATGCATGCCTGTTTTTCTGCCACATTAGGTGATACCTGGTATCGGTCCTTCACATGTTCAGTGGGATCTGGTGGTTGGTGTGGGAGAGCTGTGCATGTAAATTGTGATGTTTCAAAAACATTTGTGGTACTGGACATGATATCTAAACTCGAGGATGTTGTATGATCACAGTGCCAGAAGTTGTCATCCATTCTGTGCTTCCAAAATACCTATTCGTACCTCCATGACAGCATCCAATGTCATCTATTAGAGTGCCTTGTACTTGTCTTTCTCCCCCTCGAGACCATGACCGCTAGCCAGGTGCAAAGTCCAGGGTGGTACAGCATGTATCATATACAGAAGAGATTTTGGGGTGTTTGTTTGCTTGTTTGTTTGTTTGTTTTAGTGAATGAGTATGTTAAAATATTTCCAAGTTTGAGCAACATTCTTCAGTCTGTGTCATTTTTAATCATTCATATAAATAGCTTTCTAATGTGCAAGTCACCCTGAATAGAATGGAAGTAATTAGGGTGGGAGATTAAACTTGCTTTATTTTTTTGCTTGAAAATTGATTCACATGCACCTCAAAGGCAGTTGTAGATGGAAATATCATTGCATTTTTAAATTACAGTTCTCAATATTCTTTTTTAAAAATATTTTTTATCTCATCCCTCTGTTTTCACCCTGAGACTCGTCATTAGTTACCTAGCTCCTCCCACTCTGCCTTTATTCTTTTTTTCTGAAACATTTTAAATCCATCTAAGCTGAAAAAAATTTAAATTTAATGTTTAAACCACTAGACCTCTAAGTTATGGTAATAAAGAGATATATTTTTAAACCATCATCACAATCTATTATAAATTGTAGAAGAATATTTAAAAATTGAATGATAAAATTGAAAAAAGTTCAATGTCTCTAAAGGACAGTAGAAATTCTGCTATTGCTATATATTAGTTCAAAATCTATGTCAATATCTACTTGTAGAATATGGTGTTAGAGAACATTCTTAGTGGTTCATAAAACTAAAGATGTGTTAAGTTTTAATAGAAAATCAAAATGAAAGATTTTACAGTAATTTTGCTGAGTAAAATATTTGCTGTTGTTTTGTTTATTTGCTTAAAACAGCAAGTCCTATTAATCTTTAAACTATCTTATCAGTTTATGCATTGGATGTTTCACATTTAACACAAAGTTTAGAAGACTGGAAATACTCCACTAAGTAAGCAAACAGTAATTACTTCTTCATAATTACCATGCAACTTTATTGCTTTGCATTGTTATAATTATATTTTAAATACTCCCCATTTCCATGATAGACCATAATGTCTTCTAGCACATTACAATCTGTGGCTTTTAACTGCATCTCACTTCCACAAAGGCATTGTTTCCACTCAGTCTCTATTTTAACTACTGTTAAAAGAGACTTCACAAAATTAATTGGCACCATAATTCTGCAATAAGGAAATTGTAGGCAATATGATATTTCTGTGCTACTGAAATCATCTCATTACTCAGAGGAGTCATGATTGATATCTAAGAAGCATTTCTTCTTAGGGAGTCAGTTATAATCAAATCCATGTTTCTCAACTCCAGTGTGCACACTAATCACCTGGGGATCGAGTTCAATTGCAGATTTCGATCCAGTAGACCTGAGGAAGGGCCCGAGATTCTGCATTTCTAGCGGGCTCCCAGGTGATGATACCAGTGCTGCTGGTCCTTGGACCATGCTTGGAGTAGCATCACTTTCAAATATTTAGAGTCTGACGTTTGAGCTACATATGTAGCTACATGAATATGAGGCTACACGGTGTGTTGGGGGTGGGGGATAAAGCTGGGGAAGAAAATTCCAGGTGGGAAGAAAGGCATATACAGGTGAGGCACTGTAAACCCCACTCAGGAGTGGGAGAGGCATGATGAAAGATAAGATGAAGAGGACAAATTCTTATCTTTTAATCAAGGTGTTTGAATTTTATCTTGCAGTATTTAGAATTCACCTAACCACTTGAAAATTCTATACCTAATTTACTAATTCACCTAATGTACTAAATGTTATCTCTTTGACGCTCAATGAAATATACCCCCCTCGAGAAATGAAAAATCAAAATTACATTACTGAAATTCAAGGATAATATTATGGATATATCCATCTTTTTTTTGAGTGACACATTGAAAATCTGTTTCTAGGGTTTTATGTTTTATTCATGTAGTAATACATTGCAGGCCTATATTTTTCCCATCATAAGTATTTTCAAGTTAGTGAAGTAACAGCAGTTGTTTCAATTTAGCAACATCAGTAAATATAAATAAGGCATTATCAACATCTACAGTATATTGAAAATTCTCAAATATCAGGTTGGCTAAGATTTGTGTTTTCTAAGACACTGTAAAACACAAAGACATCTCAGTTGTAAGTAAAGAAAGTCTCACTCCATGAGTTTTTGAATTTCTCTTAGGGTAAAAATAAGTCTTTGCAAAGGGGATTGGGAGCTGGGTGAAAAAGGTGAAGGGATTTAGAAGTACAAATTGGTAGTTAAAACACTCACAGAGATGTGAAATACAGCATAGGGAATATAGTCAATAATACTGTAATAACTTTGTATGGTGTCAAGTGGGTACTAGTCTTATGGGTGGCTCACTCTGCAAGTTACGCAAATATCTAATCACTCCACCAAAACTAATAATGAGTATCAACTGCAATTAGAAATTTTCAGTTGAAAAAAATAATGGAAAATTTCAAGATAGGTTTAAATTCCAGAATCTCATAGTTTATCTGTATTTGATTGTTAGCAAACTAGAATATGATTTGGTAATTTCATTGCAAGGATGCCTCTGCAAAAGTTTTGATGCCAGTGTGTAGAAGAAATAAATCCTAAAGCTAACAATTTGTTCAGTGCCTCTCGTTTTCCTGTCAGTGCTGCCCCACTACTATACAGCATCCAAGGCTGCACAAAAAAGGCTTTTGAATATGTGTGCACACGTGTGTGTGTGTACACACCTGTGTGTGCATATATACATACCTGTGTGTATACCTGTATTAATTATCTTGATTATAGAAATGTGTGCTACATATTTTATGTATTTAATTATGTATTTAATACATATATTTTAACTAAATATTGGGAAAATTCTGCCTTTTTAGATATGTAATTATAGGTATATTATTGTTTTAGGGAGAACAAACTAAAAGTAGAGATTACTTCTTTCAACAAAGAAAAATTTCCTAGAACTTCCTTCTCGAACTGTTATGATCAAATAATTTAATATGGGCTTTGGGGAAAAGAACACTCAGGAAAATCTATTGTTGTGTGGATGGTACCATACTTTTTCTAGTAAGTGAAATGCAACTTTGATGGATTTAAACTGCCAATAGATCTTTTGCAATGGAGTCACAAAAAATAATAGGAACATAATTTTTAAAAAAACAGAAAAAGGGATATTCATCATGGGCAAGTGCATGTCAACACACATGAGTAACATGACCTAGACCTGCCTGGTGTGGCTCCGTGGACTGAGCACCAGCCTGCAAACCGAAGTGTTGCCAGTTCGAGTCCCACTTATGGTATATGCCTGGGATGTGGCCCATTTCAGGTCTCCAGGAAGGGGTGCACCAGAGGCAACCACACACTGATGCTTCTCTCCCTCTCTCCCTCCCTCCCCCTCTGTCTAAAATAAATAAATAAAATTTTAAAAAAAGAGTAACATGGCCTACATCATACAGCTGGTAATGGAAGCCCGGCTTTGCTGATGACTCAGGCGAGGGACCTGGGCTGCAGGGGCCAGATGGTCCAATGACAAGCTGTCATTAGCAAGAACCATTCTGGAAACACGGATCCTCTCCATGAGCAAATCTTTTTGTCATTCTTGGAGAAGAGTCACGCATTCTGTGGCCAAACCACCATGGAGTTCAAATGGAAAAGAAATGATATAAAATTAAGCCCATTTGACTAAACACTCTGAACTCTGACTCTGACAAAGTGATCACTTTCCCACCTTATTACTGTCACTGTGGCTAACAGAGATGCTAAGAGATAATGGCAGTTATAGCTAACATGGAGTTAGTATTTATTTATGTACCATTCATTGTTTTAAGCCCTTTCCATGCATTAATTCATGTAATTCTCACAACAGCTCTTTGAGGTAGGTAACATTATCATCCCCATTTTATACAGGAGGAAAATGAGTCACAGACATACATTTTTTAAAGTATGTATTTTCTTATAACTAGCAAGGCAGGAAACCAGACCTCAAACCCAGGAAGCCGACTGCTACCCCTAATAATTGACTGCACCTAGAGTGTGTATTAAAGCTTCTAGAAAGATGAATGACCTGAAGAGAAGCCATTGTGATAGTCTGCATGGTACTATGTACTCTCAAAGAATGTGCTTTAGGAGGCAAAGTTATAATGAGTCTTGCTTCCGACAGTAGCAAGTATGTCTCATGAAAGTCATTATCCAATGAAGCATAAAAGGTAGAATCTACAGTTCTTTGCAGCAGGAGATTTAAGGTATTTCTAGATTTGGTTGTCTTGGTGGGAAATCTGTGTTATTGCCAGTGATAAACTCATTGGATAAACTCCCAGATATGTTAGCATGACCATACCCTCTAAATGGATGGATGTACCTCAAACGTTTATAATGTCAAGAAAGAAAATATCCTATAGTGAGGAATTATATATACATACTTTTAAAATCTCACAGGAAATTTTCTTACACAAAGAGTTTTGAGGTCCAGTGCTTGCATTTACCCATTTGGTGTTCATCTGAAGAAATAATTTAGACTATTTTTAATGTGAGGAATTCCATAATCATTTTTTGCTTCAGCCAGATTAGCAAATGGCCTTGGCTGCAATGGTAGGGATGACTCATCCACATTTGTGTTCCATCTTCCAGCAGGCCAGGCTGGGCATATTCGCGTAGCCACTCTGAGAAGCAAGAGAAGCAAGCCCTAGTGCTTGAAAATTTTTAAATCTTATGCTTTTGTCTCATTTGCCAATATCTCATTGGCCAAAGCAATTTGCCTGGGGTCAGACCAAGAGTCGGACTGAGAGGACTCAACAATACCACATGGCAAAAGAGAGGGATACCGGGACGGGTAAAGAATTAGGGCCATTAATACAATTCATTTTTAGCAAAACACATTTTTTTCCACCAGAGTGTGGAGGGGTAGGGGAGGAAAGGGTTCATTTTGGTTTTCAGACTGTAAGTTTACAAATTAATATTTGGCCTGTTCAAGCAAATACACTAACAACAACAACACAAAAAACCCTCCCAGTCATGTTAGTGTATTGATCAAGTTCATTGGGCCAATTTGGCTTTTTCCCCCCAATTCATTCATTTTTAAATAATTTGTAGTAATAGCAAGCAGCAATTTTTGCAGTCAAGTAGAAATGTGGAGGTGGCATCAATTCTCAAAGAATAATTTTTGTCCTGTTATGTTTTTAAAAGATTGTCATTTGTGCAATGTTATTGTTGGAAGAGGAATTCTGTCATACTTTAGTTTGGGTCAGTTTTTCTGAGGAATTAAGTTTACATAAGTCACTGAGGACCATCCTTTCCCCCATCCATAATTCATTTGTTAGGGCTATATCCGTTGACTATATTTTACTATGTGGGTTCACTTAATATTCAAATAATTAGTCTCCCTGGGATTCTGACTAGATTTACTGGGAAACTGGAGTGAAAGGGGTTGGGTGAACAACCAATTTCTAGGCTTTATGAAATTATAGAGAATAATGAGAAAAAATGGCTAATCTGCTTGCAATTGCAAAATAGCTCCCTTAGTAGAAAGAAGCTCCCATTTCTTTCCAAGATAGAATTTGATGGTCTCTATGGTGAAAACATAGTTGATTTGAAGGAGAAATGTTTATCCAAACCCAAATACTGGTTATGAATGTGTTTCTAACATAACTGGAAGGGGTCGACACTTGCCTTTTCACTTCTAAGGCAAGTTCACATTTTGCTTCAGCTGATTATTTTTTCAACGGTATTTGTTATCTTCTTTTATGATCTGCCAGTACTTTTTTGAAGCCCAGTTAGAACAGAGGCCAACAGAGTGGAGACTAAAAAAGGGCCAAATATCTCTCCAGAAGCAAGACTACTTCAAAAGCTATGCATTACAAAGCCCTACTGTGACTCAAATAATCACTTATTTTTTAAGGGGGATTTGCTAATAGAGGATTGGTTTCTTATCTCCCCAGCCCCTAGTGAGCCTTTACTGTGCAAATTCGCTGATGGAGGACAAAAGAAGAGACAGAATCAAAGCAAATACACCCAGAATGGAAGGCCGTGGCCCAGGGAAGGAGAGGTGAGTCCCGGCTGGCTTGTGCTCAGAGAGTGGGCAGCAGACACCCCTCAGAAGAGCAGCAAGACCCACACGTGGGGCCCTGAGGAAATCGGGTCCCATGGAAAACCAAACGGCTTCACAGGGAGCAAAGGAGCAGGCCTGTGTCAATGTACTCAGGATAAAATTACTTGAGAAAGAGTATAGGACTTCAGAATTGACCTCTGTTCTGCACTACACGAAGTCTTCTGTCATTAACCCAGCTTGAACTTCATAGCCACTCACAGATAGACTTATTCACAAAGAATTGATCTGTAATTATATGGTATATAGTGATACATAATTGAGGGTATGATTACTTAAGAAAATATGTTCAGTGAAATCAATAGTAAGAGTTGAATGTTCGTGTTTTGAAAAAAGCACACCAAAAAATAAGATTTATTTCATTCTACCATTGGGGTGTTTTACCTGCACAAGTATGTGTATTTATGTATATGCCCATATGTTCATAAATGTGTTGATATGTGTTATAGATGTGTATATATATATATAATATAAAATTTTATATTGGCAAGGGGAAAGAAAAGGTAATATGCACAAGGTTTTGTTTTTCACAACAAGGAGAAAAAAGCATGTAACCATTAATTATCCATTTACCCTGCTAACACCGAAAAGCAAGCCTATGGATCCAATTGCACTTGGAATGATTTTTGCTTATTTTTTATTGTAAGAAGACAAAGAAAAGGTGTCTAAGCTTCTAAGAGGTCTTTTTATTCTTTGTGAAATGGGATGAAGTCGTTTGAATGACTTGAATAAATGCCATTTTGTACCAAGGCCATAATTTCAACAGAAGAGCTTTATTTAGCATTTCTATTCAAAGCACCCACTTCATCCATTTATTATTTAAGAGGCATCCTATTTGATGTAGCATTTTACACTCAGCACAGAGAGGAGAGTTGTAAAGAAAGAAATGGGGTGTGATTTTTCTGAGCAAATCCTTTAGCCGTTTCTCAGTTTCTAAGACTGCCATCTGTTTTGAGTATTTTCATGCAGGTCCAAAAACCCCTCTTAAAGAGTATAGTTATGTCTAAGTATTGTATAAACTATAACTCATTACTTTAACACATGGAAAAGAGAATCACCACGGAGTGCCTAAAGCTAATTTTAAAAAGGCAAGAGTTTCAATATTCTCAATTTTAGCAAAGCAGAATGACCCAGGTGTTTTTAGCATGCAGTGTAGTGGTCAGTGGGGTAGGTGATTTCTGCTAACACTCATTATTATCATGTGGGTCTCATACCAAATATTTATCTCTGCAAAGACTCACTCGATCTTTTAAAATTTGGTTGGGTCAAATGGCTGCTGATTAGAAAGATTTCTGGATCACAAACCATAACCCAAAACCCTCAAGACTGAATGAGGTAACTTAACACTAATGACTGAAGGTTTAGTTTTGTCTCCTTAAGAACTTACAATATTACATTTGCAGTGTAGTATTGCAATGCCAATTGTAGTAACGCACCTCACCTGAGTCTACATTTCATAGAAACCAATCCAATAAACGTAAGAGAAATGCAGAAGAAGAGCTGCCACCTGGTACCGTGTACAGAATGCTGGTTTGGAATATGATATGAAAGACCATGTGTGGTGTTGGCCGGGAAACATAGTGGTGTCAAGTTTAGGACCCAGAGCACCTTAGAATTTAAACACAGGTTTGAAAAGTATACTCTTAATCTTTGCTTTCAAAAGTTGTTCTTTAAGAGCTATAAGTTTTTCTGTTGAACTATGAAAATCAAGGGACCTTCATAAATTTATCTGTGACCAATACAGATATATTCCAAGTGTGTAGAAACATTCAGAGGCAAGAAATCAGAAAGAGAAATGACATGCACTAAAGATATGCTTATCAAATGTCTCTTTTTAGAGATGAGCATGTTAATTTTTACAGTTTTATTGTGGTCTTAGACACACCAAGAATTTTGGATAACTTTGTGTGGCCATCATTATATGTTTTTTGAGTCTATTTCCCCATGCATTTGGCTGGCTAGAGTAAATTAAAGTATATTAGCGTGGTTGATAAAGTATAACAATATGTATCAATCATATGCAAGCAATAGTTAATTCATCTTATATACAGTAAATTCTAATTACTGTTTTTCATTTTTTCTAAGATACACATTTTCTGTTACTGTTTTTCCACATTTTAAAGCTTTTGAAATGGGTTTTCCTCATATTGTCAATATCACTACAAGACAATTTGTGTTTGCTCTTGTTCGTCACCTGGCGTAGTACCTACATTCTCTGCTTACAGCCTATGACCACACTGATTGTGTGAACTGAAACTTCAATCAAAGTAAGAATGGTGGGTCAGATTCTTAGGGTAAATTATTTTTGTCCCCTTCTTCCATCCACTGCTAGGCCTGAGACATGCACCTCCCCTTGAAGTTTGTTTCTAATGAGTGGTATTGTTTTCCTATCATCTTATAGCCCTTTCACATCCCAGCTTTCTAAGGAGATCATTTTGGGTGTTTTTGCTTGTTTGCTTTATTATACACTTGACCTTGAAAAACACAGGTTTGAACTGCACAAGCCCACTTATGAGTGCTTTTTCAATAAACGTATAGATGGCCCTTTGTATCCACTGGTTTCCCGTCCACAGTTTCAAGCAACTTCAAATGGAAAGCAGTATCAACTATATGCAGTTGAGAATCCACAGATGGTGAAGGCCAACTCTATGCTATTTTAAATCAGGGACTTGAGCATCTGTAGATTTTGATGTGTGTGGCGGCGGGCATGAAGGGTGAGGGCTTGGTCCTGGAACTAATCCCCCATAGATACCTAGTTAAGTTTGAGGAAGTCAAAAGTTATATGTGAATGTATTTTAAATATATGTTATTGATTATGGTATTACAGTTGTCTCATTTTTTCTCCCTTTTATTCCCCTCCACTCTGTCCCCCTCTGTCACCATGATTCCCCCACTCTAGTTCATGTCCATAGGTCATACATGTAAATTCTTTGGCTTCTCCATTTCCCATACTATTCTTAACCCCCTCCTGTCTATTTCATACCTACTATTTATGCTCCTTATTCCCTGTACCTTTACCCTCATTCTCCTCCCTCTCCCTCCCAGCTGATAACCCTCCATGTGATCTCCATTTCTGTGATTCTGTTCCTGTTCTAGTTGTTTGCTTAGTTTGTTTTTGTTTTTGTTGTTTTTTTAGGTTCATTTGTTGATAGTTGTGAGTTTGTTGTCATTTTACTGTTCATAGTTTTGATCTTCTTTTTGTTAGATCAGTCCCTTTAACATGTCATATAATAAGGGCTTGGTGATGATGAACTCCTTTAATTTGACCTTATCTGGGAAGCACTTTATCTGCCCTTCCACTCTAAATGACAGCTTTGCTGGATAGAGTAATCTTGGATGTCGGTCCTTGTCTTTCATGACTTTGAATACTTCTTTCCAGCCCCTTGTTGCCTGCAATGTTTCTTTCGAGAAATCAGCTGATGGTCTTATGGGAACTCCTTTGTACGTAACTGTCTCCTTTTCTCTTGCTGCTTTTAAGATTCTCTCCTTATCTTTAATCTTGGATAATGTAATTACGATGTGTCTTGGTGTGTAATCCCTTGGGTCCCACTTCTTTGGGACTCTTTGAGCTTCCTGGAGTTCCTGGAAGTCTATTTTCTTTGCAGATTGGGGAAGTTCTCCCTCATTATTTGTTCAAATAAGCTTTCAATTTCTTTCTCTTCCTCTTCTCCTTCTGGCACCCCATGATTTGGATGTTGGAATGTTTAAAGTTGTCCCAGAGGTTCTTAAGCCTCTCCTCATTTTTTTTTGAATTCTTGTTTCTTCATTCTGTTCTGTTTGGATGTTCATTTCTTCCTTCTGATCCAAATTGTCTATTTGAGTCCCCGTTTCTTCCTTTCACTGTTGGTTCCCTGTACATTTTCCTTTATTGCATTTTGCATAGCCTTTACTTTTTCCTCTATTTGGCGACCATACTCAGCCATTTCTGTGAGCATACTGATTACCAGTGTTTTGAACTGTGTATCTGATAGGTTGCCTATCTCTTCATCGCTTAGTTGTACTTTTTCTGGAGCTTTGATCTGTTCTTTCATTTAGGCCATATTTTTTTTTGTCTTGGCACTCCTGTTATGTAGTAAGGGGCGGAGCCTTAGGTATTTGCCAGGGCGGGGCAACCCACTTCACTGTATTGTGGAGCTGTGTGTGGAGCTGTGTGTCACAGGGGGAACAGTGCAGCTTGCTCAGCTCTTGGCCAGCTTTCAGTCACTTCCTCTACTACCTACAAGTGGATAGGGCTCTTCTGGTGCTGATTCCCAGGTGAGTGGATTTGTGTACATTCTAGCAGCCTGTGGGTCTCTCCAATGAACTCTCCTGTGAGGCTGGGAGTTTCTCCCACCGCTTCAACCCCCACAGGTTTTTTTCAGTTAGAGGTTTTTAGGCTTTATTTCCCTGTGCTGGAACCCTGGGTTGTGCAGTCTGTTTTGCTCCCCAGTTGTTCCTCCTGGTTCCTCACATGCAAATGTGAGACCCTCCCCTCTCCACCAGCTGCAGCCTTACGGTAGTCCTCCCCACCCATCCTCCCGGTCTGGATGAATGTTTCTTCTTTAACTCCTTTGTTGTTGGACTTTCATACAGTTCAATTTTCTGGCAGTTCTGGTTGTTTTTTGTTTTCAAATTTGTTATTGTCCTTCTTTTGGTTGTGCGAGGAGGCCAAGTGTATCTACCTATGCCTCCATCTTGGCTGGAAGTACATGTGAATTTTCAACTGCGTGGGGCTGGCATTCAATCACGGTGTTGATGGGTCAGCTGTGTACAATAAGGTCAAACCTTTCAATCATCATTACATTAAAGTGAAGGATAATTTAGGCTCTGCTAATTCAGAACTTGAGGTAATAGCACAAATTGAGGCTCCTTATTTTCCTATTTTTGAAAATCAGGTAAAAGTGATAGTGTGAAAAGTATTTCTGATGAAATACTTAAAATACAGAACCAGTGGTTTCCAAGCACTTAGACATACCTTAAACATGACAGTTGATAGGCTAATTAAAATTTTAATTTATTATGTAAAGTTGTTTTCTTCTGGGTGGCATTTTGATAATAGTTCTTTTAACATGGTTTGGTGAAATGCATTTTTTTAAATAAATAAATATAATACCAAAAACTTTATACACATAAATTAGTATAAATTAGTGAGGTTTTGAAATATAAATGTGTGCTGCTACACATGTTTTTACATAAGAGAAAAACAAAGGGGTATTCTAAAATTATTAACTAAGCTCTCAAAAGACAACTGAAACTCTGAGCAGGATAATCAGGTTTTGGTCCTATTATGCCTTTTTCCCCAGTGCTCTACAGTCCTTATTGTTTTATTTCTTAATGCAGCAGTTCTCAAACTCTTTAGTCTCATTATCCCTTTATAGTCTTAAAAATTATTATTTATTACTTCACTAAAAAGAAATAATAAACCCATCACTTATCAACAATAGTGTTAAAAGTACTCTATTTTTCAAAGCAAAGACAATTATTTTTGAGGAGAATGACACTGTTTTACACTTCTTCAAACCATTTCTTGTCTGGCTTAGTAAAAGATGATCAGTTTTGCATATTTACTTCAATATTCCACCTCTTGCAATATACTGTTTGGTTTAAGCATATAAAGAAAGTGTAGCTTACCAGAGACATGCTATTGAAAAAGGCAGAAACTATGGATCTCCCAAAACGATCTCAAGAATGCTTAGATATCATTAGACCACATTTTGAGAACCACTGTCCTAGAGTAGCTTGAGCCAAGGACAGGGCTGATACTCAACTTCCTATGCCAGAAGAGCCATGCAGCCTGTTAAAATATTAAAATATATCTGTGGCATTAGTGTGTAACTACTGGCACTGGTCCATCTGTTCAACCCCACGGCCCCCTCCACTTTGGGGCATCTCTCAAGACCTCTCATGACCCAGCAAAAATGGGGTGCTGGCTGGCACAGCAGGAGTTCCTCAGCATCATACTTCAGTACTTAGATGCTGATTGGCCAGTGCTTATTCTGTACTAGTAGTAAAATGTATTAAGGGCAAGCCTAACTCACAAATGGTCTCACTTTATCATATCTATGACTCTTAAAATGTTACATTGGCCATGTATTTGATTTCATCTAACACCATACTCCAGTTCTCACTTCAGGCAATATGTTGCCCAAATTGATCTTGTGAGTGTTCCGCCAAATGACTGGTCTGGAATCAGGAACGCATAAAATTAGTTCAAAAATATACCAGAATATGAGGAACTCCTATTGCTTCTTCCTATGTTTCCCAGGAATACATTTTCAGTGACAACCAAAAAGTTAGCAAATATGTTTGGACTCTGCCCCATGTAATAACAGCAGATCAAAAAACATTCAACTGTACTGTAAAAATGATTGGATCAAATCAAAGGATGGATGTGTCTACTATGATCATGAAAGTCACTCAGATTTTGAAGTCGATTTATGTTGACTTTTGTTTTAAATAGTCTTTGGGTTTCTTTTAGAATTCTGAAATATCAGTAAATGCTAAGTTTCAAATCACAGAAGATGGTGGTATTTCTCCAAATTTCTAGACTAGGATATTATCGTTAAATAGTGCAAATATTATAAACAAAACATTTTCAAAACTCTAAACTTTTATAAAGTTTTCCCAAGCCCTATACAAATTGAGTCATTAAATGTCATTGATATGATTTCTTTGGGAATTGTATTTCCAAGAAATAATGTTTTGGATACAAACAAGAGATGTGACAATTGAACAATAAAAAACCCAACAAAGTACTCACATGTCTAGTGAAAAAAACGCCAGGCTTTTGTTATAAAAACTAAAATCAATAAAATGACATTTATTGCCTTTCTCTTATTTACAATTCCCTGCTAGAGACAAATTAAAAGCAATGAATAATAAATATTTTCTATTCGATGCTGTGAAGATATGTTTTCTTACTATGGAAATATTTAACAAAATTATCTTCATAATCTATGGTCAATCAAACTAATAGAACTAATCATCAATACTCATGCTCCCAAGAATAGCTTTTAGGTTATGTTGAAGAGAAAAACAAGTAAGTTTTCTTTTTGGTTTTTTGTTTTGTTTTGTTTGATGCATTCTGGGAATACTGTGGTTTGGAATTTCTCACCTATTCCCAATTAAAGAGCAAGTTTTAGATGAGACACCATGATATATTATTTCTTGAAGACGTTTTATTTACATGCATTTGTAGTTGCCCAAGAGAACGGTATAGGCACTGCATAGCTACCCAAGAGAATGGTATAGGCACTGCATAGTACCAGGTGGTGCCATTCACTAAACCAGAAATGGCTTTGCCTGGGTATGTTAGTTTAAAAATCTTTAAGGGATGGAATGAACTGGCATACTCTTGTTTAATTTGCTTAAATCATTAGATTCCATTAGTGCACTCGCAAAATCCACTCTTAGTGAGCTGAAAGCTAAGGTGATCAGTTTTATCACAGCCAACCTTAGCTAAGTGATCTGTTATAACCTAGATAATAGTTACCTATTGTCAGACCTGAAATCAACCGTTTTCAGTGATGGAGGAAAATTTCCCCTCTGCTGTAAAACTTTAAAACCTTTGTTCATTTAGAACAACTATTAATAAAAAGTCTATTCAGTGCCAGTAAGTGAATGAAGACCTGCAAAATTCATATGGAAAAATGAGATTTCTCATGCTATTATGATGTCCATGGCCAAGTGCAGACAAAGTTGATAAACCTGATTTCAAACACCCGCCTCTCTCCCTGTTGTACCTCAAAGCATTCATTCTGACTGCACCCACTCATGATTAAGACAAAGATGTCTTTTCAGATTTCTGAGTTGACACATAGTCATACTCAACACAGTAGTTACATGTTATGTTTCAATTCTGGATAAGCGAACATTTTCTTTGAGGAATACGTTCTAATTTTTTGTTTGTTTTTGGTATTTTTTTTAACAAGGTGGATACACACAAATTTGACACTATAATTACCAAATTTTAACTGTGTCTTCATCACCATCATCACTGATACCCTTGTGAATCATAAAGCCTTTGCTCCTTCCATGACTGATACTTTATGCTGTGTCCTAAAGACAGTGAGGCATAAGATACGATTCCTGCCCTGAACACTTCTCACCTCCCCATGTTTCCAATCTGCTTTCTTACTTTTTACAGAAGTGTTCTTTTTGAGACAACGATTGTGTTTGGAAGAGATTTTTTAACAGGCAATATTGAAGAAGCAGCAGCTTGAGCAAAAATCATTCAGTCGGTCAGTAAGCACTTGCTGAGTGTCCACTGTGTGGGAGGCATGAGGTTACATGCTGTGGACACGATGTCAACATAGACAGAGTCTGCACATCCTTACAGCCTAAAATGGCAAAAATCCTCTCTATCTGTGAAGTGGAGACTGAAAGTGGAGTAGAATAATATTCAGTGTTGCAGAAATAAAACCAATGACTGTAACTGGCTTCACGCCTGTAAAAGAGTGAGAGAAAACCAAGCCTAAATAATAATAAAAATAACAAAAACAAAAAAAGCAGCAGCCACAAAAACATCAGTTCCCATTAGTCTTGTTGCTGAGCATTGATTGGTCATTTGCATGTTTGTTTTTCAGGGTAAGTAACTGGGAAACTGATTTATATGTATTTACAAGCCAGAAACTCTCCCCAGAACTGGAAAGCTTCCCCTTGCCCTGGCTGACAGAGGCCTGTGAGTCCTGGGGTGCTGGCTGAGTGGGAGGGAGAGAAGAATGTTGAGAGAAGCAACTGGAGCTTTGGGGCATTATTTAATGAATCTTGAGTCCTTCTCTAATACACCCATTGAGAATAATAATTCTTTCTGAATTTTAAGGAATTGTGTATGTCAATATTTATTTGCTTTTCCCCATAATTTACAAGGCACTTTAGTGGTTAAGGGGGAAAATGCTACAATTTAAATTACAAATCAACAGCTTCTGTGCTGAGCGACAACACTGGCGAATTTTTCAGTCCTTAAGTTTCCTTTGCCTCATCAGCAGAATGAGAATGGTCAAAAGCATATATTTTGTAACCGGAGGGATTAGAGGAGATGAAGGTAAAGCACTGAGCACAGTGCCTGGCAAACTATAATTGCTCACACATCAGCCATTATTATAACTGTCATAATATCATCAACACAACTCAGGGCTTTTTAATCTGAAAACCAACTTTGCTATATGTTCCTTATCACTTAAATGTTTAATATCTTGTTTTCCAATATTATGCTATGTCTATTTATTTTTCAACCAGGAATCATTTTTAGTGATTTATTTACAAGAACATTTGCTGTCACTATATTTTCCAACTGAATTTTTACTTATTTTTGTAAAACATCTCACAAAACAAGTAGAAGTGATTAATATCGACACACATTTCATTAATCTTTTTATAAGATCCTATTCCAAATCATAAAGCATTATTTAGCACTGAAACATTAGGTGTTTTTCAAACTTCTAGCCAAGTTTCCCTTGAAGGTCACATAATCATAAAAACCAAGAGCTGGCAAGAATAGGGGGACTTGGATAGAGAAGATGAAGGAAAAAAAGACAAGTAAAGAAAACATGAACTATTGCTAGATATGATGGAAAACTTTGAGTTAAGCCAATACTGAGAACTGATTAATTACATGGTTGATGTTTTTAAAGGGAAAGAAGATGTATTATTAACCTAACTATTCTGGCACATAATAGAAATTAATTTTGGATGCCAAAGGTTCTTATGCAACCCTGTGGCTATGAAAAGGACTCCACATGCTCAAGTACTTTCCAGTATCCTTTAAAGCAAATGCCTTTGACAAAAGAACCATTCTAATGCTACAATTGATGACTTACTAGATATAACAAAAGATTTGGGGAACAGGAATTTTCTTCCATGTACTAAGGCTCCATGGTGCTGAATGTAAATAATTTTCAAGGTTCCACATTCTCATCTATTTCAAGGGTCAGGTTACCAACTAATGTGTAAGGAAATTTTAGAATCCTTACAAAAAACAGTATTAATGCCATTTATAAAATTTGTTTGTGGAAAGACTCAGACTCATGAAATGATCATTTTGGGAAAAGACACAGTTGGTCCTCACTATTTGTTGGCTCCATATTTGAAAACATACATGCCAGCTAAAATTTATTCATAACCCCAGAACCAATATTCATAGTGCCTTCCCAGTCACTCACGAATGTGCAGAGCAGTGAGAAATTTGAGTCATCCAATGCACACACTTTCAGCTAAGGTTGGAATATGTGATGCTCTCTCCACCTTCTGTTTCAGCTCTCATATGTGACCAATGTCCTCTACTTGGTTTATCTAGAGCCACATTTTTCACATTTTTATACTTTATGTTGGTGAATCCACAGTTTAAAATGACCCCCAAGTGTATTGTTGAAGTGGTGTTTGAGGTTCCTAAGTACAAGGAATCTATGATGTGCCTTTTGGAGAAAATATGGGGGAAAAAGTGGAGATAAGTTTTGTTGAGGCATGACTTGTAGTGCAGTTGGCTGTGAGTTCAATGTTAATGAATCAATATTACAGTCATCTTTCTGTATCCAAAGAAGATTGATTCTAGGAACCCCTGCAGATACCAGTACTCATAGATGCTCAAGTCCCTTATATAAAAGTGTCATATTTGCATATAAATTACACTTGCATATAGGCTACAGTAGGGTAAGTCTACATATAACTTCATTTGCATGGATTCAGCTTAGTGCTTGGAGCAGCGCAAATTCAAATTTTGCTTTTTGGAAAGTTGTGGGATTTTTTTTGGTCATAATTTTCATACATGGTTGGTTGAATCTGTGGATGCAAAACGCACAGCTACAAAGGGTTGAATATTAAAAAGGTGTCTTTAGACAGAAACATACTAAAATAAGGTTATGTGTTCATGAGTTGGTCCAAGAGTGATAGCAATGAGTCAGTATTCACTAATTCAGCTGTTGTGGCGATTTTACAGAATGTAATTACTATGAATAACAAGAATCAACTGTATCTTGTTTTATGATTATTGTTATCAAATGTGATCCAGTCTATTGGTTAAGTTTATGCCCCTCTCCGTGATGTAAAAAAACAATTTGCATGGGTATCTAAAGGAACTTTACCAAGCATGAGCCAATCACCCTTTGTAGGAGTTGTGTCACAGCCAATTATTAATTGCAGTGGATTTACAGACAACAATAGTTCTTAATCTACTCAGCCAACAAGTATACAACTGTCTAAGGAATTTGGGGAAAGCCCTGATCCTATTTTTATTAATTTAATGTACCTATGAGTGACCGGCTAACTTGTGGTCATTTCACAAAGACCATGAAACATTTGACCCAATGTAAAGATTCACATACTTCCTTAACAAGAAAAAGTTCTTCATCTAACACAATCAATTATTTCTACAGATATTTATAGCATTCTTATTTACATACCTAGCTATATAAAAAAGGTTCTTGGCCCTTTATTAACCAAAATTGGTCACATCGACATGGAAACTATTGATGTTAAAGGACATAGAGTTGGCTATGAAAATAATGGCAAACATGCTACATAAAATCTGGAGAGAAAGAGTCTCTCTATCCATATGGTCACCATTTATAAGAAAGCCCCTCAACAGAAAATTTTATACTTCTTGCAAGCACTTGGCTATCACTAAGTGTGACTGGTGCTACTGTCAATAAAGCACATCCTTTGAGACATTCTTAGCAGTGAGGAAGACAAGTTGCAACTCAACCAAATGGCGCCCTTACCTTCAGCTGGATCTCCTCTGAATAGCAGTATCTCTTTCACAAACTATTTGAGCAGTAACCAGCCAACATCTTTCTTATTAAGTATTAAGTATTAGGAACAGCCTGACAATAAGGCTCAGAAATACATCATTTCTATTAACCTTGAAGCCATTCTAGCTGCAATTTAATTTTATAATACGGAACATTAAAAATTTTATGTGTCTTAGATATGGAATTTAAATACTGCCCCAATGAGCCACTAGAAATAAAAGTAGTTTGAGGAGAAACTACTATATCTAAAAAATCAGTATGTCTAAAGAATTATTTTAAAAACTTAGTAATACCATGTAAGTTCAGGATATCATTTTTTATTGAATTTATTGGGGTGACATTGGTTGATATGACCATACAAGTCTCAAGTGTACAATTCAGTAAAACATTATCTGTGTGTTGCACTGTGTGCTCACCCAAAGTCAAGCCCCTTTTCATCCTCATGGATCCCCCTTTGCCCCCTTCCACCTCCCTATCCCCTTTCCCCTCTGGCTATTGCCATGCTGTTGTCCGTGTCTATGTGTCATACATATATATTTGCTTCATCCTTTCACCAATTTTCCACCCAGGCCCCCAGCCCTCTTCCCCTCTTACAGCTGTCAGTCTGTTCTATGTATCTATGTTTGTGTTTCTATTTTCTTTGTTAAATTTTTTTGTTGATTAGATTCCACATGTGTGTAAGATCATATGGTATTTGTCTCTCTCTGACTGGCTTATTTAACTTAGCCTAGTAGTACCATGTAGATTTAGAATATCTTTGACCACATTCCAAGAAGGCAGAAACATCATCTGTATAGTACACTACTATTTTCCTTGTGAATATCACAGTGATTGATAATTAGTTGTCCAAAGCTTTTCTTTACTAAGACCTTAGGGAAAAAAATTAAGATATATCTATTAACACTGCCACGTTTTGCAAATAGTCCTTTCATCCTTACCCTGAAAAAGAGTCTTTACATATGTGATCTTAAAAAGAACAGTTGGCTGTCATGGTGAATGCAAGCACTTGTAAGTTGGGTTTGTCAGCCAGCCCACCAGATGTATTTTTTATTTATTTCATGTGCTTTTCCTGTAATTTAGAGAGCAGGCTCAAAGTGAATGATCCTTTTAATCTGAAAAGAAATTTTCCCACTGGTACAAGAGCTTGAATTCTCAGTATTTCAGCATGAACACTTTCTAACTCAGTTAAGTGTCCTTTTTTAAAAACTACTGGGCCCAATATTTATTGGCTTATGATCACTAAAGATAAAAAATAAATCTTATGCATTTCTATAATAGTATAATTTTGCATATAAAATGATTAATGATGAGCTCCAGTCCCCTGCCTAGTCTCCATTCTGAAGGAAGAAGATAGGGTAATGTACGTATGTTCTTGGAGCAGAGGTAGGAATGAGAGCTTTAGGAGGGGCATAATGCTGGGAAGATGATAGCAAACAATTACCAGGAGAAGGGCTGGTGGTTGATCCCCGTGTCCCCTGTATTCCTTAGACCCCATCTCCAAGGATCAAGACAACTAAATGGGACATCAACCAACTGGGAGATTTCTGGAGTTGTTGGCATTGCCTGGCAATCCCTGCCTTCCACAAGACTCAGAATTGTCCCCTTCAATGTTTAAGCCATAGCTTACAACCTCCAGGTGACATCAAACTGCAGCTGGGACCTGGATAAATACGGATCAATTACCCAGATACCTGGGACTTTCATCTATCTAGATGCACAGGCTTGCCCTGGTAGCGACATCAGCATTTTTATATATATTTTACCACATCTTTGGTTCTAAGATGCCATAAATTAAAGATGAAATATTATTTTAAATATCACTGAGAAAAGAGGAAACACTTGCCAAAGTATCAAATGCCATCAATTATGTGAGTCCCGATTTTACAGATATTAAAATGTGAACGAAAACTGTCTTGGAATCTATGAGTTTCGGTCATTTGGATTGAGATAGAAGTACATACATAAAATGTGGTAATGTTCTCTTATTTCTTTTAGGTTATCAGTCAAGACTTAATTTAACTTCAGTTTTAATGGCAAACTAGAACTTTTTCCCCTTGAAGACTTTGAAAACCTTAGCCAGTTGCAGCATACCATGCTGTTATAGTTTTTCTTCTGCTTCCCTTTTACAGTTGCTTTTTCTTTCTAGCCATAAGCTTTCTCAGTTTCCCAGTCTTCATTCTGTCTGCATATTTCTGTCTTGGTCTTGTCTGTTGCTATAGACGAGAAAAATTCTCTGTCTGGCAAGGATGAATGCTTCAGTAAAAGCCAAAAAGGAGAAATACCACGATGACACAGCATATAAACAACAGCATGACTCCCCTTGATGTTCTTTTCCCAAACATTAAGAGGTGAAATTTTCTGTTTACTGTCTATTTTGTTCCTATTTTTTAAGTGATAAGTCCCTTCCATCTCATTTGTTTGACATGCTTCTGAAGATGCCAAGATGACTTATAATGAACAATCATCTTCTGACCACTCTCGGTCAGTAACTTGGAGAAGAGGGACCTCCACAGTTTTCAGCTGCATTTAATTCTTCCTAGGCTCTTACTCATGATTCGCCTCAGGTACACTGGCTTCCTGGCTGCACAGAAAAGGTCTCTGAGCAATGCCAATAATTATCTTGCTTTCCTCTCTCTCTACTGACCAATCCAGCCCTGAAATATTTTCTTTAGAAGTTCAATTGAGTTCAGCAGAAGTTTTTAAGAGACACTTTTACTAATAAGTAAACACTAATAATTTGTGTAAACACAAATTTAAAACATTAAAATTCCATGTTCAAATACAAATTTAACTGCAGTCCAAATTCAAAACTGTCTTTAAGTCAATTATTTCCTTATTAACTCATTTAACAAACATTTCTTGTGTCCCTGTTATGTTCCAAACACTGGGCTAGGAGCAGGAGATGACAAGATGGACACGGCCAAGAATCTAGCTGAGACAAACACGTGTCAAAATATGGTCATCCTAGTTTTCATCCTGTGTCACGAGGACAGAACAAAGGCGGCAGTTAATGCTACAAGGAGAGAGAGATGGCTTTAAGAGGCTGTGATGTCTAGTTTGAGTGTGGAACAAAAGAATTTTCAATTTTCTCACAGACAGTGATTCATGGTTTCTAGCCAAAAACTACAGCAGCAAAGGCCCAGAGACCCGGGGCAGGGTGAGTGTATGTCTGAGTTTGGTGATGGACAGAGTTTCAAATTGCACAGGAAGATTATGGATGTCAGTAAATGTATACGGACTTGATCACGAAGGGCTATGTGAGCTGTGTTCTATTTCAAAGGTAACAGGTTGTCACTTAAAAGAAAGGATCTTGATGTGGTCAGATTTGCCTCTTGCAAGAACAGTCCTCACAGTGCAATGGTGTGGCTGAGGAATTAGAAAAATATTTCAGCAAAGAGAGAAACTGTAACCAAAGGATATTTAGTGAACATCTAAACAAGAAATAATAACTTCAAAAGAGAGTTACCATACCTTGAATTTACTAATCTAAGTTGGCAATAAATGTCTGGCATTCAGGACAGATACCTGAATTTAAGAGCAAGATTCGAGAATCATCAAGATATAAATAATCGCCAGGACCAGAGAGTGAGTGTCGTCGCTGTACAGCAGGAGAGAGAAGGGTAAATCCTGGCCCTGGGTGCCGGCACCTCCAAGGTAGATGGAACACGTGACACCGAAGCAGAAATTGCTCTCTGAATGGTCAGAAGAAAACTAGAGGGGAGGCTCACACAGGCAAAGGAAAGGAGTTTTGAAAGAAGAAAACAATCACTGGTTAAATGATGCAAATTAATCAAGGATAGTTTGGAATAACAGAATCCTTTGGATTCAGAAACTATGAAAATTAGGGAGAGCAGTGCAAGCCATTTCACAGGCTAGTAGGCATCTTTTATGGGACAACTAGCTAGGATGTTTCTGTCTTGTCTCAGGACCATGCAGTGTAGTCTTTCCTTTGTAGACTTTGGCAATTTCTCTGTCCACTGTCTCATTTGTCCCTCATCTTGTCTGCAGAAAGGGACTGACTATGCATAGCCCAGGGGGCCTTCCTTCAGCAGGTGAGAGCAGACACCTGCCTTATGCAGTTGGCTGCCTCTGCCTGGAGAAAGCAAGCGCTCAATAGTCACGTGACCATACCAGAGCCATTCCCCGGTAAAACCCTACCATTTGCCTTTTATGAAGGCCAGGAATTCATTCTCTCACATCTCCTTTCAGGAAGTGCTCCAATAGCCTGTCCTCCCTTTTGCCCTGAGAGTATTGTTTCCTGGAATTAGTTCCCTTAATAGGAAGTAGGTTCAAAGTCCATTTTCTTTGGCCAAAAGGTTGACTTGGTATCAATCACCTTTCTGATGATTTTTATGAGACTATCTTGGACATCTACACTTCTGGAACCACCTGGGAGACCCGCAATTCCTCAGTCAGTGTGGCTATTTGGATTTAGGCGTGCTTACTAGCTTCTACAACTAGGAACACTACACCATGAACACTGCAGTTGCCATCTTTATTCTTGACCTGCTACTCCTACCTTGATCTTTCCAGATGTAGTGATCCACTCCCCGGCCCCTGATTCCATCCTAGCTCTCCTGCATTTCACTGGCCCAGCAGAGCTAAATGTCTCCTGACATTTCCAAGCATATTTCCAAATCAGGCCTCTGGTCAATACTTTTACAAATTGCATGACTTTTTTTTCCCTTTCCTGAACTTAAAAATTTAAATAAGTCATAAAAGTATATAATGTGCTTCAACTTAAAGGAAAGAGTTTTTTTCCCCGTTATAAAAGTAATTCTCATTGTGGACAACTTAAAAGAGTCAAAAATATATATTAAAGGAAAAACTGACATGTATCATTATATGCCCCAACGTTTTGACATTTAACACTGTTGAAATTATTTTTTGTTTTATTTCTAGGCAGAGATTTAATTTTATTTGTTGACTCATATGTACACATAATATTGTATCATGATATCTTTGCTAAAGGACATGTTTTCTGAAAAGAAATAGCAGTAAATAAATGTAAACAAAGTTAAGTGAGGTTTTGCTTCAATAGCAGTCCCTAAACACATATAACACGTGTTCAAGACACTTTCACACGCATCATCTGTTAAGTCATTTTATTTACTGATTTAACCGTCAGCAACTAACAGTTGTAAATATTATTAAACTGGCTGCATGAAATAAACTCCTTAAAGATGACATCAAGAACACTGTATTATCCTTTTCTTCTTTGCCTTCCTGAACTGATCTTGTGCCAATGCCGTACACAGTATTTACTATAATATACAATATTTATGACATATGTTCTAAAGTGTTGCTTTGAAGCTGATCACAGAAGGCTGCAAGTCCTTGTGATTGCTCATTTGTAACTCATCCAATCATGATGGCTGGTGTCGGGGAGAATTTAGAAAAACAGAGACATGGTAGCTTAACACATTCGTATTTCTCTTTTCCAGGAATTTCAGGGCGTATTTATCCGTATGAAGTTTACTGCCTCAAATTTTTTGATCTCCATGCACATTACAGAGTAAAAATAGTTTGAAAGTGATGAAATAAATTCTGCCAGCCTACCTTTCCACTGTTTTTTTATAGCCAGTGATCCTCTGCTCCTCAGATAAGGCCAAGCCTAGTAGTCCAGAAGAGCTTTCTGAAGTGGTAATGCCTACTCCCTATTATGCACATTTAAGCAGTATTTACATAATTATTACCTCTTCATGTAACCCGTTAATCATTTAAAGTGATGAATATCAAATATTTAGTTCCAAAGTGAAGCTGATGTGTCTCAATGAATCCCCTATAATATTGAAAATGTTTTTGATACCCTAATTCCCCCAATAAACTGTATTTTAAAATTTCTTCTAAAATACTTATCTCTTATAGTTTAGACTCTGTCTGGAAGGACTAGGCATATTCTATTATGGCTGAAATAGTAAACCAAAATTCAGCTACTTCTGGAAAGTGGCAAAAATGTTCCTTTTTGTTTTAAATAAATTATAATTGCCTCCAGCACACAAATAATGTATACTTGAGAAATGGAAAATATTTGTGAATCTGAAAGCCTTTTTTGAAAGAGTGACAGGATTAAACATCACTTTTCTGCATAGGTGGTGTGACATTTTCATTTTGTTCCAAGTTATTTTACTTTTTGTGTGACTCTGGAGTTTATAAACATGCCATAAAATTTGGTAATTACATAATGATGATTTCATGGTTCTGTCGTTGAATGAAGGTAGCTAGACATAGCAGCAAAATTGATTTCCTTTTTTACCTTCATGGAAGGAAACAAAAGGAAATTGAATGCAAAATCTGCATTAAGACCATACTGGAATTATAACTCAGCGATCTGTTACACATGAAATGGAAACCAGGTGCAGCCAAGTGTTTCTTATTATGTTATGCTATTCAGCCAACAGGTGAAGTTCAAACAACCTTCTGTTGAACCATGCCTCGTTTTGATACCCACAAGTTTCCGAGTCCATATGACTTGACACTATCTCTTGTCTCCTGTTGCCAAAGGTACTACTCAGAGGCAGGACTGTCCCTAGACAAAAGCATGAAGTGGGTGAAAGTCCTGTTCATTCCCTACTCCTTTGCAATGACAGTCTCATCTTAGATCCTTTCTACCTCCCTATCCCACGGTGCCAAAGTGGCTCATTGCTCTGGATTTACACTGTTTTCTAGGAGGCTCATAGTGTTTCTTGTTGTCCAATCCCTCTTTGATCTCTAGTTTTCTTGCTCAAAAGATGTTCAGTGGCTTCACAAAAGAAGTCAGATAATCAAGATCTTCCCTCCTTTCCTTCGGATGCCTACTGCCCATAGCTCCCCTCCAATTTTCTAGTGCAGGTGACTTACCACCTTGCCCTTTTTATTTACATACTCCCCCTCCCCCGTGCTATTCCTTCTGCCTGAGCACGCCTTCATCACTCATTCTATCCGTGAAAATCCTAATCGTCTTCCAAGGCTTCATTCAGCTCTACCTCCTACAAGTACCTTCCCTAGCCACCCCCAACCTCCTTCCTCAACACCTCATCTGTACCACTCAATGGCCCTTAACACATACACTGCTTTGTATCATAATATTTATGTATAGGTTGTCTCCAGGCACTGTGCTGGGCATTTTACAAACGCAATCTCATTTAAATTTTACAACGATCTGTTGAGGTAGGGATTACCCTACCATTTAACAGTTAAGGAAACTGAGTCTCAAATAGGTTAAATAATTTTCCCAGAGCCACACTGCTAAAAAGTCACAGGGCTAAGACCTAAACCCAGGTCTGAAACATATTTTTTCCACTAAACCATGTTGCCATCTTTCAGTTCTTTCCTGTCTTCCGAAAGATGGATGGAGCTTTAAGGTGGAAAAAGTAGCCAGCTTAGCCTTTCTGATGATCGAATATGTATTCAACAAATGGAGGCAGTTTATTGGTAATTACTGTATTCCTAGACAGAGCTGACTGGTTAACTATAATCCATGAGGAACTCAAGTAAAGCATGAGAGAAAAATATTCTTCACCTAAAGTTGCCAGAATAAGCACAGAATAGGAAGAGAATGTTCAAGAAAACTTGTAACTCAAGAAAGGCTAGATAGCATTGGATTTGAGCACAAATGGCAAAGAAGTAAATGTAGGGTTGAGTAGGAAATTCTTCCTACAAGTCCCCCATGGTTTTTACAATTTGGGGTGGTTGGGAGACTAAAGATATGATTATCACCTAGATCTCATATAATCCGACAGTGTATCTATCAAGTATAAAGCCCATTTTGCCATTTTCTCTTGGTGTGGCACCTTGAATAAGTTAGGGGAGAGAAACTTAGTGTTTTTAAGGGGGAGGTCTCATCCCAAATGGACTGCTTTCACCACTGCCCTCAGTACCACCCAGGACCATGGAGTTGGAGCCCACCCTAGACGTCTCTGTTCTGGGAAGTCTTCAGCCCCGGGCCTGCTTCCGGCCAGTCACATGGCACAGGCTCCATCCCTGGAAAATATTCAGACTTTGGATCTTTATGTGTGTTGCACCATAGGCAAAAATCAAAATCTGTCTTCATTGCTGCTCTTTTATTCTGATCTCATTTCCCATTCCCCCAGCTTGTCATATTATCCATTGCATATTCCTTTAATGTGAGGAAGATGCAGTTATCACTGAATGTGTGGTCTCAGTGCACCTCTGTTAACTTCTGACAGTCACTCAGCTTTGTCTGCAGCTCCATTTCAACTTGTATGTGCTCTCTGTAGGCCGATCCCGTTCGTATTTGGCTCTACCCTTTGTTCCTCATTCCAGTCTTAATAACAACTTAAAATTATCATTTAGGGACAATAAGGCATATAATCTAAACTTGAATATAGCAGGCCATACTGGACTTCAGGCCCTATGCTAGGAAGTCTGAGGATGTTTGTTTCAGTTTACATGCTAAATCGGAGGAATTCAACAAGGCTAACAAGAAAACCACCTTCAACCACACTGGGACAAATGCAAACACAAAAAGCTCTATATTTTCTTTCCTTTAAAGTTTTAATGATTTTTCTTATTCTCTATAAATGTCCTCAAAGCTAATGTACTATTCTGTCTTTTAATTTTGAAAAAGTTACAGATTCACAGAAATTACAAAAGAAATGAAAAGGGAGGTCTTGTATACACCTCAGCTCATTTCTCCCAGGGGTCACATCTTATGTAATCATAGGGCACTAGCTAAGCCAGCAAATTGACATTGGTCAAATTCACTTTTAAATTTCAAAAAAGAAAAGAAGCAAATCCACTCTAAAGATAACCTAGTCAGCTTAAATTCCATTCTACATTCTCTTTCTGCTCACAAGTGGTAAGCAGGTTGACAATTTGGGGGCGGAGGGGGAAGGTGGTCTGTCCATAGGACCACAGAGAAAATTCCAGCACATTGTTAGTGATGATCCCCAGATCTCATTAAATTTCTAGGTCAAGGTTACAACAGAGCTATGCAAAGGAGCCCACATCTGAAGACTCGGGTTGGAATCAGGTTCTGCCTCCAAACGTGTGACCTTGAGCAAACCAAATGACCTCTCCAAGCTTCAGTGTCTTCACCTATGAAATGGGGAAACTCTTTCTCCTGCCTACTTCACAGGGCTGTCGTGGGGATCCAGTGCGATGATGCGTGTGAAGGGATGTGGCAGCCCGTGAACCAGCAATCATGAAAGCGCATATTCTTTCCTCAAACTACTGCCAGTTACAGAAGTGTAGCTTTTCAGAGGTAGTTTTCTTCTGAGAAACAGAATAAATCCACCTCCTTCTGAACAACAAGGCCTAGAATTTCCATCATGTGTAAATGACCTTCCCTTTCTACCACTCTTAGGAGGACAGATACCAGCAATACCTTGGACCAGCACTCTGCGACTCATTACCTACATACCCCTGAGGCATAGGATCTATTTTAAAATAAATATTTCTTCACATTTTCTTCTAAAAGGTCAACTGCATTTTAAGTAGCTTTTATTTTTATCCTGACTGCTGGGTTCATTCAGTCTTACTTTTTTAATGCCATGAGATGTACAATAGGTGGTCTTGACAATAGCGAGGAATTGTAAGGATTAAACCGCGGATGGTTTATGAAGTAGAAACGGAAACCCTCCACGCTGCATTGTTTCTTGGTTTGTCTGGGTATATACACCGTACTTTTCGGACTATAAAACGCACTTTTTTTTTTCCCTTCCTCCCCTCCAGATTTGGGAGGAATAATGGTTGTTAATGCTGCTGTTGAGTTCTGTTTACATTTACATTGGTGAAATATTATGTTATTTAGGTTATTAAATATTTTACATCTTTTGCTTCAAAAATTTTTTCCTATTTTCCTCCTCTAAAACCTAGGTGCGTCTTATGATCCAAAAAATATGGGTAATTTAAACTCTGACTCACTGGTGGACCCTGGTATGTGGGAAGTAAAATTGCTTGTCTTGGCAGTAACGGTGGAGAAATAACATAGGTGAAAATAAACTTAAATCACGGAAAGTAAAGACAAATGCCTTCGTGTATAGTGAACGTTTGGGCAGCACAATAAAAATGTTAAGATCTGTTTTCTCCCCTCTTCTTCTTACATGCAGGCTGGCATGGCTCTGACCTATGACCCCACAGCTGCCATACAGAATGGGTAAGTAGCCCACGTCTTCTCTAATTGAATTGTTAAGATGTCTTTGAACTCCAAAGTCAGTACTGAAGAAAAATGTTCAAGTCTGTCTTTTGTTTGAAATCTGTAAACGAAACCTGTAAGCCACACATTGCTCGCCATTGCATTTCTCTGTCTGCCCGTGAGGGACTCGGACGTCAGGGCCTCTACCCCTGACCCATTCTCACAACGTCTCTGCCCGTATTAAACTCTGCATGCTCTCTCTGGAAATACCCTTATTCATCACAAACCTAATGGAGGAAAAAGTGAAGTTTCAGCTCCCGATATGAGCAGCCAGAGGTGAACTTTGGGCAGTGCCATGTCTGAGGCAGGGAGGACGACCAGGCACATGGTGAACATCTCTCCCTTCCCCTGCAGGTCACCACGTCTGTACCAATTGACTGGCTTATATCCCTTTGCCTTAAATCACCTGCTTTGTGATGCATCTTCATCAGTGTCTTCTATTAACAGTACGGCATTATATTTTATTCTTTGAACTATCTTCACAGTTATAAAAAAAGGTTCACCCTCTTCTGCTCTTTATTATATTTATAACAATGAGTATATTCCTCATGAAACAAATTTTATTGAAGATGCTGAGGGTACCTATTGATTTTATCTACTGTCTTCTGCCATAGAACTTTCTTCCATCAATCAGCCCCTGTCTTCAGTACCTTCCTGTGCACTGAGCATTCATTTCAGCCTGTGGGTATACACAAGTCTCTCCCTTCTTTTTCACAGGTAAACACCTTCAGTCTTTGTACATGCTGTCTTCCTGTATTCTCCTGCAATTAATCCTATTAAGTCATCAATTCTGGTCTCAAACTTGACTGAATTTCCCTTGCTGATGCCCCCAATATTCTCCAAATTTGGCCATTTGAAACTGTGACTTTTTTTAGTCCTTCAAGTCGAAGTCTTACCTTTGGCCTTTTTTAACCATTTATACCTTCTTGAAAATGTCTTATTATTTGGGTCCCACAAGTTCATTCTTTGCTGATTTCCCTTGCTCCCTAGTCTGACTGCTCATTCCATATCTTCTTATTCCACCTCTTCTGCCCCCTTTTGATCATCTTTCTCAGGGTTTAGTCTTTTTCACTCTTTTCTTTCTGGTTAATCTCATCCACTCCCCTTGCTTTTAGGACCTGAAGAATCCCAAGTCTGTTCTTCAAGCTTATAACCTGATGCAGACCACTATAACTTGTGTTTCTAATGGCTTATTAGGTATTGCTGTCAGATATGTTCATATGTCCCCAATAGGTCATTTACCCTCCTCAACTCTTCCTAATATAAAACAAACTGATGTAAATGAAAAGCAAGTATCCAATTATTTGTCCCTTTTTACAAAAATTCACTCTAAAACCATTGAAAATGGAAACTCCAGTTCTCTGGGTTTTCTCTTCTGCAACATTTTTTATGATCAAATCCATCATTAAGACATTTTCAATATATCTTTGAACTACATCTTCAACAACCTGCCCTTTCCCCTGCTACTTATTGAGTCCATTCATTTACCTTTCTCTACTGTCTAAACTTTTACCTGCCTCTAATATAACTCTCCTCCAAACTATTTCCACATTGCTTTTTGAATAATTTTCTAAAAGCAAAGTGTGATCTTAAGAATCATCTACTGCCAGATTTTAAGTATTAGGTGAACTTTACTAACTAAAGAACAAAATCAGAACTTCCAAGAATGGCACAAAAAGCAATGCATGGTACGGTTCCTGCAACAGGACCTTCGGTGGTTCTCAGAACATCTCACACAGCGTTACAGCTCTGTGTCTTGTATGGAATTTTCTCTGCCTAGAGTTCAAATGTGGAAATACCTCTCTCTCCTCCCTCTCTCTCTCCCCCTCTCTGTCCCTCCCTCCTCCCCCTTTTTCTTTCTTCCTCTCTCTCTTTTTACACAGGTCTCATTTAAAGAACAACAACACCATATCATACCAGACAGAGCGAGTTACATAGGCATAAAAGAAATAGCATAAGCAGTGGTTGAAAGTGCAGACTTCAGAACCAGCCTGCCCAAATATGCATCCAAATTTTGTCCTTCACTAAAAGTGGACTAGATGTTTGTCTTCTTCCCCTGTGAAATGCAGATAATAGTAACAGTAGCTTTCCCTAAGACTTGGTAAGGATCAAAGGCACCCTATATAGTATGATGTAATTATCATTGTAAATATTGATGCTACTGTTGTACTGTATTTGATGTTCACATGATACATTTGAGTCTTTTTATAATGCAGTCATTGACCCTCAAATTTATTTCCCTGTTGGACTACTAACTCAGTGAAGGCAGGTCCCATGTCTTGTTCATCTTTACAGATTGTTTAACCCAGGGTTGCGCATGCCAAATCAGAAATAGAAATGTAACTGATGACATCTGTTTGGCTCTAGCAAGTTGGCATTAGGGAAAGCTTTTTCCTACCCAACGTCAACCTATTCTGTCCCCATGTAACACCTTAAATACAGCCTCCTTAAATACAACCTCTAGTTTCACCCAAAGCATCCAAACCACCCACAACTGTCTCATATACTGGGTTAAGAATGAAGGTTTGGAAGCTTAAGACTATCTACCATGTTGTTGATAACAAGACAAAAAGGTTATATAGGCCCTGGCTGGTATAGCTCAGTGGATTGAGTGCGGGCTGCGAACCAAAGGGTGGCCAGTTTGATTCCCAGTCAGGGCACATGCCTGGGTTGCAGGCCAGGTTCCCAGTGGGGGCCACATGAGAGGCAACCACACATTGATGTTTCTGTCTCTCTTTCTCCCTCCCTCACTCTCTGTCTAAAAATAAATAAATAAAATATTTTTAAAGGGGTTATATAATGAAATTGAAAAACAGGAAAGTTGTAGCTAAATAATCTTATTTATTTGATACTTCATATAGATAATTTTTAAATGTTTTGCTCATCTTTGGTTTTATTACCTTATATGGTAGCATTTGAGCAAAAGGGAACTAGTAGAACAATCATTTCTATACTTGTAAGATGTCAAAATAACTAGCAATATATTCTCAACATACTGTCCCTTGAGTTAACATTAGCACATGCCTTTCAGAGGTATAGAATCTGATTTAGATAACTTAGCCTATTAAGGGATCTAGCATGAATATTCAGAATAAAGTATTTTGTTCTCTGTTCATATTGCGGTATTCAATCTAGCAGCCAAACATTCCACAGAGAGCAGTAACCTAACAGAGGTAGAAATATTTATTACTGTAGGAAAGAAACTGGTCCCATTTTACATAGAACAAATGGTATCCAAAAATATAGTTGCAATTCTTACCTAGTTATATTATTAAACACTGCTCACCCCGGCTGGTGTGGCTCAGTGGATTGAGCGCCGCCTGAGAACCAAAGGGCCATTGGTTCTATTCCCAGTCAGAGCACATGTCTGGGTTCCTGACCAGGTCAAGTCCCCAGTAAAGGGTGGGTGCAAGAGGTAAATACACAATGATGTTTCTCTCCCTCTCTTTCTCCCTCCCTTCCCCTCTGTCTAAAAATAAATAAATGAAATTGATTAAAAAATATTAAACACTGCTTCATTCTGACTCAGTTCATTTCAACAATTTTTTTGGAGTATCTATGGCTCTATTGAACATCATCTTGGTGATACAGATTTGAAAAAATAAAATTTTCACATCCTGTCAGGGAAAATGGACACGTAAGCAATTCCGGTACAAGATACAGGGGAGCTGGTACTGTGATGGACACAGGAGCAGTGTGAGACTTATGTGTAGATTCACTCTTATATGCATAAACACCTCTGAAAGAGTGAACAAGAAGTGGGAGAGACGTCCTGCAGAGAAAGCCAGTGGAAATAGGAGTGACAGTGACTTAATTTTTCCTGTTCATGTTTTTATATTCTTTTCAAAAATGAAGTCCATTGGACCACAAAGGAGAGGGCTTCTGAAGAGGGAGTAGAAAGCTTCTTGGTGGGACACTGGCCCTGTCTTTTTCTCTTGTAGATGCCCCATGTCATAGCTAAAGCATATTTGATGATCCTGTGGTATCCTGCAGCTGCATACTAAGCCATAGTGTTTTCTGGGCATTGTAAGCAAATACGTGGCTGCGTTATAGCTATTAACTACCACAGACTGTGTGAAGAGTTCGATGTTCTGAATTCCATACCCTCCCCACTAGTATGCAATGTGAAACTGAAATAAATGCTACCAAATTTAGCTTGAGTTTTAGCTAATGAAGAACAAACATTTGTAAACATGGACTGTGGCAAAGCTGTGCTGTTTGCATTTAGGCATAGAAAATGTCAGTTTTGTCATCTGCTTGAATCTACTCACAATATCACTTTCAAAAAGTTAGTGCAATGTCACTTCTGTTTAAGGGGTTGAAGGCTCGGTGAGAAAGTGTCTGGGTCACAATGGAAAAGTAAAAACCATATCACATTTTACTATAGGTGAACTCATGAGAATAAAAAAAATGTTTCTTCTTTCAGGATTACCTCCCATAATTCTGTAGTTTGTTATTACTATTGCCCTATTACTTTTTTAGCATTCCAATATCAAATTCTATCATTTTCAAATATGAGTGTGGGAAGTGGGAAGTAATCCATTCCTATGTTTAAAAATCTCATCTTTCCTGTGCCTTTTTACCAAGGTGGCCGTGTAGAAATCTCTTGGCTTGTTTTATTTGCATAAAAGGCATTATTGGCAGACATATGAAAAAGAATGTGTTCTGTACAGCATTGGTTTGCCAGCTGTTTTATGTGGGCATTTGATATTAAGTGATACTGAAATCTTATCATATTACACTAGCAAAGGAATCTAATGTGAAGGATACATTGGAATTATAATAAAAATGACCAGGAACTTATTAATCTTATGCTCCAGTGTTACCCCAAGGATAGTATTCATGATTCTGACTAACAGTATTGCTTGGGGACAGAAAAGACAAGCCAGCACTGTTGGTCGCTGTGTGCAAATATGATTTTGCGTGGTATTCTACTGTTAAAAAAAGGAGATTCTACCCTGGGGTTATTGATATATTCATGTTATTTTTATTGTCAGTGAAAGAAGATTTTATCATATTACTTCTGACTGCCAAATCCCCTGAAGGTGACTTTTCTGCAGGCAGAATAATGTCCTATTAGTGGCCTAGACTTGCATTTGCTGGACTTGTAGAGGTCACTCACTTTAAATGCCAGGGAACCAAGTAACTCTTTGCACTCCTTAAAAACACTAAGTTTTTGAAAAGCCAGTTTGGAGTTTCATGGGTGGACCATACTTAATTAACTTCTTTTAGCCACTTTGACATTTGGTATTTTGTTCATGTGAAACCTCTCCAGAAGAAACTAGTTTATATCCCTAAGTCAAGGTTTCCCAACCTCAGTACTACTGACATTTAAGTTTTAGGGTGGGATGTTTAGCAGCATTGCAGACCTCTATACACTAGGTGCCGGTAGCGGCACCCCGCCAACCTAGTTGTGACAACCAAACATGACTCTATATCCTGCCTAATGTCCCCTGGGGGACACGATCACTTCTAATTTAGAACCACTGGGCAAAGCATAAAAGGGACACTTGCCATACATGTGAATTTTGGCAAAGAAATATCTCTTAAGAGAGTCAACTATTCCCAGGAACAGAGTTTGTTAAAGAATTCATTCCCAGTTTTCTGTACTAGCATTTGCAAAGCATAATGTATAGATAGCAAATACAAATGGCATATAAAGTCACATGTTTAGAATTACTTTACTTTGGTTATTATGGCTAACAAGTCCTGTGATTTTCCTCTTTCCTGTTCCTCAGTAACACAATGGCTGTTCTTGAAGTATTTATTTGGAATTTCTCTAACGTTCTGGGTATGTGAAATCCATTTTAAATCATGACAGATACATGGCAGGGATTGAGAAAAAGTAAAGAGATTGAGAAACTCATTCTACGCTTTTCTTTTCAGAGCCTGGTCCTGTATATTTTCTTTAGACACTGTACCTCTACGGCTTAGATGCAATAGCAGCCTCTCTTGTCATGGTTAAACCAAGGGTTTCTTGTAAATTCATCTGGTTTATGTTTGGACTTGGGAAGAGCTTGTATCAAAATACCAGAATTAGGGGATCAAGACAGTGTGCTGAGTCCATTCTTCCCAGTATATTTTCCATTCTCTGACTTTAGCATCAGTATTGGAAATTGTTAGAAAGTATGAAATATTCTTGTTTGATGGATAGGATTAAAGCAGATAAAACAAAAATGCATTCAATTTACCCCCAAGGGTTCCATTGTTAGTAATGGTTTCCTTGGCTGGTGTCTGTATGTTTCTGCTCTCTGTTTTCCCCATAGAATATTCTGTAACCTCTGCCTGTCAATCCAGTCCTTATGGCTTTCATTTTTAATACTCCATTTGGCACATTTTACAAAATAAATCAGCCATGCTAAAATGCGATGCACCGTGTGCTCCATTGGTGGGAGAGGCTGAAACTGGGTCTTTAACTGAAGTTAATCATGGCACGGTGAAGGAGAAGGGCTGTTTGTGGAGTTGCCATGGGTGCCTCTCATGTCACTGTGAGCCTCAAATACGTCTTTCTGTTCACTCCCCCATAAGGAAGATTGGTCAAAGATAAGACCTAAAGGAGATTCTTAAATGCAAACCGTGATTTTTGTAGGAAAGTACCGGTTTTCCTAGTTAGTAATATCTCTGCCTGCTTAGAAAGCATGTATGAATGCTTCCACTGAGCATTTATAAATACGTGATGCTGGCCTGTCTTCGCTGGGTTCTGTCCCTTGTTTGCCACCAGTTCAGGGACCATCTTCTGTTCTCCCTCCTTCTTGGCATTGGCCATCTTGTACTGTAATCGTTTCTTATTTTCCCAAGCTGCTCTGCGTTCACTCATTCATTCAAAATACAGTTATTCTGTATCTACTGAGTCTCAAATTTTGTTCTAGACAACAAAGCAAATGTTCTCAACATTCTTTAAGCTGTCGATCTGGAGGGGAAACAGTCAATACATACATTGTATTCATCATCTTGACTTCCATAACAAAATACTATTGACTGAATGGCTCTAAACAACAGAAATTTATTTCCTCACTGTTCTGGAGGTGAGAAGTCCAAGATCAAGATCTGGCAGATTCAGCTTCTGATGAGGACTCTATTCCTGACTCAGAGACAGCTGCCTTCTCACTGTGCCCGCACATGAAATTTCTTGCATGTATATGTGTGCAGAGAGGGAGCAAGCTCTCCAGTGCCTTTTCTGATAAGGACACTGATCCTTTCAGACCAGGGCCCCACTCTGGTCTGAGAGCTCAGTTAACCTCAGTTGTTTCCTTAGAGTCTCCACCTCCAAATATAACCACCCTGGGAGTTAGGATGTCAGTGTGAATTTTGGAGGGACACTAACATTAGTCTATAAAATACTATTTCAGATAGTGATAAGAGTAATGAAAAACATCAGTTAAAGGAAAGGCACAGAGAACAATTGGGACAGAGATGGTGGTTGCTACGTTAGCTACAGGCCTCTCTGAAAAAGTGAAAGTTGAATCAGACCAATCATAAACAAGAGGTCGTCTTGGGGAGATTTAGTTAAATGAGCATTCTAGGCAGAGAGAATTATAAGTTCAGTGTCCAAGACGGAAGTGAGAATGGTATGATCATGTGACAAAAGAAGGCCTGCACCGTTGGATCCTAATTGGCTAGGGGGAGGAGCTAGGAGGAGATATTAGAGAGGTAGGCAGTAGCCTGACTGTGCCAGCCAATGCTAGGGATTCAAACTTTGTTCTCATTGCAATGGAAAACTATTGGTGGCTTTTAGACTGATTTGTGTACGGATGAGATTTGATTTAAGTGACTAAATAGAGAAACTCGAAGGAGTGTTTTAGTCTTCCCCATCTTTGGTACACATAGTAAATTCTCAGTACATTTTTTTAAAGTGTAAGGATGGACGTTTTCTTACATCATAATTGACTTTTTTTAAAAGTCGGTTTTATTAGGTATAATTTACATAGAATATTATTCACTCTCAATAGTGTACAGTTCTGTGAGTTCTGGCAAACATAGTCATGTAGGCACCAAACAGTCAAGATAAAGAACAGTTACATCACTTCCCCAGACTCCCTCCTGCATCACTGCTGTCCACTGTTCCTTCCAACCCCTGCCTTTGTCATCCGCTCATCTATTTTCTGTCTTTACAGTTCTGCATTTTCTATATCGCAATATATATTGAAATATAAAATATAGGTTCTGTTAAGTCTGATTTCTTTCATTTAACATAATTCACTCAAGATTCATCCTGTTCAGTGTATCAGTAGTTCTTTCCTTTTTACTGCTGAGTAGTGGTCCAGATTGTCCAGATGCACCAGTTTGTTTATTGACTCAGTTGAAGGATGTTTGGCTTGTTTCCAGTCTTTGGCAAGTATCAGTAAATGTGCTATAAACATCTGCATTAAGGTTTTGTGCAAACATGTGTTTTCAGTTATCTTTAGTTAATATCTACCAGTAGGATTATTGGGTTATATGTGATGTGCATGTTTAACTTTACAAGACGCTTCCAACCTGTTTTTCACAATGGCTGTCCCCTTGTGCACTTCCCCCAGCTGTGAATGAGAGTTCTACTGTCTCTGAATTCTTGCCGGCACTAGTATTGTCATTTTAACAAGTGGCCATTCTAATAGGTGTGTAGTCAATAGCTTTTTTCCAACTGCACAACTATAAATGTAGAGGTCTGTTGGGTATGAATAATAAGGATGTAATATGTAAGGGAGTAATTTTTAGCTGTATTTTTTTAGCCAAAAGAGTATGATGTTATAATCCTTATTGAGAACTAGATAAAGTAAAATTTGAGAATATAGTTCCCTAAGACTAGATTGGAGATTTTTATAAAATATAAGCTTAAAGAATTTATTCCTTAAATGGCAACCTTGAAATCTAGCCCTCCTATATTCAATGTGAGTCTTGTGGAATGCCCCTTTAGAAAGGTAACCCAGGAGACTATTCAAAATATTGGTGACTCCTGAGGTATGATGAAACTTTTCTCCCCAAAACTCCAACCTCAGTCATACAATTTTTTAAAAAATTAAAAGTAGTAGTTGACTTTTGCTAACAGTATGGCCAAGTAACGTAATGATTCTGTTAGCTTTGATATACATTTTCCCAATTTATCTGATAAATCACATCAATAATTTTCCCAATTTATCTGATATTTCACATCAGTGAAATACTCCACCGTAGGCAACCTTGCTTTGTCTGCTCTTTCGCTGACCACTCTAGCCTTCCACTTACCAGTAAGAGCTTAAGGAAGAAACATGATCTTAAATTCTGCTGAGGAGTTTGAGCATTGTGAAACTTGTGGACTCTAGGCTATCATCTGAGCAAAGATGGGTATGTCACTGAGTTCAGTGTCTAGAAGATACCCGTTAACAGATCTCTAGAAGAGTAATCCTCTTCTGATTTGTGAAACCCTGATCTTGCTCAGTATCATTCTATAATTGTCCAACGAAGGGCCCTGAAGGACTAGAAAACTCAATGCTTTTTGTAGAGTGTACAGACGGATATCACGCATGTCCAAAATCTCCACCAATGCCATTACTGAACCCAGAAAATATTCCTACCTGTCCCTAGACACAAACTGTCTGCTCCTCTTTTATGGAGAAAATATTTAGCTTAGTTTTCACACGAGGGTATGGACTCATGCCCTAGCACATGTTATCTAAAACTCTCTTGTAGCTGATTCTGTTTCCTGAAGGAAAAGATGCAGTTTATGTACAAGCAACATCAGCCAGCTCTATAACGCTTGGTGCTGTCATTTTGCCTTTTTTCCCCCAAAGAGCTTTAAAATGGCATCACCTTTTAAAAACAGCACAAAACTGTGCCTGCGGCTTCTCTCCCTTCTTGGTTAAACATGCTCTTACCCTCACCTGGCATAAGAGAGTTCGTGTGGCCAATTGAATGAGATGACTCAAAGTTGTCATTTTTGTTCAGAATAATTTATTTCTCTTAGTGGAATCAAAGACTATAATTCACCTGGATGCCCCTGTTAATGAAAAGTCGGTGGGAGAACAGGAGGGTGGAACTCCGTCCTTCCCAGAAGTGCTTGGAAGCACTTGCCAAGCGGCCAGGCATACAGCAGCTTTATGAATCTTCTTTTTTTGTTGTTGTTTTCTGTTCGCAGATTTTATTCTTCACCGTACAGTATTGCAACCAACCGCATGATTCCACAGACATCTATCACGCCATTCATTGCTGCTTCCCCTGTCTCCACATACCAGGTATGTCTGATTTACCTGCACCTCAGGGGAGATCTTTCTTGCCAGTGATAGACGACATAAAGGCCGAGACGTAGTTGAATTTTTAAAACCGGTCCTCAGACACTTTAGTACACATCCTGATGTAATAATGCTCAGGTTACCAATTAGCCTACACTTTCAAGGGCTTGTTTGCCTCTGTTTCACTGATTAAGAAAATCCACCGTGCTCTCCATTCTTCCTGCTGAGTTTTCATGATTACACTACCTTCCAGCCAACTCCAGTACAGCTCTCCGACCACTGAGAAATTATTTCGTTTGTTGTCTGTTATTTTGGTTGTCACGCTTCCTATTGTGTCTTTTCTAAAAGCACATTTGTAGCACTCCCTGACCTTACTCCAGCATATTCTGTCATTGTCATCTCACTTTGCCACAGCTGTCCTGTGTATCCATGTAAAACTACATGGATACATGTTAAATCATTCTCCCCAAGAAATAGGAAAGATTATCAAAGTGGTGAAAAGTTATTCCTCCTTTCGGATCTTACTTCATTCTCAGTTTCAAAGAAGCCAAAACAGACCTCAGGGGTTCCACATGTTGAAACACAAGAAAATCTGAGGCTCAGTGTGTGTCCTAAACCAGATGTTGTAGCCAGTTAACTCTATGTACACAGGTGGATTGAAGTAGCCATACTTCTCCCTTAGAAACTGCTTCTTATCTTATTTCTTTGAGTTATCAAACATGTGATATCACTCACTGCTTCTCTTTACCTCATATTGTTCTTCAGACAAGTCTTCTTATTCTAATTAGAAAGAGATCTCAATGTTACATACAGAGAGTATCTAGTGGCATTTTTTTTAAAACGTTGGAGAAAGAGAAAAAGCGAGAGAGTGCAAGAGCGTGCATGCCATGTGTTTCTCTATATTTTGCAGATGGTGGGGGTGGATGTTGTACAACGGGTAAAACGCTAATGTTTCTGACTGCTACTAATTCAGTTAAGTGTCGCCTTATTCAGCCACTATGTACTTCATTTCAGGATGTCCCAGTTGTCAGAGCATCAAGCCTAAGACTATGTACATTTTTCTTTAACTTATGGCCCCTGAAGCAGTTCATTTTCATTCATTTCCTGCACTTAGACTCTTGACACATGTCAGTGGGTGAACAGAGTAGACGCTTGTGGAATTGCATTCGAGGGTCTCAGAATGACTGACTTCCTAATTGCCTCTCCCTGGGACCCGGGAGGCCGCGTGCAGGTGCAGTTCACTTTTTGTTCTGCATGCAGGCCTGCCTGCTTGTAATGTGTTTCGCATTGTTTTACCCGTTTTCCCCCCTGATCTTGGCCTCTGTCTCAGCCAAGACCACCCATTGAGCCCCAGTGTGGGGCACTTTGGTGACATGAATAAAATATCCACAGAAAAGTGATTTTACTTGGGAGGGCTCATAAGTGGAATTTAACCCCAGCTCTCTTTTCTCATAAAAGGAATTAGAGCAATTTCCTATGTTGTTGATTCTCGCCTTTCAACACTTCTTTCTTCTTTTTATTTTAAATCTAAACTGCATTGGCAATTTTGCTTGTGTGAATATATGAAAAACAAAAAGTCTCTAAGGTTCTCTATGTGACAATCAGCTCTTACGGCTGACTTTCTCCTTTGGCTGACAAGGCACATTTCAGAGCAGCTGGCTGGCTCAAATACCCATTTTTATTTACCATACGAATGACCAGGAGAGAAAAAATTACAAACTTGCTTAAGTTGTGTTTTCCAAAGCATTTCCTCACATTTTTGGTTGTTCGATTTAATTCATGCCTCAATTTTTACCACTTGGACTTATTTCCAAGATGGGAATCACTTGAGAATTTGAAGTTAAAACAAATGACAGAAAAAAAGGAAGTCTTAGCAGTAAACTCGTGCCTCCTTATTAATTGCCCGGGTACCCCTGGGAGTTGACCTCTAAATGGGAAGGTCCCTGTGGCTACCTAATGCTTTAGTCTCCAACACCATCCTCAAAATATGCTCCACGTCCCCGCCTGGCCCATGTGGACACTGTAGCCAGCTCCAGTGAGGCAGGAATTTGCTTTACATTTGCTGATCGTGTTTCAGGGACCAAACTGATCAGGTCCAAGAATGTGCTTTCTATCCTTAGTTTTGAGCACTTGTTAGCTGTAAAGTCAGATGGACTCCACTTTCTTATGACCTAGTGTGACTCCACTGAACGCAAGAACCAAGTTCTCTCTGTGATTGCTTTGTGCTAATAAATGCTGTTTGATGCATAGGTCCAGAGTACTTCATGGATGCCTCATCCGCCATACGTTATGCAACCAACAGTAAGTGTTCTCAGTCACCTGAGGCTAAATATTTCTATTATCCAAGTGCAAGCTTTTGTAATGCATAGAAGCTTTGGGGTAAAGCTTTTGTTATAGTCCATACCTCTTTCAGGCAGCCATATTTTTCAGATAAAAAGCTGTTCCTGAAATTCTACAAAAGCATGTACAATAGATAGAGACAGAGACAGAGATAGAGATAGAGATAGAGATAGGGAGGTGCATAGATAGATAGATAGATAGATATAGATGATATAGATATAGATATAGATATAGATATAGATGAACTCTCTTGGAGGAAATATCAGTGATAACAGTCAATCTCTTAAGTTTATGTCTACTATTTGTTATGAATAGGGAATTTCTACTTCATTCAGGACCTCTGAACTCTGTACAATTAAATCTGTTATAGGAGGAAAGCCTTTCTGTTTTCCTTCTTCTATTATGCTTTGTTTTCTTCATATGCAATTTGGTGAGGTTTGGGAGTGAATTTCAGTATCAAGGCCAAGTGTTGACCCAAAGCAATATACTTGAAATAGGAAAGCAGTTCTTTATTAATCGATGGAGATGTACAGATAGATAGCAAGGTTGCTAGATATTTCTTATGTTAGTAACTAGAGGCCTTCTCTTCCTCTTTTGTGGAAAATATCTTCCAAAATATTCAAACTCTATTTTCTACTTGCTAGATTTCCCATTTTGTGGAACTATATTACATCAGTCCCAAGTGAAAAATATTACATATTCCATTAGAATCTAGACTGAAGGCTAATGATTCCATTTGTCTTTGTCTAGTTCTTTTAGGTTTTCTTGCTCTATAGAAGTGTGACGAGGTAGATTTCAATAACAACACACTCAGGATAGTGCGAGGTAGGGGAGAAGCCCTGACTGAAAGCCATGTGACATAGTCTCTGGTGGACGCTGCTGAGTATACTCACATCTGTGCCCTTGTTTCCTTACCTGTCCCTATACTTAGTGTTTGGAGGAGAACCAAATAAGAACATATGTGAAAATAATTCTTTACATATGATATGCTACACATTATTAGCATTATTCTTAATATCATTGGAGTTATGCGTTCTGCAAAGAAGAAGCAATCCTACTTTTTGACTCTTCTCAAAGCTAAGTATCAATAAGCTAGCACATATTAAGGACCAGGGAGGTAAATACACAAGCATCCATTTCCTGGGCTCAAAGGATCACAGCACCTGGTTTTCATAGTTGAGCTTCCTCTATTTTATTGAAAATAAGGAATATTCTACATTGCTCCTAATGTTTTGATAGTTTGTTTTTTATTTAAAGAATAAAATAGATGTCGCTTACTGCAGCAGAACTTTAGACTGCATTTCACAAATCCCTCTCCTTACTCTTATTTCCACACTTTGGGGGCTTCCTGAGTTCATCTGGACTATGTTCTGTAAGTCATACCAACATACAATGGATCCAAGACATACTTTTCGGTCCAAGTCATGAGGTAGAACTCAACATGCGCTGCCAAACCAACGTATAGCACAGGCTGAGCCAACGCAGGAAAAGAGAAGATGTCCTGCCAAGTTCTAACGAGTAGACTTTCTAGAAGGAAACAACTACCTTCTAAAAAAAATAATATGTTCATCTAGAAAGCACTGTTGCTAGCTTAGTCCTCACACTGAGGTTAAGCATCATCTCACTGTGGCCAAAAGGAATGCACATGTGACAAAAGACTCAGATTCGCCAGATGTTAAAATATGTTATACTCTACAGTATTTCTAGAACTACGAAGAGAACGGAAGATGTTTGCATGTGTCTTTATTTCATTCAGGACCTTAGTAAATTTTTCACTACCACCTTCTCACTGAGCACAGCTTCAGCCCTATTTTTGAAGACATTATTTCTCCTACATCTTACTCTAGCAATAGCTGTGTGTGTGTGTGTGTGTGTTTGTTTGTTCCCTTGGACCCTCCTTGCTATGGCTCAGCAGTATCTCATCACCCCCATGACTAGACTGTGCATCATGTCTGAGCTCAGGGCACTCAGTTTACAATATAATATTTGTGGCTGGGGCAGATTCCTGGGAAAGGAAGTGTCTGGGCCACCCACCCTTTGTTGTCTTTAACATGGAAAAATTGGCTGAACGGTCTCATGGAAACGTGGAGTTTATACCATAGTTGCTGCCCTGCATCAGTCTTGCTGGTTGTCTAGGTTGCATAAATGTCCCAAATGGTCCCAGTATCGTCATCAAAGTGAGGGCTACATAGTCACTCTATGATACTAAAATGCAAAACTACTTAAGCACTCTAGGGCAAGGAAACAGAATACCTGAATCTGAAAAGAATGAATGATTTGATAATTAACAGCATGGAGACTTAGTTAGGCTTTTTAAGATAAAAAAAAAAAACACTTTTCCTCACTATGGAACTTGGGGTAATTAGGCTTCTTGAGCCACATTTTTATCTGTTATATGTTTACACAATAATACCTACATAATTATGCATTTTGTTTATTAAACAAAATAAGATATTTAAAGCTTTTAATATAGTGCCTGGCAAATGGCAAACACCCAATAAATTATTATTGTTATTAATTAATTAATTTATTTATCTGAGTAGACTATACCTTATGTCATCAATAGCCCAGTTGTGTAAAATGAGTGTTAGTATAGAAAGAAAACTGGGATAAACAATGATCACCTATTTCTACCACATTTATACTGCTGATCGAGCTTAGTTTACTAATGAGTTTGGTGGAGATAGCCTCTGTGGGTATAAATAAGACACATTACTTAGGTTGGTAATTCATTGACTTACTAAACCATTCACCTAAAATACTTAAAAAACAATAGGCCCATTGGGTACTTTCTGGGATCTACTTTACAAATAAATTCAAGGTGTCGGTATCAACACATCTCAGATAAATTGTCCTAATTCTGATTTGCTTTCAGCTTTCCCCCTCCCCATCATTCTGGGAAAACCTCCTTTGTAAGCTGTAAGTGTTATCAGTGTGTTTTCCCGCCATCGCTGGGAATGCACATGGCTTCTGCACTGGAGCCAGAAGGTTGCATGTTCTCTTTCAGTCTTGACTTGAAGGTCTGTAAGATCTTAACCAGGTTCCTGATGAGAAAACAGCGCTTTTGGAAAGTCTGGAGGCACAGCACAGTGCCTCTGGTCTTCACCAGGATGGGAAACATTTAAACTGGAGCAGCAACATCTGTAAGAAACAAAATGGTGGAACGAAGGGCAGGGGCTCAGGATAGGGACAAGAGAAGAACAGAAAGCAGAGCATAGGATGGAGGCTTGCATGTAAGTTTGCTTCTTTGGAGACTGAATTTTCTAAGTTGTGTGTAATGTACTTTTCTTACATTTAGAAACAAGATTCTGAGAGACGTTTTACTTTTATGAAAGAGGGGATAAAAGTCTCCTTGCCTACTTTGAACTATCACAATGGCATTTGTGCAAAAACAAAACAAAACAAAAAACAGGTCTCTGTCAGTTGCCCAACTCTGGGACTTTATTGGTCCCCTGGAAAGTCAGACCCCACTTAGGGCATTAAGAGTCTTTCTGTTCACACTGTGTTGTTTTTCACCCGAACAGACACTGAGGAGGTAGCAGTGCTAGACCAAATTAGGAACTCACTTTTGGCTGCGAGGAAGTGAAAATGCTGACTTTGTCAATGCAATCAGTTATTTGTCCCTGCTTCTCTTAGTGCAGGGGTCTGTGCTGTGCTCTGAAATCTCACCCTGACCCCAACAGAAGTGTAATAGATGATGGATTGCACCAGATATCTGCTCTGCATAGCAGCGTGTCACATTGGAATCTCATATGAATTCACGATCGAAATCCTATGTTGCAATATGTCAGATATTTTGTTAAATCTGTGCTGACAAGGAGAAAAGATGATCGTTCCCAAGAAGAAGCATAGTTCCCTTCCCTTCAATTTTATTTAGGCTCATTTGAGTCATAAATCTTCTGTTCTTCATATGGTTAACATTATTTCATTTCAAGGAGAAAGGTCAGCTTTCATTTTCACTTAATTACAAATTGGTTATCTAATTACAGTATTCTAAGAAATACAAGATGCTCCTACTGAATGGCTGGATGATTGTTGCTATTCATGGCTAAATAATGACTCTTAATAAACTATAGGTTTACAGATAAAGAGTAAATATAAACGTCTTGACAACAAGGCTGTTCAAGGGGAGGGATAGGTGGGTGGGCTGGAATGGGAATAAAAGATAGAAACTGTACTGAAAAATCTAAAATAAAAAAATTAAAAAGGAAAAAAAAATTAAAAAATGGAACTGCAAAAAAAAAAAAAAGGCTGTTCAAGAAAGCTCCAGAATATTCAATTTGGTCACTCTTTACCTGCAAACTGGTAAGGGCTGAGGCCTAATTTTAGAGGTAGTGTCGCTCAAAGTTTCAGGTGTGTTTTCTGTAAAAACGCATCACCAAATTTGAAAGAGGTGGGAGATGGTATAGGGAAGATAAATAGTAATGAAAAACAAATACAATAAAAATGAACTATTTAAAAAATAAATAAATCATTACAATTTTGTTCAGAAAGCAAGGTTTTCAGATACTATCTTTTTACACCAACACTTGAACTGAGCAAAACCCCCTACCCTCACAGTTTCATTGTCAAAGGCAAAGTGCTTTTGCTAGCTAAGGAGTTAACCAGGTAAATATGTATCTCCACGGAAAATATTTTTTAATACATAGCAAAAACAAAACAACAGCAACTCTAACTCATATTCTACCATTTCTACCAGAAAAGAACTCAAATGAGTGGGAATAAAATTAGGAGGAGCAGCTTCTTTTGAGTATCACCTCCTATTTAAGGTGGGTAAAGTGGACAAGGTAGTTTCCACCGGAAGTCGCTTACACAACCTACCTGCTGTAAAGTTAAAAATGAAACAGTGTTGGCTCTGCCATTGTTAAATGTAGCTTCCAAATTCTACAATAATTTTTCAAAAATAATGCGAAGTAGCTGTAGAAAAAAATTTGAACAATAAAATTCAAGGTTCACAACTCAAACATGCATAGAGCATAAAAGACTTTCCACTCATCGATTCTACCCTCCAGAAGCAAACTGTGTAAACAAATTTGTATGTCACAATTTTTGTATGCATATGAAAGTATGTATGTGCATGTGGAACTATATATATTTTAAAGATATATACAAGATCAATATACAAATACTGCATGTTAACAAAATATCCTGGGTGTCATTACATGAGTCACATATAGATCTATGTCATTTTATTAACATTTCATAACATAGAATTACATAAATGCAACAAAAGGCATTCGACCAATTTCCTATTCATAGTCACTTAAGGTGCTTCTAGTAATTGCTAATAAACTCAAGACTATTATTGAGACTTGTGAGAAAGTATCTATGGGGTAAATTGATTCTACCAAAGGTATGTATGCTTTTAAATTTGATATACATTATTGTCAATTTGCACTTTAAGTGGGAGTGTTTCCCTATGGCCTCCATTAAAACCAGGTGATCTCAAGTTTCAAATATCTGACTAACGTGAGAACTGGTGACTGGTATCTTATTGATGTATTACTTTTATTTCTCTGAGTCCTAGAGGAGCTGGGTTGCCTTTCATGAGTTTATTGACTGATTTTAGTTTCTTTTTCCCTGAGGTCCATTTGTCTTCTGGGATATTGATCTCTTCTTATTTTTAAAAGATCTTATTACAATTAGCAAATTAACATTTCCATGGACAATCTAGATATTTTCTTGGTTTACTTTGAATTCAATTTTATGGTGTTCCTCAAACAGAATTCTAATATTTAGTATTATATAGTTAGTATTTAGTATTTACCAGTTTTTCCCTTTAGAGCAGGGTCAATAACCTTTTTCTGTAAGGAGCCAAAGAATAAATATTTTCAGTTTTGTGAGCCATACAGTCTCTGTCATACCTAGGCAATTTTACGGCTGTAGTATGACAGCAGCCAGACAATGCAGAAATGAATAGGAATGTCTGAGTCCCAATAAAACTTTATTTACAGAGACAGATGAGGGCCACATTTGGCTCAGAGGGTGTGTTTTGCCAGTCCCTGCTTCAGAGCATCTGGAATCCATGCAAATACATTATTAACTATAAGATTTAAAACACCATATGGTTTTGCTTGTTTGGTGTTGTTCTGTTTTTGTTGTTGTTGCTTTTGTGTTTTGAGTTCCATAATTGTTTAAAAAGTGAGATGTAATTAACATAAAATGATGTGTCGGCATGTGTTTTATTCTTGTGCTGATAATATACGTGGTCCGGCACAAATAATGCCCCTGTTTATTACAAAGTTTTTTATTACAAAATCATAAGCATATCATTCTGTAACATAAAAATATCACACTCAAGTACACTATATGTCATTTTATGTGAAATGTTCAAATTAAAATTATAAATTATTACACTCATATTATTACCCTACCAACCACACTCAAACAGGCATTATTTCTCCTGGACTCTATTTAACTGTAAATGTTTGTTACTTTCGGAGTGTATTTGTAATGTGGGATGAGATAATGACCCAACTTTTTATCCCATACAGGTAACAAATTCTCATAAAAACTTCCGCACATAAATCATATATATTTTTCCCACTGATATACATTTTTATGCCAAATTCTTCATAGAATAAATCTCTTTATATCTGTTTGTATTTTTTCATGCTGTTCTATTCTTTTGATCTATTTTTTGACCATCACCCTGCTACTGTAACAACTATCACTTTATAACCCCATGTATGTTGTATAGGACTTGTTCACAATATTGTCTTTTTCTTATATTTCAATAATTGTTCTATGTTTTGTTTCTCAATAATTCATCTAGCTATTTTTACATTTCCAGAATAACTTTAGTAGTAGTTTGGGATGTTTTAAAAATCCACTACAATTTGTATTGGTATCACTTTAAATATATATAATAATATGGGAAATTTAAGAATATGACATAAATACAGCATTTAAGAAAAATATGTCTTTCCATTTACTCAAGATTTTTTCTAGCTTTGTTGATGTATAACTGACAAATAAAAGTGTCAGAGACTTAAAGTGTACATTATGGTGATTTGATAGATATATATATTGTGAAAGGATCTCTACCGTGTAGGTAATTAATACATCCATCATCTCACATACATTGTGTGTGTGTGTATGTGTGTGTGTGTGTGTGTGTGTGAATAATGCTGCAATGAACATGGGAGTGCAAATATCACTTTCAAATCCTGCATTCATTTCCTTGGATATATACCCAGAAGTGGGACCCTAAGGATATGATCATTGTATTTTTAATTTATTGACGACCCTTCATGCTGTTTTCCATAGTGGCTGCATCAGTTCACGTTCCCACCAACAGTGCACAAGGTTTCCTTTCCCCAGAAATCATCAGTACTTGCTATCTTCTGACTGTTTGATAATAGCCAATCTAACAGGTGTGAAGTGAGGTTTCACACATGGCAGTTTTGATTTGCATCTTCCCAGTGATTAATGGTGTTGAGCACCTTTTCACATATTTGTTGGCCATTTGCATATATTTGGAAAATGTCTATTTCCTATCTCTTACCATTTTTAAAATCCAATGGGTTGTTGTTGTTTCTTTCTGTTGAGTGGTATAAGTTCTTCATATACTTTGGATGTTAACCCCTCATCAGATAAATGATTTGAACATACTTTCATTTAATAAGTTGTCTTTTCACTTTGTTGATGTCTTCCTCTGGTTTGCAGAATCTTATTAGTTTGGTGTAGTCCCATTTGTCTATTATAATTTTGTTGCCTTTGTTTTCTTGGTGTCAAGTCCAAAAATTCACTGCCAAGACCAATGTCAAAGAACTTACTCCTTATATTTTCTTTTAAGGATTTTCCAGTTGCAGATCTAATGTTTAAGTCTTTAATCCATTTTTAGTTGATTTTTATATACAGGAAAAGATAAGAATTCAGCTTTATTCTTTTGCATGAAGTTATCCAGTTTTCCCAATACTATTTAATTAAGACCTTTACACATTTTATATTCTTGCATCCTTTATTTTAAATTAATTGAATATATATTATATAACTATCTTATAATACATAATATATAATTTATATCATAATTTATATATCTCAAGTTATTTATTCTGTTTCATTGATCTGTATGTCTGTTTTTATGCCAATACTATATTATCTTGATTAATATAGCTTTGTAGTATAGTTTGAAATCAGGAAGTGTATGCATGCCTCCAGCTTTGTTTGTTTTCAAGATTGCTTTGGCCATTTAGGCTCCTTTGTGGTTCCTTAGAAGTTTGAGGATTGTTTGTTCTATTTCTGTGAAAAATGCCATTGAAATGTTGATAGGGATTACATTGAATATGTGGATTCCTTTGAATAGTATGGACATTTTAACAATACTAACTCTTTCAATTCATGAGCACAGAACATTTTTCTCTTTATTTATATCTTCAATTTTTTTCATCTTTAGTGAAAGGATGAAATATATATATATAAAATCTTCCTAGGTATTTTATTCTTTTAAATAAAACTGTAAATGGTATTGCTTTCTTAATTTCTATTTCTCATAATTATTAATGTATATAAACATAATTAATTTTTCTATATTGAGTTTAGATCCTGCAACTTTACTGATTGTGTTTATTAGTTCTATTAGTTTTTGGTGGATCCTAGGGTTTTCTCTTTATACTATCACGTCATCTGCAAATAGTGACTGTTTCACATCTTTCTTTTCATTTTGTATACCTTTTATTTCTTTTTCTTAATGAATTTCTCTGGCTAGGATTTCCAGTACTATGTTGAATAAAGGTGGCAAGAGTGAGCATTCTTGACTACTCATTTTAGGAAACTGAAAAGCTTGAGTTCAACAAAAATATATTAAATAATAAAAAAATATTCTTAAGTATCATATATGTATACAAGATTCTTTTAGGCATGGAAAATGGGGGTGGGAGAAAGAGAAATAATGTCCTAAAAACATACATCTAATTGTGAAAATAATTTTTATGTGCTTAGGGTGATATATTTAAACATAGCAGACAAAGTATTAAATTTTTAGCAATTATATAACATTGGAAATGACAAGGTACCTACAAATAGTTAAGGGCAAGGAAAAACAAATACATATATAGGACTTTAAAGAATAGGTGGTGTTTATGGGGTTAAAGAAAAAGAAAGAGCACTTTAGGTGAAAATAACCCACATAAAGTATAGAGTTGGGTTTCAAGTTATTTCAGAGCCCAGAGAGGAAAATAACCTGCTTGAGGAAAATGTGTTAGGGAATAAGAGAAAGATTTGGTTGGAAAGGTCAATTGTGGTCTATTAGAGTACAACTTTTATTCGTCAATTTGACACACTTTACTACATATTTTTTTTATTAGCTTGAGAGTCCTAATGCTGTTATCCATAACTTAGGTTGACTTTGGAATATGTAAAACAGAAAGGCGAAATTGTATCACTGATACATTTTTAAAAGTCATACTTTCCAAGAGAGTAATGGGTGAATCAGTCATAGATGGAAAATTTCAAATTTTGCTGCATTATAAAAATGTCATTACGCAAAGCCTCTATACACAGAGTCATTTTATATCCACAGAAATATTTTTGGAGGTAATATTCATCTTTTAAGTAGAACTTCTGAAGGCTTGTTGGAGAGAACATTGCCTATTGTGTAATATCCCTGCCTTCTAAGCACAGGAGTGGCTTAGAAGTGGTGAATTAAGAATCTCTTGAAATCCAACTGTGTGCCTATAACCTGAATTTTGGCATACAGTTTATGTTATTTTACTATGGACTTTCAAAAAGAAAGAATACTTCTTTAGAACTTCAGGCACGACATTCTGAGCACAAGATTGGAATAGCTCCTAAGAGAAAAGAGTCCAGTTGTGCATGACCCCCAACGTGGTCTTAGGTAGTACTTAGAATTTCTTTATCAGCACACCATCAGTAAAGCGGAATTTGCCAGTTCCTTTGTAAAGACATTGACATTACATCATTACTAGCTATTTAGCATATTAAATATAATTAAATAGAAACACAATATTAAGCATCCAAACTATTAAAGCCTTATTTTCTGTGGATTATCTCTAGAGAAAGCAAATATTCAGCTAAGATAAAATCCATGTCAAACTATCTAGAAAATAGCAAGTTACCAGGACAACACAATCATACAGTAATAGGGTAAATCATTTATTTTATGAATGTTGCTAGGGCAACAGAAACGACGAAGAAATCACTGAAGGTTTGAGCGTCATGTTACAGGGAGTCTGTGAAACTATTTGTTCTTTCATAGCACATTGGGAGAAAATATCTATTCATATCTAGAACTTTGACAATTATGTGAAGTATGTGGGTATTTATTAATCAAATAGTCATGAATGTGTTCAAATATTGAGACTATTTCTAAATATCAAGAAAATATTACTCTGTATTTCTTGCCTCTCAGAATGTCATTAGAACACTTGATTTAGCTTTAAAGATTAATCTCTGGTAGGCTAGCCCTGGAGAGCCTAGTTATTTGAATGTAGGTTCTATGTCTACAATTCAGGATTGTGGTTAATGGAGTTGATTTCCTTGTTGTTTGTTTTTTTAAGATTTTATTTAGATATTTTTAGAGAGAGGGGAAAGGAAGAAGAAAGAGATGGGGAGAAACATGAATGCGTAGTTGCCTCTCTCATGTCCCCAACTGGGGACCTGGCAGGCAACCCAGAGATGTGCCCTGATTGGGAATTGAACTGGCAATGCTTTGTTTCACAGGCTGGCACTCAGTCCACTGAGCTGCACTAGCCAGGGTCCTTGAGTTTTATCAGAAAACCAATTCGGGTGTACCAGAGTGGGGGAGGATTATGTATACTGATATCTGTATCTACATCTATATTCACATCTATCTATATAAAATCAGGTATGCTTAAGAAAATATTTATATTATTTTAATTTTCATAACAAATATAAGAAATTATATAATTTATTTTTTAAAGATTTTACATATTTATTTTTAGAGGGAGGATACGGGAGGGAGAAAGAGCGGGAGAGAAACATCGATGTGTAGTTGCCTTTTGCACACCCCCTACCCAGGACCTGACTTGCAGCCCTGGCATGTGACCCAACTGGGAATCAAAGCAGCAACCCTTTGATTCCCAGGCCCACACTCAGTCCACTGAGCTGCACCCACCAGGGGAAATTATATAATTTATATTAATATTTTCAAAATACTAACACAAATACCAGTAAAGTGCCTTCAAACTTTTCTACTGCTTAAGAGGAATATTTAGCAAAGGCTGGACTTAAATTTACATTTTTTCTCTGTTTCAATGCAATTTGTTTCCCTCTTGATCGGACCCCCCATCATAAAAAGAATACTTATGACAGTTTAGCTGTGGGTAACACTTGAAGTGCGTGCAAAGTATGGGAGTAGTGAAGAGGTTGGAGTTGGAGTTGTGTCACAGAGTAGGGGAACAAAGACAGACTTCACAGAGGAGATGACTCCTGAACTTGATTTTAAACAATAAAGGAGTTTTCCAGTCAGACAAGTGTTGGATGTCAGGCAGGCAGGGTATTCTTAGCAAATCAAACGTTAGGATACAGCCAAGGCTCCGGTCTACACACCACATGAGGCATCTGATGAGCATCTGAGAGAGGGCAAGGTACTGCCACAGGCTATCAGGTGTCCCTAAAGCTGAGGCATAAGTGTGACATTTGTGTGGCCTCGCATAGTTATGCCACAGGAGAAGAGGATGTCACTTAATTATGAGTTCGGGCTGGTGCCTTCCCCCCACCCCACCAAATCCCATTCAACATGGCATCTTCTCTTAGAGATCTGCCTACGTCTCTGGGCAAAGCTTTCTCACTAATACCTAACATGACCCTTCACAAGCTCTTCACTCCGAGTTGTGTAATATGCCCACCTGTTTTGGATATACTTTGATTGTCTCTGAATAATCATTACAGCCTCTGCATTGGGCCAACTTTGTGCAGTTCTCTGAGCACCCCAGCTAGAAGTGGGGTCCCCAGCATCCTCAGAACCCCAAGAATGCTTAGTGTCTCACCACATGACTAATGTCATATGCTTCTTTGTCAAACTATTCCAATAATTAAGTAAGTGGATGACATCCTGGGGTATATGACTAGTTATTCTTTCCCACTAGAGTATAATTTTATTATTTAGGGACTTATCACACATAAATCACCATATGTCTCTCTTTTATTTTATTCCTTGCTCAAAGTAAGGACTGAACAAATATTTGTTGGTAGACTACACTTTGTAGGCTATTTCCGCATTGGCAAATTTTGAGACCCTACAAGATTCCAGGTGCTGACACACTTTTTTTGCCTTTCTGCAAAAGTGTGCATCTTCTCTGAACCTCATTGCCAATCAGTAGGTTTGTTAAAGATAACTTTAAAAAATTCTCTTGTGCTCATGATGTAGAATTCTACTTGCTTTTCAGTTGCAGTGTTGCTACTATGAATTTAAGAAACTCTTCACCAAGTATACTTGTTCCCTCATGTCTGCTGTCCTCCACGTTTTGGGAAGTGTGGGAAGGGTTGGAAGATCTCGTATGCCCATTATTAAATTCCAGAATGCAGTGTCTGTAATATGCTTATGCATTTGTCGGTCATGGCTGATCATTATAGGTAAAGGCCTAATAGAGTAAAGATTATTCTTGCCAACCTCTTTTCCATTCTTTTTTCCTTCTGAAAATCTGATAACTTAGTAGATCTACTTATTAGGACAAGCAGCAACGCTCATTTTCATCACAATGAAGGAAAATACTCCTCTCAGATTAAATTAAAAAAAGAGTTTGGAAAATTGTACAGGGTAATATCTGAACAGGTCTAGTTTTTCATTTCTTGTGTGACCTAAGTTTCTACTAGCAAACCTGTTTCTAAATATAGGTAAATAGTTATATACATAGATAGATAAATACTTATTTGAATAAAAAATAAATATCTACCCCCTTTGGATACAAAAAGAATGAATAATAAGGGTTTCTATGTCACCTGCTCTTAGAAAGAAACTGAGAGTACTTATAATTTTTTAAAAAACACTTCAAAGGACTTACTTAAGGAAAACAAACAAAAATATTCTAGCAGAGGAAATAAGATTGTTAAAAATTTAAGTTCTGGGTAGTTGACTGCAATAGAGCATTAAAATTTTGTCTTGAGTTTTAGAAAGCCAATGCAAAATGGTTATAAAGAAGTGGTTATATCGTTTCATTTTCTGACAAAAGGAAGCATAACAGATGACCAGAAGAAGATTTTTTTTTTGCTGCTGTTGTCTAGAAAAAAATTATGATGCTATAATATTATTTCCTACCCTAATGCCTTAGATAGCAGTTATGTATGTAGAGAGAAACATTTTTCTTGTGGTCATTTCTTTTATTAACTCTCAATAAAAACCAAGCAAATGTTAACTTTCAATTTTGTAATGAAATGTCTGTAGCAGCTACATTAATATTCTTCAGATACAAGCTTCCCATGACCTAGCTTGATTTAACAATGACACTTCGTAAATCCAATTGGAAAGCATGTAGCTTGTTCGGTCTTTTAGATTTCCTTAGTCTCAGCTGGAATTTTATGAAAGTTATGCATCTGACTTAGAGTTATCAATCAGATAAAGGCTGTTTTACCTCCTCACGGAAGGGCGCTGCAAGATAATCTGCAATTTGTGCCAGAATTCTCCTCAAGAAATGTCTTTCAGAAGAGCCTGAACATGTACTCAGTTGAGATCCTGCAGTTCTGTGCCTTTGATTATTGAGAGACAAATTGCACCTAAAACACTGATGGTAGGTGTGGGACCAATTAGTGATCGTCACTCAGTGGCTCGTGAAGTACTCACGGTCTTCAGCAGTACCAGAACCTGATACAGCACCAAGCTGAGTCAGGTGCAAGATGTGCTCATTGGTAGTAAACTGAACAAAGCGAATGAAATTACTTGCTATGGACTTTGAGAATTTAAGAGTATCTGCATAAATTGGTGATCTGGCTTTGGACACAGTAAATATCTATTGTCTGTTATAGTAATTATTCAACAAGGTCAGCTGACTCTGAATGTTGCACTTGAGAAGCTACAGCAAAACCGTAACATCCTCAGAGAAAACTGATTGTCCTGCTGCCTTTGGCAGAAAGACATGCAAATAGTTTAGTTAGCGTCACACCGTTTACATTTTTTTAATTAGTATAGTGATTGTCCCTTTTTACATCTCTTAACATAAGTGTAACTTTGAGGCACATAGTGGAAGGTAGAGACAAGCGGAGGGAACAAAGCAGATTTCCAGAAAGAGGATTAATCTTTATCCATGTTAAAACAGGTATTGTGTAAAGCCAGGAGCCAGGGAACAACTTAGAACAGAGAAAATCAGCCTAATTACCAACTTGAGTTCTGAACAATCATCTTGAAACTTCTATTCAGAAGAGAGACCTTTTATCAAAGAGTTATCCTTAAAGGGTTTGTAATCAATACACATTAGAACAATTTCTGCATAACAATTGTGTATGTTAAAAATTGATTTTACTTTCCTATAAAGCCTTTTATCTCTTCGGTCTTATATCTTAAGTATTTTCAATCAATACTGAAAAATCATTATGATGCTTAGTTTGTGTTACATGCTATATGTATAAATCCTTAGATTCTAATGTTGTGCTCCGAAGTTATTTCTTTCTAACTTTCTAAAATGTATATGGAATTTCTATCAAGGAATAATTTATGTTATACGTGGCATGGACAGATGGATAAATAGATGAATGGATACAATATGTATATTTCTGTCTACATATGCTGATCTCCCCTGTAGATATCATTTAGCCACAACACTGACTTATACAGTTTATACAAATATATGTTTATATGAGGTGCTTCCATAGTGTAGTGGTTATCATAAATATGTATTTATGTGAGGATATTCAAATAACTCATAGACACAGACAACAGTGTGGTGATGGTCAGAGGGAAGGGAGGTGGGGACTGGGTGGAGGTAGGCAAAGCAGGGAAACTGGGGACATCTGTGTTAGTGTCAGCAATTAAACTAACGGGAAAAAGCCTTACTTATGTCATTAAAATGACTAAACGTGTTGAGATTCATGCTGTAAATTAGAATGAAAGGAGAAAGAATTGAGACCGATGAAGAGAGAGGGTATGGATGAATGGGTCAAATTTGACTCTAGCAGATGTTAGCCTAGATAGCTAGGTAGAAGGGAATGTCCTTAAGCTGAATTAATATGTGGAAGAGAAGGCATAAATTCAAGGTCAGAGACATAGCGTTCCTTTGGGGCACATCAAATTTGTGGAGTCAGGTAAAGATTTTTAATACACAGTTTGAAATAGAGTTTTGGCACACAGAGTTGGCAGTGATAGACCTAGGAGTCATTTATTCCCATTGGAGAGAATGGATATGATTCCTAGCAATCCATTTTCTTTTCACTAATAATTACCATGCTTGATATATGCAATAGCCCCTAAACCTAGGAATGTGAACTAATACACATATGATGACATTATATTAAGTGTACTAGTTTTTTACTCTTTTTTTATTGCTGTTCAAGTACAGTTGTCTCCATTTTCCTGACACCATTTTCCCCTGTCCCACCCACCTCAATCCTACCCCTCTTTGGCTTTGTCCATGGGTCCTTTATACAAGTGCTCTAAATCAAGTGTTTGCTTATGCGCCTTGCAAATAAGATTATTTATCAACCTAATTATACTTTTGCTTACCCTTGTATAAATTTAAGGCTAATCTATTGTATAACATATGCCTTTTTGAATCAACCAAAGCATACGCACCTGATGTTTCCACTTAGGGAACTGATTATAGTGATAAGTTGAAAAATAGAGATAGATACTTTAAATTATAAGCAATCTTAGAGGCCATCTAATGCAGCCCATTTTCAAGTTTAGAAGTTAATATAAATTTTGAGAAATTGCCATATATGTTTATGCAAAACTGTTTCGTTCCAATCCTGCATAATACTTCAGAAAGATATTTTATTCATTAACTCTCCTTTTCTCTATAGCCACTAATCTAGGGAGAGGAAGAGCAACAAATTATGAAAACACAGCAGCAAACCTTGACCTGATACAAACTAAGGAAGCAATCAGCTCTTTCATCAAGCCCTTAGGGGCATCCAAAGAGGCACTGTTGTATTTAGAGTTAGTGATCTCATTGTTGGTCCCTGTAAATTAGGAATTCTAAACCATGATCACTCTGGAATAGGATGATCTCTTCATTTTTCTGAAATTTTTTAAAAAATTCTTTTATTTTATTGACAAGAATAGATTATGTCATACCTCTCTGGATTATCCCATCCTTGGTACTGAGGGCTTTTGACTGTATTTTTCTCTAATGGCATAGTTGATGCTAGTAAATAAGAACCACTTTTACTGATCATAAAACTATGAGCTCAGAATGACTCAATAATTCCAGTGTTTCCAGTGGCCAACTTGGAAGGGCTCCATAGGAGGAAAGTGAGAGCGAAATTATTGAAGAACATCACATTTTCCTATGGGATTTTCCCATGCCCTGAGGATTTTATGCACAATGTTTCTTAGGGTTTTCTTCCTTCTTATTTGACATTTTAAACATCAGAAAGTTTAAAGTAAGTTTCCCAAGAATCCTTAAATGGATATCCGTATCTCTAGACAAGTGTTTACAAATTAGATGGTGGCTCAAAGATTTACTTTTCCTTTATGTCTTTATTCTAAAAATAAGGATCACTCTGAAACTGGTGAGAGTGATGATTCATTGGCTGACAATCAGCAGGAGGGTCCTTTAGTGGGATATTATCTGTAATACAACAAGATTAAATGTTTCCAATGTAAACCTTATATCTGTATGGTGTACTTATTAACATCTGAACAGTTTCTAAGATTTTGTAAATTTTCTGTCTTTTGCAGTTCTCACAACAAAACCCAGTTGTTGAGAACTAAGAGACTCTCTTAGTTCTGTACCTGGAGCGTGCAAGAGCATGTAGCTTTAGTCTGCTCTTGAGATTGACTAGGATGTGTTTCCAGTATTTATGATTCTGATTTCCATGGTTCAGCAAGGCTGCCCTGTTAGTAGCAATTACCCTTGTTTGTGAAGTTATGTAGACAGTCCCACGTAAATCAGAATGATCCAATCATTTGCTCATGCTCGCTTTTATTACACATGGCCAGACACTTGGTGAAAAATGTTCTGGCTGGCACAGTTTTTTCTTCCAACTGTCCTAGAAAAGGAAATCAATTGTTATAGTATGGATTTCCTAACAAAGTCAAAAGTATGCAAGAATGAAAGTCTACTTTTACCTATAACCATGTAATCTCTGATAGATCTTTCTCTCTTTCCGTTTACCTTTGGTCTCATACAGATTAAATTCATTAGATAATTATTAAATCTCACAACACTTGTGGAAGGTGTATTTCCTCTTCTTGATTATGTTAAGTTTAGTAAGCTTCAGTGAATATTTATTATGGAGCACATACTTTTAAAATTTTTAATTGTTCAACTTCCTCAAAAAACATGATTTTGAACCTATCTGAACGTAGTTGAATGTTCCTTACATTGCTTTCATTAGAAACTTACTAGTTGTTCAGGAGAAACACATTTCTCCTGAAGGCTTTTAATTATCATATAAGTCTGACTACAATTGTGATAGAACACTAAAAATGTAAATGAATCAGAAACATGTGAGTTATATTTCCATAAAAATGTGCATGTGAAAATTAATGATATACCTTAGGGGGATAAAATGTGTCTTAAATTTTATTGATCTCAAGGTATTTAAGAATCATCCAAAGGGAGATTCAAGAACTTAAAATTATGATTATTGTGTAATTAATTAACTTTTGGAATATTTCTGGTAGAATCATAAGATTTCTGTTGTCTGTATCTGAGAAGAATGATAGCAGTAAAATAAAACTAGATGTTTTTTATCCAGTCTTTTTTTTCCATAACAATAACAATGTTAGATTGGTTTTAAGGCATATTTGGAAAAATAAACCTGAAGTCATTTATTCATTCATTCAGTAAACATTTGTCAAGTGTGTGTTATGACCCAGGCACCATTCTAGGAACTTGGAACACAAAACTGATCACAACAGAGATTCCTTCCCTTATGGAACTTACATTCCAACCGGGGAAGTTTTAATAAAGTAATAAGGAATATGTTGACAAACATGTTTGCGGTTGATTTTGATGAAATTGTCAAGAAGGTAAAATTTGTCTTTGGGAAACTCATCTATTATTTTCAACATCCTTCGCCTCTCCCCCACAGTGCTCTTACTTCAAGACTCTCAGACCCAAAAGCTCATTCTTCTCCCGTTGCTTTTTTATTTAAACAGTGTTTATAGAGAAGCCACTGCGTGGCGGCCACTGTGTGCCGTTCCACGCTCAGGCACACGACGCGGAGCCAACAAGGCCAGTCCCCTTCCTCGTGCAACTGACGGTGTGTTAGAGAAATCAAATGAGCATATTAAGGAATATGAATTTTATTTAAGAAAGATTCATGGTTATTCTGGTTGCACATATCAGTGGGCCCTGAATGAGGATGTGTGTGTCTGTGGGTGAGTGTGTGTGTCTGTGTGTGTTTGGGTGTTTGGTGGGAGCCTGGAGAGGGACATAGGAAATACAGCAAACAGCCTTTCTGTCAAACTAATGCGTGTATGCTTCTCTCAAAACCTCTTCTGAAGAATTTGATCTGGTCCTTAATATATTAATGTGGATGAGCTTGCCAATAAATACACCTGAGCACGTGCATTTTTTCCATTACTATGAAATGAAAAGTTTGTGAAAATTCTAGACAATTCCAGGCATCAGCAACATTCATTGATCTTTTGAATTCACAGTTTTCTGTCTCTGGAATAATGTTCTGCCTATTCAGGTTACATAGAAGTCGTTTGCTCTCCATCTTCTTATGATAATATTATATATGTTAACACAAAATATAAACCTGAATATTATAAGGTAGTGTTTTTATGGATGAGGGAAGTGAAACTCGGAGAGGTTAATTGCCTTTTCTGATATCACACAAGCTGGTGTCAGAACTGAGACAGGTATGTTTCAATCCAGTTAACACCAGTTCTGTTTCATTATATCTAGCTTGATTCTTCATTAAATTTTTATATATCAGGTTATATAGTTTAACCCAGAGTAAATCAAGTTGACAGATTAATAAAATATTATAATTGGGTCCTTTTGTACATAGAACACAAAATATTAGTAAGTTATCTTTTGTCCATTGATGCTGATTAGATTAGTAGAAGGTCTTTTATTAAAGCTTTTAGCACTCCCATCATTATACTTTAGGTGAAAAGGAATTCATATGATTTAGTTAAAAGCTTTGATTTTCACAGACATATTTCCACCAAGTAGTATCAGAATTTAAGTCTCCTTACTTCAAAATTATATAATGCTAAATGATGTCTGAGGTAAATATCTCTCTTTTAATCTGCATAAGTATTGGAAGTGGCTCATAAATATTGTAGAGCTTTTTAAGCTATCTATTTAATGACACTTTTTGCATTTTAAAACAGAGAAAGCACATAGTAAATAACTATGAGAAAATTCCATGAAAGCACAATACAAAAAAAGGTTGTATTTTCTTTAGGCCAACTTGTATGTCAACTAGATCACTATCGGAAAGTATGTGCTAAACTCCTTTACTGTTTTTCCACGTGTAGGGTCGTTTGTTATTGACGGACGTAAGTAATTTGAGCATTGTATAATAATTTTGATTTAATCATGTATTGAAAACCAGCATCTTACTTTTGTCAGCCCCACATATTAATTCAAAAAGATCGAGGTGTTTCAAATTAAACCCAAATCAAATAGTTTTTTCTAAAGGAATCATATTTTTTAATTTTCCTTATATTAGATAGCATCTATTGTATAAAGCAACAATAAAAATAATCATTAAAATAAAACCCCAAAAGTTAATTCTTTGTTTCCCCTTTTCATATTTTAAATGAAAAAAATAAAATATTTCCTACTTGATTTTTAAGACTTTCTAAATTAATTTTTAACTACTTAGGGCATTCTGCATAATATCCTATATTACTGTAATGACACTGAGAATCATTTGCCAAACACAGAAATTTTAATGCAACAGAAACAAATTCAGTGGGTTTCACTGACCTTCTTCTGACTCACTAAAGGTGAAAGATGAAGGTGGGTACCAGCTGACTCCTTCTGGAAAATAAAATCAATATTGAATTTTCATGGGGTATTGCATCCTGTCTTCCAAGAAATCAGAGATAGGTAAACTAAAGGATCAGAGAAAGAATTTCTCAGAGAAGTGAAGAGAAGGAATAAAGCTTTCAAGGGAGGAAAATGCAGCTGTCAGAACTCTAGAAACTCTCATTCAAATCGTGCAAACTGTGCATTAAGCAGGTGTTACGCTTGTAGATAGATGAGTGTAACACCTGCTTAATGTACAGTTTGTAGACTCATTAATTGCTACAGTTGCTAATTCTGGTTATAATTTTTCAATTGTTTCTCTACATTCTCATTGTAATTCCCTGTCTCTTTGTAGTAATAATCAAAATATGCAGGTTTGGATGCAATTTTATTTTTGATACTTCAGATGCTTCCAAGAAGCAGGTTTGGGGAATCCCTAAGTAGCTGTCAGGCAGTCTAAGTCAGTGTAGGCTATGTCTCCCTCTCACATAGGCCCCAGGCTGCACGATGCTAAGGTCATTGCTTGAGACAGCTCCACCTGCTTCTTTCAGCTCTATAGCTCATCAGCTTTTCTGCCACTATATTCACAAAGTTTGTCTCCACATTTTTTTCACTGGATGATCTCTCTGCTTTTCCCCACTCCCAAATGTCAGGAAAACAATTACGGACTAATTTGGTTGATTCGATATGATTTTAGAGTGTTAGTCCTAGAACTCCTCAGAAAGTCTGGTTGTTCCATTATTTACCTCTCTAGTTGTTTGTTTGTTTGTTTGTTTGTTTGTTTTTAATGTACCTACATGAAAAATGTTGCACCACCTCTGGAGATCAGATTTATAAATCAGGTCATGTATGGCAGTAGTAAGAAGTAAGATCCTCACGGGCCTGTTAAAAGTTAGCCACATAGGTTAGTATCAAAATGGATCCAAAATTGGACTGTCACTCACGGTTGCTGATAAGTTTCAGTATTTGAAATGAAGCAGCATATTTCTTACTACCCTAATTCTGAGGAAACTCATTCATATTTTGGCTTTTTCAAATTTTGTGGTGTGAGCAAATTGATACATTTGATTACTGGTCTTAACAATGAAGGTGTTGAAAGAATGCTAAATTAAGCGTTGTATTTAGTTCTCGAACAGCATGGTAAATCAAAAATAGTTTTATCTTCGTAGGTTTTTTTCTGAAATTATTGCACACTACCTTGTTGCATGTTTCCTTTACTCCAAAATATCTTAAAAGATCATTTTCCTCATCTGAGTCCACAATATAGCTACCAAGCAGTATGGAGCAAAATTATGTCTTTTATGGATACATTATTAGATCACAATTTTGTTCTTAACTTTGGTCATGCCTTGCCTGACTCATCGTGTCCCCCAATGAATGCTACATAAAAGAAATGACAGTTTTAAAACCCACAGAGGCTGTTATGAACCAATGAATTTTCACTATTTTTAATTAAGTTTGAGTTTCGTGCAATGGGTGAAAATAATTTTTTAAAAGTTAACTTTATTCGAAGATCACTGGATATTAATATTTATTAGGTCTATCCTATGAAGAAAACATGGAATTATAATTAGATTTTTTTCATTTTTTTCATTCTACAAAATAACCCCGTAGTCAGAATAGGTTGCTACATGGAATGTGTGGGTTAGTGGTTTTCGCTTCCCCATTGCCATGCAAGTACTAAAAGCTATTAATTGAACAGTTGTTTCTAGGGTGCATAGAGAATTCTTAGGAGAAATGATGTAATAAAATATTAATACTTAATGAACAAGTGGGTTGAATATTGCCATTATTGAAAGAGCTAAGGAGAGCTGAGGCTCTCTCCATAAGTGAGCTATAATTGACAACAGAAGTGAACCCACCTGTAATTACTGCTAACTCTTCTTCAGAGATGAGCCGTCCATTCCAGGAGACTTCAAACCTCAGCCTATAAAGGCGTTTTTGATTCTGGTAACTAAGATAACTATTAAGTAATTGTTAGGCACAATCTAATGTGCGTGCAATCTACAATTATCTCTCACTTTTAGAGCTATTTCCTTCTCACCGGCTCAGTGATCTCAGGCTGTTTCCAGGGCCCACAGTTCCTGCTGCAGCGAGATACCCAGGCTTGCGAGAGAATTGCCTTCACCCACAGGAGAGACTTAAGCCATGGCCCTCACCTGGGACTCCAGGAGCAGAGTGTTAGCAATCATCCAGCCAAAATTTTAGAATAACTGAAGACAGAAATTGGCATGCTATGGCCAATGGTGTTTACTTCTAAGGGAAATTTTAATGTTCTTGATACCTTTGTCCACATTACATTTTGAAACCTGTTTTTTAAATGTATCTCATTAAAGTCATGTAGCTACTGAACTCTCAGTTATTCCAGGGAAAACCATAACAGGCCCTCAGAAAGTGTGATATTAGTGAATCCATAAGTGGACTAATGTTGTTGATCCTACACTCTAAATATCAACAAAATACCTTTTTAAAGTTATTAAGGCTTTATCATTTCAGACATTTGGCATATATAATTTTAGCAACCTCGTCAATATTAGGAAGTGATGTGATTCTTACTACTAGAAGCTTTGCTATATCAGTTTCAAGCAAGCCAAGAGAGACTGCTTAAAAAGCAGATTAATATTTGTTCCTAAAATATAGTCTAACATCAGGGTATAATTCCACCACAGAACAATTTAAGTTCATTGTCTATTCATCTAAGAAAGATGTTATAGTCTCTTCACAGTATTTCAAAGAGTTGGATGAGTTGGTGGTGTAAACATTTCTTCGTGGGAACTTTATACAATGAAAAGAGGGGAAAAAAGGCTGATGGATGCGTACTCCAGCTAATTGAAGTGGTTCTGAGTCAACCAGATGTTTTCAGCTGAATCATGCCCACAGATGCTATTGCTTCATTACTCCTTAATCTAGGGATTACCTCGATTGGCTCGCTTGGTGACATTTGAGTGTTTCAAATAAGCTTGCCTCTCTTTTGTTACATACTTTGTAAAGAGCTCTTGTCTAAAGCCGGCCTATCTTCTGCCCTGGAAATGTTTTCAAGGAAGTTATCAGGGCTGTTTGTTTTTCCTGCTCTTGGATGTGGTCTTTGGTGAGGTCAGACGAATGGAACGAGAGCCGCCACAGATGACACTGGAGCTATTTCCACAGCTGGCTGCAGAGAGTGGGTAGGCCTTACAGATGAGTTCGCATGTGGAGGTAGATGATATAAAACATCTGCCACAACAGGAATAAGCAAAAACAATGTCCCTTTGAAGACTGCCTTTTAATGAGGAGGTGGGGGTTCTGTCTCCCTAGCAGGAATGAAGGATGTAGTTGTTGGCAGGCAGATGGCTTCAGCCTTGCTCATGCGTGAAATAAAGCAAAAGTATATGTTGAAAATCTCCGACGCTAGTCAAGTTGCCCAATTTTGCTGAACATCCATTTCCCTGCCTATCGCACATATAATCTATAAGAAATGGAAGGAGTGCTAAAAGAAAAAGGTGGGGGGAGAAACTAAGAGAAAAAACTCATTCTGAATATTTTTCTCTTGAATGACTTTAATACAATAGCTTCATTGCAGCTGGTGGTTGAAAAGTCAGAAAGAGCATGTTTTTTGCAATAAGTTTAATGTATTTGTAGCACTGTTATTTCTCATAGAAGTTTAAAATAGTAATATAAAAAGGGTATATTATCATGGCCACATGATGATAAACACTTCAAAATTTGAATACCAGCTAGCAGAACATAAAGTAATTTTTTTCCTTCTAAGAATAGTAGGAAATGAAAATATCTTAGTGAACTATTATAAGAGAATGATCATAGTTCAGTTTCTCATTCCATCTACCTTAAAAAATTAAAAGCAATGAAATTCACATATAGTTTTATTTCATAATGTTGCTGTAGAAAGAAAAGTCTTGACTGTAGATCAACTGATAGCAAATACATGGTGAATATTAGCCAACAGTAAACTTCTAGATCTCCTGTTGCAAGACCAAAAGGGGTGCTACTGCCCCTGCTACCTCCAGCCTGTTATTCTAAACCAGGGGTGTCAAACTCATTTTCACCAGGGGCCACATCAGCCTCTTGGTTGTCTTCAAAGGCCCAAATATAATTTCAACTCCTTAACAGTTAAGGAGTAGGTACATTTATACATTCCTAAAATTATTTCGGCCCTTTGAAGGCACCCACGAGGCTGATGTGGCCCCTGGTGAAAATGAGTTTGACACCCCTTGAACTCTCTTCCAAATATAAGTCCTTTGCAGGTGCTTCTGGTTAGCAGAAGCCACATATCTCTACCAACAAGGGAGCCTAGGAAAGGTAGTGTTTTTTCTTTTAATTATACATTGTAAAGGCAGGATTTACTTTGTAGGGAACTGATAGATAGCATGTGGAGAGAGTATGAGATACCCCACAGGAAGTAATTAAATTAATCTTAAGGAGAGTTAGTAAGTGTTCCACCTAGTCAGTAGCATTTGAAAGGAAGACAGAGAGATTATGGGTACATTTATGATGCAGCATTGATGAGCTTGACTATGGGTTTGTTAAAAATAATGAGAGAGAAGGAGGAGGCAAGGATGACTTGGAATTTTCCATATTATTCCAAGAATCAAAAAGAGGAGAAAGAATATGCTCTGAGGATAGAAAGGGAAAGAAAATATTCAGAATGGGGCACGGTTGCTTTGAGTTGTCTGAGATGCTACATTCAGTGAATGACTGGAAATTTGGGTCAGGAGTTCAGACAAAAGGTCAAGACAACAAAGAACTTTTAAAAACTTTAACTTTGAAACTAACTTTAGTACTTTTGATTAATTCCATGAGGGCCTAACAAGCAAGTACCAATAGTTTGGAATTTTACTCCTAACATCGTATTAATACCATAGATTTATAGTATGTATAAAGATGTTGACTCACTACTCTACACCTCTTAAAACTTATAGCACCTCTTCTAACACTGGGTCATAAAAGACATTTCACACTCATTGGTGATGCAAAATATTTGGAAGAATGGAAGTTTTAGTTTGAGGGTTGCCATGAAAATGTTTCAGATGAAATAAAAGGAAATTTTTCATAAAGAAGATTTTTAGATACAGGCAGAAATCCTACAGGGACTGTTGAGAAACTAAACTCAGTATCTAGCTGTGTGTCTTTATAACACATTTGTAGGAAGAATACTAGTACTAAATGTTACTAGGATTAGTTGAAGTTTCTTAGCCCTAAAGTAGGAACCGCAAAAGGAATTAACAAAATGATTAAGAAACAAACCATTTATTCAGAGCCAAGGCAGACATAAAAAAAATCAGATTTGACCTTGATTGGGACTCTCCTGAGGACCCTATTGAACTGCAGATTCTGACTCAGCGGGGCTGGGCTGGACCTGGGTCTCTGTATTAGGCTCCCAGATGATGCTCTCTGGTCCTGGACCACATTTTGAGGAACAAGGTGCTAAAGAGTTTAAGACCAATCTACTAAACTTAGAAAAAGTCACAATTACAATTATAGCATTACTGTTTAGGAGAAAGGGCAATAAAATCTATGTGAAATAAAAGATGTTTTTATTTATAAGTTTCTACAACAAACAGGGCACTGAAGAAAAGAAACATAAAATTGGCTTTCGTCTCATCTACTGGACAGCTGTATGTATATTAATGGACATCTTGCAGGCCTCAGAAAATATCTTGGTTGGATGCTAATATGTAAATTTTTAGCTTAGGAGAAGGCCATTCCATCAGGACATATTTTATTTTGGCGTTAGATCTCAAAATATTTCATCAATAGTATACATACTGAGTTTGAGACATGTTAGTGACAATAGTACTAAGAGAAAATGTAGTTTAAAGGGACTGAATTAGTTGGTTTTTTTTAATTGAATCTTGACTTCACACTTGTACCCTTAGGTCTAGTTGAGTTGCCAGCTCTAACCAGGCAAATTTCTAAAAATGTCTTAAAAGAGAAAACAAATAGCCCAGAAATGTCCTCTGAGGGACCACAAAATAAAGTACATTTTGCAGTGAATTGCAGGACAAGGAATAGCTACTTTCCTAGTAATAGCCAGAATCAAGGTGCCTTGTGACATATTTAGGCAATTTGCACTGTAAACAATGGCCATAAGTAGGCTAATGGGCAGCTTTTCCTCTTGATCACTCCTGGGGTTTGAGAAGTAATTTCCCAGGCCCATTCACCAATAAGATCCTGCAAGACCTTGAAAATGACTCACAGCCAGGTGTTTGGGCCTCTCTGTCAGCAAGGAGAAGTTTTTAATGAGAAGCTCTATGACAGCTCACTGTCCTGAGTGCTGGTTAAAGTGAGATAAACCTTTTATCAGACAAAAGACACTGCCCATAAATATTCAGACATCTGTGGGAACCCTATTTGCCTGATCGTTTGGAAAAAGCTGGCCTGAAATACTGCTTCTGACATGCATTTTGAACTTTCTGTATGTTGAAAATGTACTTGGAGTGATTACTGTGTAAGTGAGTAAAGTATTTTTTAATTTTATCACATGGCAAGGTTTGACAACAATCTTAGGCAGACACGTGGCTATTAAATGGTCTGTGGCATGAGAAAGCCCTAATAAAAAAAGTTTACGTAGCATTTGTGTCAGTGCCTTGACCATGATATACACATATACAAAAAAATTGCACCCTGTGATGAGGTATATGTAAGTCCTCCATAGAATGGAAACTCTGTAGTGATCTCCAACATTAAAATTCCTTGGGGAGTGTGTGCCTCTTAGAAGCCCAGACGTTCTCATACTAAATGACAAGAACATCAAGTTAGCAGTGGCCAGACATGCGTACTTTTAAAGGAAAACAAAGCCATCGAATGGATGGATTTTTAAGACCATCCTGTTATCCAGTCAAGGGACTGCTCATTTCAATTGAATCCTCTTGTCCAGTGTCAGCCTGGAGTTTCTGTTGATTTTACATCCCTTTAACGTCATGAATGCCCCAGCTGATAAGCAAGTGCCATTCACTGATTTGTCATTCAGCACCATTACAGACTAGTTTATGATAGACACTGTGCTAGGCATTAGAACCCACTGGAAAATGAGGAAACATCATGGGTGGCACAGTGACCTTAAAATCCAAAGGAGAAATAAAATACAATCATGATCCAGGTGTGTGCCAAATGTCATGAGAGATGAGAGAAGCAAATGCCCAACAACCCAGATCAGACGCAGTAAATGTTCCCTAGAATGTACCATTTGATCTTAGACACACCTACAAGCCTGCTATATAGATGGCCAGGACTCCCGGCAAAGACACTGAGGGCATGAAAGAAAGATGGGTCAGAGAAGGATGAGGTGTTCAGTGTAGTGGGAGGAGAGGCTTGATGTGCATAGTCTCAGGGAACTAGGCTGGAGGGTAAACTGGATGTCATGGGGTCTTTCTAGAGCCTGTGTGTCATGCTAAGGAGGCCATCCTAGAGTCAGCTGTAGCAGGCTTCTTGTGGAGATGCCATGTGGGACTAGAACAGGAAAGCTCAGTCTCGTGGGTCACCCTGCTGCTCATTCAATCTAAATAACTCCTTCTGGACAGGACAGGGAGGAATGGAAACTATTTTGATCCCATCACTGCATTGTCTTATATGCTCTAAACTCCTCCAACATATTATCTTATGGCAGTCATTGGCTCAAAAGTGCCGATGTCCTAAATATGTGACATTTCCAATATGAAATAATATCTTTCAGGTACTACTCAGCTATAAAAATTTGATCTAGGCTGTGTTTTGATAGAGAAGGCAGTTTAACATGGTCTCTGTTATATTTCCTCTTGGATTGCAAAATGACAATCAGTTTTGCCCATCTTTTTAAAAAATTTTATTTATTTATTTTTAGAGAGAGGGAAGGAGAAAGAGAGGGAGAGAAATATTAACATGTGGTTGCCTCTTGTGTGCTTCCCACTGGGGCCTGGCCTGTAGCGCCAGGCATGTGCCCTGACTGGGAATTGAACTGGCGGCCCTTTGGTTCGTAGCCTGTGCTCAATCCACAGAGCTACACCAGCCAGGGCCCAATTTTGCTCATCTTTAAAGGGATATACATATTTCAGGGGTTATCTTTAAGGTAGGAAAATGGTAAGGAGCTGTCCTCCATATCTCTGATATAATTTTTGTATTATATATTCTATGAGTAGATAACAGTAGTTTTCTTTGTATCTTAAAAAGTAGAGAAGATAGTGAAATATATTATGACTAACCCATTCATTTGGAAAATGTCACAGCTTACTTACTGGTCTTTAACCTTTATTTTCTCAAATCTCTTTAAAATAATTTTGGAACTGTGTACGTATATGAGGAAGGCATATACCATAAGAATCCTGCAAAGACAAAGGACTTAGATTGCACCATCAGTTTTTCTACATAAATAGTGCGATTACTTCATATCTTCAGAACATACCATGTGGATTTTTGCAGTACATGTGTCTGTACTAAGAGCCACACTTGATTCGGGGATCAGAATGGGAAGCCGATGAACATAAATTCCCCCTTGTTGCTGAAGCCATCAGAAGCTCACTGAAGACTTGGGATCCTTCTTGCAACTTCATATGTCTATTGGCTCAGCAACTATAATCCCATAGAGCAGAAATATGAAAGGAAAAGAATATAGTAACCCACTTGCATAATGAAATTCCTTTTATAATTTTAACAAGTTTAATAGCGCAAGAACTAATTGTTCTGTTGCACTTCAGTCGACAAAACCATCTGACCATCAGGCCCCATGTCCTCAAGTTTTCAACTCTCCATCAATAATGTAACATATTTCCATTTGGATCTATTAGAATTCTAAAGAAGCTTGTTGAAAACATCAAAAGTCACTCAAACAGATTTCTTTACTTTTAAACATAAAACTCTCTAAAGAATTCAGTGAAGCATTGTTGAGAATTCTAATAATCTATGTACTTGCTTTGGTAAGAAATACTTCAATGTGACATATTTACTTTATATTCTTATTCAAAATGACATGATTGTACAAATAGGTACTTAAGCAATAATTGAAACCATTATTCACAGTTGAATAGGCATGGTGTTTAATTAGCATTCCTCTAAAGGGGACTGCATGGTTAAAACTAATTTGGTTTTAATGTTTTTAATATTACATATTTTTAAAACAATTTCAATCAATGATAACTGAGTGGAAAAGCAACCACAGGAAATTAAAAATGTTTAAGTAGAAAAAGAAAAAAACTCTTTTTAGGGCTAATATTCTCTCTTTAGATAAACTATTACATGACTGTTCTAAAATGCCCTACTTCTAAAAACCATACCCTTACCCCCAGCTACATATCTCTAGTAGCCATCCAGCTATTATACCAATGGAGTCTAATGTGTCTAAACTGAGAGAAGAGAAAACAGCTCTAGATAGACATATCTCTAAAATAAATAGCAATATAAATTTGAACTAAAGAGTTATCATATAGCCATTGAAAGTCACGTAACAGTCTTGCTTCGTTTCATTCATAAATTATAGGATTTAGGTGGTTGATTTTGATGTCATTTTAATGTCAAGTGTTTAAGAAACTGGTTTATATCATGAATAGAATTTCAGTGTAGAAGCTAAGATTTGCTGTTAGTTGCAGGGATCAGAGAGTAGATAGATATTTTGTGCCATGTTCTAATTACTGCAGTTTCAAATCTCTCATTTGGTGTAAATTGAGCTTATAAATATGTGTCTGTCTATGCCAGGGTTTCTGACACTCATCACTAATAATGTTTGTGGCTGGGTAATTCTGTTGTGGGGATGTGTCCTGTATTGTTGAAGGGTGGCTTCTACCAACCATGACCCCACCCACTCAGTGTCAGCCACGCCCCTTCCACAGTTTGACAACCAAAAATGTTTCCTGACATTGTCAAATGTCCCTTCTAGATAAAGCGTAATCAACCCTGGTTGAGAATATGCACATGAGCAGACGTCTTTTATTTTAATAATTTCCACAGATATGCTATGGCGATATTAATAGAACTTTTTACATCAAGGGAATTTCTTATCTCACTTTTAAGACTGTGGTGGTTGAAGATATTAATAAATGCACAAATATGTGTGCTGAGCCGTAGTTTTCAAACTGACCTTCGTGAAAACGAGTTTGCTCAGGAGCTTTGGAATGCTCCACTTTGATGACTATTCTCAAATTTGTACTTTTCAGTATCCTTTGATTGGAACTTTGTTATGTCATCACTCTTCCAACCAATATTTATGAATTATATATGTGTTATATGCTGTGTACTGTAGACAGGATGAAGACACTATAATTTGACAGTGGTGAACTAGCAGGCATGATTTAAGCCCTTAGTATGAACATTCTAAATAAAAAAATGTTGCTAAGTATTAGCCATTGTTTTGAATTTAACTGAACAATTAGAGACTGTGACATAAAAAAGTAATTCACAAAACCTGTTCTGAATATTTATTGCATGCAATTCCTATTCACAGGGATTACAAAAGATGTGTGAACATAACCCTTGCCCTCTTAGAAGGTATAACACTGAAAGAAGCAATTAGAGAATAATAAGGGGAAGGAAGGGATTAAGTACTGAATTGGAGTCCTAGGGGCATCTTGATTCCCGCTCACTATGACAATTCATCAATTCATCATTTTCCCATACTGCCAGTGTTTGTCTGAGATCATTCCAAAGGCCTTCAAAAATTGAAGTCGTATCTGCCAGCTCTGACACAGCTTTTGGGATTTCAACTATAATTTGTTTTCAAGTCAGACCGCCCCCTCCAAGTGGGTTGGGAATTCAGTAAGGTAGTTGAGGATTCATGAGTGTTTCTAAGGATGGGGCGGGGGCAGGGGGAGGGTTTTCCTGCTCCTTTTTTTCTCTCTTCCCAAGGCAGCCGCCCGTCATAAACCTCACCCAACACCCTCCTTTACTAAAAATAAGAAATAAAATGTTAAAAACCACCCACTCCAAGATCAGTGAAAAAGATTAAACATCTCTGCATATCCATCAAGGAATGTTGCACAGGAATATTTGGGGACACTGCATTTGGATAGCTGTTTCCCAGATTGAATGAACTACCTTTATGCCATTCGCATCGTTAAACCATCCTTGCTATTGGACGATCCCTCACACTCACCAGTGTGCTTGTCAGCTCTCATCATTCTCTGCACTCTGCTCTCCATGTGCTCAAGATAGTCTGGTGTACACAACTCAACTAGATGATTTTCTGACCAGCTTAGAAATATTAAAAATTGACAGAGAGGCAGGAAAACGTAAAGATGAGAAAGAAGACCAATAACCTTAAACCATATTTTTTGAAGTTGTGTTAAATGAGTACTATAAAAAACCTCCTATAATTTTGCATAAGTCATTGTAGGAAAAGTGTATGTGTTGACATGAGGCCATCTAAACACAACAAGAGGGAAAAAGGGGGTAATATTTCTTTTCTTTTTTTCGCTTATATTATCCAAATCATTTTCTTCCCTCTTACTTTTACATTCCGATGATTTCAAATTCAGGCCTTGCTGAGATTTCAAATAGGAGGAATTCTCACATGTCCAACAACCCACGAGAGACAGAGCCAATGGAAATGTGTCAGGTTATCAGGCAGAAGCCTGAATTATTCAGATAATTGCCCATTTCAGCTCATCAAAAATGTAGGCTTGTCCTCTTTGCATATTTAAACAAAACATGATGGGATTACTGCTATAAAGGCTCATGCCTTGTCACAAGGCTGCTTTAAAACACACAATTGAGAAACGGTATAAATAACATACAGCCAATTGTTCGTATTTAAGAACTGTAACGTGTGTTTACACAACAGCAGTTTATAAACAAAGCAGACTTCTCAAACTTTTGGGCCCATCGAAGTCATTTGGAGACATTAAAACACAGATGACAAAACAAAGCGCAGGGATTCTGATTTTAACTCTAGTCGTTAGTTTGCTCCTGCAGGTCCGCAGATTGTAGCTGGTATGTCACTGGACGAGAGTATTGATGGTCAAAGGAAGGTTCCTACAGGTGCTTCTTCGCACTGTAGACTGCAGTCCCTGTCCTGGCTTCAATATAGGTTTTTTTTATATTTCTCTTACTTTTTTTATTTATACAAATTACAATTTTTCTTCCTGCCAATGCTCATTACTCTATAATTATATCACATTAAAATATGAACAATAAATTGTGATTAAAATATACTAATGATAATGATGTTTTTCATGTGTAATGCCTTCTATGGTGGTTGCCAGATATTGTAATAAACTCATGATTGCCTCATATAAAAGTCCAAAGATAGGGCGCACGTTAGGCAAGGCTTAATCTAGATGCTCAGAGGATGTCATCAAGAACCTACTTTTGAAGTTTTGACTTAATCTACAGGCGAGGCCATCACCTAGTGGCCCTTGTGATGCAGGAGAAAGAGGAAAATTGAGCAAGATACTGAAGAAGGGGAGAGGGGGTGAGCAGAGACCCTTGAGCAGATTATCTGAAGGAAAGACATTCCTACCAGAGCGGAATCCCGTTCAAAAGTAATGAAGGAAGGAGGCTATTTGGAATACTTGAGAAGCAGCAAAGAGCTTAGTGTGCAAGCAGAGTGAACCACATGGAGAATGGTAAGAGATGAAATCAGAAAAGGAGCAGAAGGCCAGTTAATGCAGGACCTGGTTAGGCCGTTGCCCTGAGTAAGAGGGATAGCCACGGGAGGATTTAGAACAAAGGAATGGCACGACCTGGTTTACATTTTTAAAGGATCACACGTTGCTGTGTTAAACGAAACCAAGAGGAAATGGGAGAAAGCGGGGAAATGATCAGCAAATTTGCAATGGTTTAATATAGGTTTTAAGCCAGCTATGTGTGCTTCTGTTGGAAGAGAGCCTACACATGTTTTCCCCTTTTTGCCAATGAGCTTATATTTCATTTGGGAAATTAAAATATTGATGAGCTCCCCAAGACTTAAAATGTCTCTCAACTATTGGCAGAAGGTTAACAACACAGATGCTTTTCTGGCTTTAGGTCAGCAATGTTTACTCCACATCAATGATCTCTGGAAACTTTATCCAAATTGCTGTTGAAATTGTTTATTTCAGAACTAGGGCGACCAGATCCGCCCTACATCTCTTGAGTGTGAGCAGCTTTGTTTTTGCAGAGGCAGTGGCTAAAATAGACCAGACATTTCCATCAGCTGTTTGGTCATTGTGCTTTTTAGTGGAATTACAGCATGTTATAGTATTTTTCTTTGCAGCTTAAACATTGAGCAAACCCAGACATCCAGAGATGCTAAAATGAAAAATCTGTTTCCTTTTGCCTTGCCATTTGCCAAGCAAACTCTGTCAGACAGTACATTCTATACATTTTGAATCAGTGAAATTACCCTTAATGTGCTGGCAACATCTGTCACAAACACTCTTCAGTCTATGGCTTAAATGCATTGAATAGAAATGTATTTGACAGTATATTTAATGAGGCGCAATTACAGCTGAGGCCACTAGTTTGGCCTTAACAGTCATAGGTTTTTCTTTTCCTTTTTTGTTCTTCTTTCTTTCCTTTTTCTCTTTCATGTTTTAATGTCCTATAGAATACAAAGGACATTCTGTGATGAGGGACTTGTCTAGCAAACACCATTCTTTGTTGTAGATAACCAACACTTCAAAGTCTTTAAGTTGTCTTTCCCTGATAAATGTCATAAAAAAATGTTTCTCCAAGAGATTTCTGTCTATACTTCCAACTTGCTCACTGATTATAAAGTTGTTTCATCCCTTGAGACTACTAAGGAATTTATGTTCTTAATAATTTAGGAGGGAATCCTTGTTTCGCTGACCATCTTTACTGAATGTGACCAAGAATGTATGTTCTTACCACTTACCAGTCATCCCCCAAGAATTATTATTATTTTGTTCATTTATTTGCAATACCTGGTTTGGTTAGGAAAAGATTGTTTCCCTTACATTCTTCTACATTCCGTGCCTAGTGCTGCTACTTACAATTCCAGATTATGACAAATCCCTCCCCACTCTTCCCTTTGATTGTCAGGTGTTTGGTTTGTACACAGAAGCAGCACTCATTCTGTGGCATCTGTAATCAAATGAGTCCCCAAACACTTTCCGAGAAAGGATTCTTTAAAGAAACCAGACAGTCCTTCCTAAATTAATTCCGAATGCAGGCATTCAATCCTTCTGTTCTTATCATGCATGGATTTGATTCATCTGTCACATACTCACATATCTCATTTGCATACTGCCTTCCAAACAAAGACTGGAGTCTACATCTCCAAACACTGGGGAATGGGGTCACCCCCTAGGGCTTTGTGAAGAAAGTATTCTTACCAAACACAATTTGGTCTTTATCTCTGATTTATGACAAACAATCTTTATGTGGCTAGAGCAGAATGATTAAATTGAGAGGTTTCCAGGACTGTGACAGTTTAGCTCTATGTTAGAATCTCTAGGGGCAAATATTCTAAAAGGATAGGCTAAGGCTCCAGTTCAAGAAAAGTATTGAAGTTTTGCACCTGCTAAGGATTAAAATGTTGTAAAAGTACCACTTTGGGGTTGAAAAAATGCTTTAGGACTTGTCTTAACTTGGAGATTATTCTATATAGTTTTTCTCTAAGTGATTTAAGAACTAACTGCAGCTCTTCTTAGTGTTTACTCCTGGTCTGGCATAGCACATACCTGAAGTGAAGCCCAGTAAGTGCCTTTTTAAAAATATAAAATAAAGATGCTTTTGCTAAAGAAATTCAGACAGCAGGAAGAAAAAGTGATATGTCTCTGAGTTATATGCAAAAGTTTTTATCATGTTTCTCATTCAAGAAGCATCCTGATGAACAACAATTCACCGAAGCACTATAAATTTCAAACAACACAAATCCACAACTGTGTGTATTTACAAGCTAAAAACCCATAAAATAACACATATATTTTCTGATTGATTCTAGCTCAAAAGTCCTAATGCCTTTTGGAACAAAGCTGAATCTGTGTATTAAGCATTTCCAAATATTTGGCTCAATTGCTGTTCTCCCTCCGTATTAATGGGAGGAGCCCATAAAAACGGCTGAGTGATTGCCTGATCTTTTAACAGATACAGTTGGGAAGTTGAATTTGGGTAGTAACATGAGGAATTAATCACCCTGAGCAAAAGCATTTCAGGAAACATTTGCTTGCGGGTAATTAGTTTGGGGTCTGAGAGCCTGTCGTCTACTTGAATCTCCCCTAGTTTTATTTCTTCAGAATGTTTACTTACATGTATGGGGGGGAAAGTGACATAGTGAAAAAACAATGTTTACAGAAAAAATAACACACAGACACATAATAATGTTATTACCGCAGAGCATTTAAATGACTTGTTATAGAATGAACTTCTGCCTTTATCATCATCTTGAAAACATTGGAATTATATCAAAGATTCCATCCAACCCTAGATTTTTAATTTTTAAAAAATGTTCTATTGCTTCGGTTAGTCAATTAGGGCAGACTTGTAGGTGGAGGAAAAAGGAGGGTCGGATGTGTAGCCTGACTCTGGTTCAGGAGCCTTGTGACACTTTATACAGGGACAGATGTTGTTTTAAATGTCTGTTTTTTTTTGCATTCCAACAGTTAAAATAAATCAAAAAGCATGTTCTAGAAGCATAACACCTGATGAAATACTGGGTATTTTACATTAAAAATTTTTTTAGCAATGTTGCGTTTGACCAGCATTGAACAGTTTGGTATTCTTTCGCCTTGTGTCAGACGCACAGAGAGAATGAAAGTAGGTCAAAATATTTAAATTTAAAATCATCGAAATAGTCACTCTAACTTTTATAGCATTTATATTAGATTTTAATATGTCCTTCAAAGAGATCCAGTCAAGGAACCCATCTGGTCCAGCCTTATTACCCCCGTGGTAGATTGTATTGAGGTGATCAAAATTATCCATGTAAATCCTGGATATATGACATAAACCAAAAGTCTTATTCAATAACCATAAAAACCAGAAAATTTCCATATTTGTATTTTTATGCAGAGAAGTTTGTATTCAGAACAATGGGAGAGAGGATGCATATGGTATCTTGGAATATATCCTACCTTAACTATTGGAATTATAAATAACAGGCATGTTTGACACATCACAGATCAGTCACATCAGAGGAAAGGAAATCGATAATGCTATATATTTATATGAACAGAAGATGACATGGATGGGTGTAAAAATTTTACACGGTTGCATTTAGCCTTTTCAGTAAAAAATAAACCGATTGGATGTTAACACAGTTTACTGTGTTTAACTGTTTTAAAATTTTTCTTCCTTGTGGAGCGTATTTTCAGATGGGCATTGTATGTGCTTCCAGGGTGCTGTGATCACGCCGACGATGGACCATCCCATGTCCATGCAGCCAGCAAACATGATGGGCCCCCTGACACAACAGATGAACCACCTTTCGTTGGGCACAACAGGAACGGTGAGCTGAAGAGTTTGTTTGGTCTCGTTTTCTTAGATTTCTCCAGTGGGATGAAACACTCTGTCTTCACTGGCATTATCAGCAGAGCTGGTTCTGTACCTTCGACTAACACACCTTTCAGGTTCCAGTAGGGACAAGCTGCTTTCTGCATGCACATGCGATCCCCGGACATATTTCCTCCCATCGACAACCCTGAAGGTTGTGCTGTATGGCATTTAAATGGGAGTTACTTCTTGTTCTTAAGCCACAATGCACCAGGTATAATGTCTGTTTTTGGAAAAGTGTTTTTATGCATGCACCTGCAAATCTAGACCTTGTAACTTAATACACTTGAGCCTAATATTCTTTTCCCAGATGCTTACCACTTCAGCTAATATATCATCCCCAGGTTACTCACAGGTGAGCGGCCAACCTGGGCTATGACTAATATGCAGGGCTTTTTATTTATTTTCAATGTTTAAGTCAGTAAAAAGTATTGAGAGCCTGACATAATCGAGTTCTTTTCATCTTGCCTTTGAATGTATTAACATCGATGATGTCGAAAAATAGGAAAGGAATCTAATGTACTTGATCCTTTTTTTAAAATAAGTTGGCATATTTTTGACTAGCCATTATTTTTCCTTAGAGAACAAAAGTATACTGGAAAATGCCTATTCCAGCCTTGATTTCATATCAGTGAGGCATTTTAAATCGTTAGTAAAACTTTTTGTTTGTTTTTAAATCTATTCAAAGACAATTCCCCAAATAATCAAGAAGGCAAATGATTACTACAACCTGCAACTTTGTAAATTACCATTATAGAGAACAATGAAAAACATCCAAGTCAGCCTCTCCGGTGAAACCATTATTAACAGTTTTTATTTTTTATAACTGTTAAGGCAGGTGTTTTGTCATTTTTAAAGAGGTAGAAAGAAAAAGATATTTTCTTTTTATTGAGGCAGCTTAAGTATTATACAAGGAACACTGGACTTGAAGTCAGGACTCTAGACTCAAATCTTGACTGAGCCCTGTTGTTTCCATCTGTCCTAGGGAAAATAATGTCTTCCAGCCTCGATTTCCCTCTCTGTCTAGTTGTAGTATCGAACATGATGGATGGGGCCCCTTTGACTACGTGCCTCTATATCTTTAAGCCCATATGTCTCATAGTCACCCCTTCTGTGCTGGCATCATCTCCAAATATCTTCATATACTATGTACACTAGCTACATATTGTAAATTTTACCTTAAAGCAGTGGCTTGCTTGCCACGTAGGCTTTTTTAGAATATAAGAAGTTTCTGACATGTCCACTGAGGCCTCAATAATCTGCTCTAAATAAGAAGAAAGTCCATATATCTAATGGAAAGGGTCGCTTCGTTTCAATAGAGAAATTTAGTTTTATTGGCGTAAACAAAGTACCAATCTCTAAGGCCTTCGTTGCTAAATCTATAAAAAGCAGTTGATGATCCTGTCCCTGTCTGAAGGCTCACGCTGGGTCAAAGGAGTCCTTAGGACTCTGATGTTGACGTTTAAAAGTCTTGTCTAAGAAGACATTTAACTCTCCACTGTGGCAGAGCTAATTGTCATCAGGGAGATAGAATTTGGAGATAATATTTCCAGAGCTTTTAGCAATGTGTAAGGATTTTTTTTAGTCACTTTGCTCATTTACGAGCAAAACAGACCCCGTGAACAGTCTAGAGAGACCTGAAGTTTCTCATGTGCCCGCTATTGATTTCCCTTCATATTGGCCTTAATCTCCTTAAAGGATCATAAATTCTCAATAAGTGAAGTATTGCAAGCTTATTATATTGAATAACAATCTGGAATCTGATAAAAGAGGGAGTTATAATGCAAAGCCTAGCAAGAAACACTTTATAAATCCTACTCATTTGAATCAAAAGCAAAGCCAGCTGACTTGCTGAAGTTTAAATTTGCAAACTAGAAAAAATGTAAGAGCTAAGTTTAACTCAGATTACGGCTGCATCCTTTAGGGAATTGAAAAATAAACTAAAATATACAGAACATATTTAGAATTATAATAGTTATTGGTTCAACAACATATATTGCAATTAGCATTTGAGCATTTTCAACAAGGACACATTTATACAAGACCACAATTTTTACCCAGCTGGCAATAGCCAAAGTATTCAAAAATGATGTACACTCTCTCCTGTTCTTAGCAAAAGTTTTAAGTATATGCCTTATTTTTAATACCAAATTTCCTGTAGCATATTTTTCCATCTTTTCTCCCTTCACATTCGTACTAAAAAATGCTTAGGTATATTATAAGCTTTATATAAATCAATGTTTTGCGAAGGAATAAAATTTCATGAGGCTCTGGAAAGGAAGAGAGAAAGCAATATTACCTTGTTGATTTATTCAACAAAATAGCACTATGTTTAGTGTCCAGAATACTGTTATACATATTTCTTGATCTGTCACTCTTACACTTTAATGTGCCATCCTAGATCCATTTTATGTGAATTTTTGATCCATATTTGGAGTGGCTATCAAATGTTCCCTCCTATTGCATCATTTCAACACACTTGATCACTGCTGGGAAGGTGGTCTGTTGTCATGGAAAGAACAGTGGAAGTTGGAATCAAACTTGAGTGAGTTCAAGTCTGGCTCGGCTCCTTATTAGCTATGCATGTTTAGGCAAGTTATTTAACCTCTCTGAACTTTTATTTCCCTTCTACAAGGTAGGAAAAATAATATTTACATTCCAGGAAAGTTGCCAGTGTTAAATGGAATGATATATGTGACATACTTAATACAATGTGAAACCTAATAGATGCTTATCACACAAGCGGTCCTTACCCCCCTATCTTCAGTGGCTGTGAACTGGTGGGAATCTAATTCAAGCCACCAGAAGGAATGTAGGAAATTATCAAGTCCACAGCACAACTCACTGGCCTGCTCTATTTCATTTGGCATAACTTATTTCTTTCACATTTCCACTTCCTTAGCGTCTAACACACTCTTCCAGGGTTGTAAATCCAAAAAGTTCCTGGAGACCAGCCAAGTCACATTAATGAATAAAAGTTGGCTGAGTTTATGCAACAAACCCTAGAAATACATAATCAAATCTGGTCTGTCATGTACTATAAATATAAGTAATATTGAAGATTATATTTAAATTACATATATTTTTAATGCAATACTAACAGCATCTCTGAGTGTTAAATGAACTAGGAGGTGGCGCCCTTGGCAGCCTGGAACACGATGCCACATCTAAAGAAGGCCGGCACTACTCAACTCAAGCCCGCTATTGCTACATAGGCATACAGACCTGGGGTGGTCTCATCTTCCAACTGTTTAAGATAAACCAAATATTTGGATCTTAATGGAAAATTTTCCTATATTAGAATATTGAACCCACTTTGTCCCCAAAGCTCTCAGATTGTGAGTTCTGACCAGGGATTTCCTACGTCTCCTGAGACCCCTCTGGCCATTGCTTCTTCTTGTCTTTCACACGCTCCTAAGACAGGGTTTCATTTCTTCACTTCTCATTAATATGTGATTTCCTTAGCAATGCCATCTACCTTCATGATTTTGAACTCTGCTTGCTATGCCAAACACTCCTAAATATGAGTCCTCAACACTAACTTCATCTTACAATTTTAGACCCATTTTTCTAACCACTTGCTAACTATCTCATGTAAATCTCCTTCTGATATCTCAAAGTCAGCATGACCCAAACTACTCACATTAGCTTCCCCAAGCTTCCTCCCCACTGTTTCCTCCCCTTCCTCTTATAAGTTCCTGCTTTTTATTTCCTCTCAGGCCATATCCATCACCATTTGCCCTGTTAGTCAAATGCTACACATAGCACTCAATCTAGGTTCTTTCCTTCTTCCTCACCACCATGTACAATTATTTTTCAAGTCCCACCAATTTTGTCTCATAGACATTTGTCAAATACATCCCTTCCTCCACATTTGTAGACTCTCTGCCCTGGGCCTCATTTCATTAATTATAATAGTCTCCTAAGTATTCTTCCTGCTTCCTGTCTCAGTTGGTTCCAATCCATTCTCCACCATGTTGTCACAGCCAGTCCATCTAAAGTTATCTGAGCATGTCTCTCTCTTACCAGTAACTTTTCAGAAGCTTTCAGCTTCTAAGCTCACTGAAATTGTACAAAACAAGGTGTGAGCAGTGACAACTCAAGCTTAAGACAGTGGCCTCAACCCCAGAAACAGGTTCTAGGGGCAGAGTAGAGAGAAATCCAGTGAACATTCTGAAGGCAGTAATTGTTGGCACTAATGGGGAGTTGGCGCTAGATAGGAATTATCCAGTGTCAGAAGGAGGGCCTTAGGCTATGGGCCAGGTCCCACTTTCCTTTCTAAGATCCCTGGGGAAAGAAGTATATGCAGACAGGTCTCTTTTTTGTCTTCATAAGATTAAATATATATGGCCCCTTTCAACCCTCAGTTTTGAAATGGCTTCCATGTGATTTAATTAACCTTTTTCTACCACTTACCACCTCAAATATTTATTGTTTAACTCTCTACCTATTTTTAGGTTAGACAGAATCTTCAGGCCTTAAGAGAAATGAATTTTATGCAAGCAGTGCTCTGCTGACCTTGAAGAATTTTCTAGCTTATCCACTTTTTGTTTATTCTTTGTCACAGGAGTCCCCGGATAGAACCAAAGCCCTGTTAACCATAATTTCCTATTACTCTCTTGTAAGCTTTAGCAGAAGCCACTGGGGATTTTACCCTGTTATGAGAACCTCCCAATTGCATGACAATCTTGTTTTACAAGTTTCTTATCTCCTTTTCTTTTGTTCAGTTGGTGGTCACCAGTGACTTACAATGTCACCGCACTCTGTGGAAAGAAATAAAAAGTTTTTGTTCTGCAGGCTCCTTATCTGCAGTTCTGTTTGTGTTCTCCAAATCGCTGGTGATTTGTGACATCACTGGATTCCCACAGTGTAACCATAGCCACTCACCAAGATAATCTTATAATTGTACTCCGTTTGTTCACCATAGTTCTCTGATTTTTTTCAGTCACACACCATTCCTTCTTTATTACTCAAAAATTCTGACAGTATCTGGTGAAAATCCTGAATTACTCATTTTCCTTACAGATTGTCTTTTCACAATTATTAGGTATACAAGTATTAGAAATAAGAGTAATGAAGTGCATTGCACAATCTTAAATGGAGTCATGACTAGGAAATAATATTGTAAATCCATAAGTGGAGATGAATATGTCTTCTTAAACGGTTTTCAAAGAAAAAGTGTCAGTTAATTAAAACATGGTCAAGTACAAGACCAAAAATATAGATAAAAGGGAACAGTTTTCACATTTTGTTAACTCTTATTGTAAGATAAATAAACTTTGAAGGTAGTCTTTAAACAATAAACAAATAGGCATTAAGTGAAAGTCTAGTGTTATGAAAGTTTAATTGCAAATATTAAGGTTTTGCTGTTTAAAAATGGAGTCTGATTTCAAGAAACTAGAACAAAATACAAAAGCTCAACAGATAAAAGAACATAAATAAATAGTTGAGACAGGAGGAAATGGAATGCCAAGAAAAATGAAAAATACAATACAGATAGTCATTTCATCAAATACACACAAAGACATACACACATAACCCATTAAAGTTATAAAAATAATACACATCACTAATGAAAGTATAAAAAATAAACATTCTCAATATGTGATGATAAGAATCTAAACTTGTAAAAGTCTCAGGTGGACAGCATGGTGGACAGTCAAATTGCTCCACAGCAGCTCTGCGGAGTGACCAGTAAGTGTTGGTGTTAGAAGCTATTCTATGAAAATATTCTAAAATGGCAGAAAAGCCTTTATACCTTAAAGCTACTGTTTTTATAATGTTTAATAAAGAACAATGAATAAGTAAATCATAAGCCATCCATACATTAAAATGTAACATTGCTTGAAGGTATAAGAATTTAAAATAAATAGGAAAGGATTATGTATAATCTTTGATCAAAAGAGCAGGATGTAAATTTGCACATGTGGAGTATAGCAACAAATAAGAAAAAATATATACGAAGTAAGGCCATAAGAAATACAAGTGTGGTTATTTCTGGATTATGAGATTAGGGATGGTTTACATTTTAGTTATTATATTTTTCTACATTCCCCAAGTATACAACAATAAGTATGATTTACTTTATTATTTATTTTTAAATGTTATGAAATATATTTGGAAAAATGACTAGTGGCATGGTCTTAAAATCAACTTTTTGTTTGTAGCAATAATGTATGATTGCAGTTATTTAAAAAGTACTAGGAATTGCCATCACTATTAATACATATTTGTAGACCCTTTAAAAATGATCTACTTATTCTAGCTTTGGGTATTATAATCAACTCACTAGTTCACATACCTGTTGTGAGAAACAAAATAACTCATGTCTAAGATTTATTTGCTTTTGAATCTTTGATCAATGTTTGCTTTTGCTGGTCAAAGTACCTTGTAATGCTGATGTTTTTATCTGCCTTCTCACGAGAAAGTGATTAACGTTGTCCTCTTGTGGCAAGGAGATTAAATGGAGAAATTTCTGGTAGTTCAAATGAAGTTTTCAAGTCAGTAGAAAAATGAACTTTGAGGTCTTCGGGTTTTTTTAAGGAAATAATGATTATATAAATGAAATAAGCGTCACACAGAACATACATTTAATCATGTTTTGGCAGTTTACTTGAATGTAAGCAATATTTGGTCCTTTTATGCAACATACACCTCCAAGGGGCATTGGGGCTAGATTAGAACTTCACATTTCTGAAAGCGGGGGCCTTAGTCCGTAGGCCAGACCCAAGTTCCTTTTTTTAGACCTCTGGCTAAAGAAATCATATTAAGCCAAAGTTCTTTATCATTTTCAAAAAAAGGCAGATGTATTTGGTCCCATATAACCCCCAATTTTTTAATGGATGCCATGTACTTTGATTAGTTGTTCCCTACTATTTGCCACCTCCAGTATTACGACACTTTGGGAGAAGACAGCATTTATCTGTTGAATAGATTCTGTTCTGTCTCCGCTCTCACTGTTCCAGCACACAAAGCTCCGTGGCCTTGACCGACAGCCACTGGGATCAGAGTGGAGCTGAATGATCAAAATGCATCAGCCCCCATACAGTATGGAAATGTGCAGTTTTTTTTTATTTATCTCTTTTAAATTTTCCATTCTTTATTTTTATCTCCAGGACTTTGTATCATATTCTGGGCTCTTTCCAGATGTGGTCTGCCTTGTAGAACTTTTGGGTCAGCCAGAGAGGGTACAGATTTCACGTTGCTACCCTGTGGAAGTGACCAAAATAATGAGAGACTACAGAAGATGACAGTGTTCTGGAACAGACTCTACTGTCCTAGCGAGTCTCATGGGACCTAACACTGTATTAAGTGTGGTAGTTATGGGGACCATTGTATCAACTGTAAACTAGGTAGGGGTCACAGTGCCTCACAAGCTTGAAGGTAGGGGGCTTAGGCCACCACATGACATACAGTGGGCACTTCCAAGTTGTAGAGCTAAGATTCTATTTTATTTTCTTTTGTACTTCATTGCATTCTTTCTCATGCTCTTCTCATTCAAAGATTCAGTCCCAAGACAGGATTATGATACTCCACCAGCTGTTGTGTCAGGTAGGAAAATTCTAATTCCTTTCAGACTTGATTGGTGGGGAGAGATGGAGGTTGCCTGTTTTTTTCCCAAAACTCTTTAAAGCAGTGATTCTCAACAGGGCTGGGTGCAAGGAATTTAAATTTCAGTTCTGGGGCAGGGAGTAGGGGGGTGTGAGGAGGTGGGCAGAGCATTGTTCAAAAAAGTACATTTAATATTCCAGTCCAACTTTGTGTATGGAAAATAACTATGTTGTTTTTGTAATAAACAGTAAAAGCTCAAAGACATTTGGTCGGTTAAGGATACGCAGAACGTAGAGTCTATGTTGTGTGTATCAGTGGTTCCCAGGGTTAGAAGGGTCCATTGCAATTTCCGAGAAATGGAAGATTTATGGATAAAAGATTTGTGGAAGAAATGCATATTTATGTTTATAAAGGAGGGCACAGATTAATTCAAAAAATAGTTTGAGAAGCACTGCTTTAGAGACTAGAATTCTTCTGAAATCAGAAATCATCCCATTTTGCTTGCTTAGCACACAGCCTAGTGTCTCACCCATAGTAGGTGCTCAATGCAATTGTTTGTTGAATGAATCAAAACTTCAGATTTGTTCCAAAAATGGTATTTTGGATATGGAAAGAGAAGCTGCCAATGTTCCACTTGTACAGCAAAGTGGCAGAGACTGATTTGAGACTATGTTAGTATCTTAAGGATTTTACTTAGCAATATTTAAGTTGTTTCATAAAATTTGGTGGTGCCGTTTACAATAGAGTATATGTATGCGAAAAGGTGGGTTTTTATTTTGGACTTCACAGATCTTGTGCTTTCTTAACTTTGAATTTTGGTTTCTTGCGAAGAGAAAAATGGGCACAGTTTTTCATTTTTGTTGATTTTTTTAAACTAAATAAAATACTGGCAGCCTCAAGAGCTTTGAACTCTTTGATCCTTTCATGTGTTAGATGATGAGGACATTAAATGCAAACCCAGAAAGGCAGTGGAGAGACAGAGCAAGAGATGAAAGCCAGAAAGAGAATGAAAGAGCCCATCAGTCAGTAGAGTCAGGCCACTGTTTTGAAGCAGGGAACACCGTGTTCTTGGCCACATGGTTTGCCTGACCCAGCATCCAAAGGGTAATCCTTTCCTCATGTCCTGCGAACTTGTTTAATTGTGCTCACGGCTGAATATGCATCTTACAAGTTCAACTGTGAAACATTGAGTCAGCTTTCAGTTGTGAAGTCACTTTGCTCCTCTTGGAGAGCTCTATAAACTGTCGATTAAAACATCACTTAGTGATGTATTACCAAAGTGTATTACCTATCATTTTTTAATGTGCCTATTTCATTTAGCATACTTTGCTTAATGTAATACAGCTTTTACTTGGTTTAATATATGGCACCTTTGTTTAACAAGAGGCATCTATTCTTGAAAGTTCATCAATATTAGTAATAAGAAAATACATACACTGGAACTTTACTAGGTTTCCTGATTTCACTTTTAAGAACACAATTTTAAAAAAGCAATGAAAACATCAAAAGCACTTACTAGTGTCATATCATCGAGGCAGAACATCTGGCTTGGAGTTCCCACCTAATGCCACAGGCAGCTGCCACTGGAAGTTCCTGAGCAGAGAAATGACTCAATCAAAGTTGTGCTGTAAGAGACGTAATCTGGCAGTTCCGTGTGAGCTTAAGGAGCAAGAAAGAGCAATCATACAGAGCAGTTAGAAAGCCCAGATATGATGTCATTGAGAATTCTTAAAAAGTGCTAAGATACCATCAGCGGAATACAAATGAAGGAGTCAATATAGAAGTGACAGGAAAAAGAACAATTTGGGGGATTTTAAAGTTGTTTTCCCCTGATAAGACTGAATTGGTGTTTTGGCATCTTATAAATTTGCACAGAGCACTTTGGCCTCTTTAGCTACCTCTAAATGAAAGTAGACTTGCCTTTTAAAAATGTTTGTAAATTGTCTGGTGTGAACAACGTGAGTGATTTTTGAAAAATTGAAATATCCCTTGCCCAACCCTTGGGCAAATCAGGACAGTAAAGCAGGCAAAGGTGTTTTAATATTCCCTTCCTAGGTGTCCTAATATGCCAATATTGGACAACTCTGATAGTAGTCAATAGTTTGTCAGTGTCGGAACAAACTGAAGTATCATACTGTATTGGAGTTGAAGTATCTGCTTCATAATCTACACAATACTACATAATACTACTATGAAGTATCTGTCTTCATAATTAAAGACATAACCCTAATTTCACTCAATCAATGTATCAAACATTTGTTCAACACCTTCTGAGTGTTAGGCACTACACTCGAGTACCAGTTATACATGGATGAATACAAAATAGACCACTGATTTAAAAACAGGGTCTAATTTAATGTTGTGATTGTTGTTTGTTTGTTTTTTATGATGTTTAAATGTATGGAGTAGGGTAGAACTAAAACCTAGAATCTAAAAAGGAGATCAGAAACCTACAAAAATAAAGTGAATGCTGAGCTGGATTTGGAAGAACACATAGGAGGTGACCAGCTGAACGAGAGTGGGAAAGGTACAGGAGGCAAATGGAGCAGGGTATGTAAACTCCTAGACACAGGAAGCTGTGGGTAATTAGATGACAGCAAGTCATTTGTTATTCTTGGGGCAAAATGTCACAATGGCCAACACTGAGGCTGGGTCAGGGTAGATCTGATTGTAGAACTCTTTTCTTCTCTGAATCACATATCACCTTTTAAAAATTTATTCAAATAATATTTATTGGGAGTGACCATTACATGTTGGCTGCTAGGGATGCATCTCTCCTCTAAGAACCTAGGATTCAATTAGGAAGTTAGATACAAAAGGTGATTACAACACAGTGTTTTAAGAGCTTCCACTTATGAAGTTTAAGTTTGTAAACTCTCCAGTAACATGCCTGAGTTCAGAATCTACTTGTGTAACTTACTAGTTGTAGAAACTTGGGAAAACTACTTATCATCTCTGTAGCTTAAATTACTTTTCCAGTAATTAATAATAATTACCTAATATGATTACTGTGAAAATTAGGCAAGATATATAGCTTGTTTAAAACAGATCCTAACATAAAAGAAGTGCTCAAATGTTATTAGTAACAACTACACTAATCATTCTTGTTGTAAGATGCTATGGTGGCACAAAGTAAAAACAACTAGTACACAGTAGAAGTCAGAAAAAGTGGAAGAAACATCTCAGTGGAAAAATAAGGACACATGGGAATTAATAAGTAAAAACTAAATTGAAGGAGAAAAGTTTCAGACGAAGGAGGCAGCACATACACAGACTCTTGGGTAGCAGCAGGGTATGACAAATTCAAGGAACTAAAGAAGATTCAACAGGACAGGGATGCATAAAGAGAGATGGGGGGAAGAGAACGTGAGTATGGAGAAGTTAGCCAAAGCAATATCAACAGAAATGGTAACCTGAACTCTATCCAAGTGGCAATAGATGCACACTAAAAGTTTTTAAGATGGAAGGTCATATGATCACTCTATAGAGTGGAATACGTAATGGAGAGACAGAACTAGAAAAGGCAGACCAGAACTCAAGAATCCAAGCTTGTGCTCAAGTTGTGGAAATGAGAATGGAAAGTTGACAAATTTGTGTCCTATTAAAGAAGTAGAATATATGACTTAGTAAATAAATGGATGCCAGGATAGAAAAGAGAAAAGAGTTAAAGATAGCTTTGAAGTTCCTGTCAATTCAATGGCCTGAGATGTCATTTCCAAGTATCTAAACAAGAGGGAAGAGAATCAAGTTTGGCAGGAAAAAGGCCCAGTTCAGTGTTGTACATGTTGACTTTGAAGTGTTTATGAGGCTTCCAAACAGAGAAAATCACTAAATATTTCAATAGATATATTGAAACTCAGAAGACAGCTCTTAGCTACAGGTGGATTTTGGAGTTATTGACTTGGAATTGTTGTGTCATCCAGAGAATGTCCTTAGAATAAAGACAGGTAGGAAGATCTTTGAAAATAAAACTGGCCAAAGGAAAAAACACACACACACAAGGAGCCTGAAATAAAGATTGTAAAGAGACAACTATAAATATGGAAGGAAAAGAGTTTTCAAGTTTCACGATGTAATTCATAAAGGGGGTGATTCATAGGACAAGGTCCCTGAGGAAGCTAGATACTTCCAGGAATGTGGGAGGACAGGAGGAAGGGATGAAATATGTGCATGTACATTTGTAAATGTAGGAATAGGAAGCCAAAGGGTTTCCTACATGGTGAATACTATTTGTTTTTATGTGACGTATTAAGTAACATCTTCTCAGAGTGAATGGGAGATGACAGGTAGAAACTAGCTTTGGAAAACTAGGGAGTAAGAAAGTGGACCAGCAATACATAAGAACTGGGGGGTCCATCTGAAGCTACAGACTATGGGTTTTTGTGATACCAATATGTGAAGATGTTTGATTTTCCACAGTAGCAATCAGTAGCCAGAAAGCAGGAAGATTAGTCCAAGGCTAAGGTTTTACTGCACGAAGTGAGGAAAGGGCAATGTTTGATGATAATATTGGCAAAGGGGTGACTGAGTGACAAACTATAGCTTCCAGGATTAACAGAAAGAGAAAAGAGGGGGCACTAGGAGGTAAGAAACTGGAAGAAAGAGGGAAGATAGGAACTAGAGATGCCAATGAAATGTATGAAGTGGTCTGAAGTAGAACGCTGGGACATAAGATTTTTGGATAATAAACCATTTCTTGGCAAAGTCAAGATCATGGGATCAAGTGACCAAAGTGGACTTGAGATGCAGGTGACAAAAGTTAAGGAAATCAAGCAATATGAATATAAGCTGCTATTTGACTGAGGTATTTTTTATGTCTGGGATTGTTTCAGTTTATTTGGTTTTTGACTTAATAAGATGAGGGCTGATCGTCAGGAAGAATGTCCCTAATATATGGGATTACTAATAGAATATACTTCTGAAACATGTTACAAAAACAATAAAGGATTGTTAAGAATAAAGTTATTTCCAGAACACTTGGAATATAGATTTAATTAAAGGCAGAAAAGTGTATCATATCAGTGTTTTTCAGGGTGTGATTTGTGCATCAACTTGACACTTAAAATTAATTCATGAGTACAGAGACCCAAACATTTTATTTTTATTTCAGCAGCTGCATAGTTACTTTCATGTAAATATGAATAACATAGAATAAGTTCACCAAATACACGGCTTAAAGAATACTTTGCTTAGGAAAAATCTAAGGTAAATAATTAAACAGTGAATATATTTTTTTTAAAAAATAGTAATTCAGGCCCTGGCTGGTGTAGCTCAGTGGATTGAGCATGGGCTGCCAACCAAAGGGTCGCCAGTTTGATTCCCAGTCAGGGCACATGCCTAGGTTGTGGGCCAGGTCCCCAGTAGGGGGTGTGTGAGAGGCAACCACACATTGATGTTTCTCTCCCTCTCTTTCTCCCTCCCTTCCTCTCTCTCTAAAAATAAATAAATCTTTAAAAATATAGTAATTCAGGAAGAATAGGGCTAATGTGTGGTGACGGCAAGAGTGGTGACGTCCAAGAGGAAGTGGCTGAAATTTGGGAAATGGGAGCCTTTGATTGGTTTCACCAAAGTCATGTCTCCTTGTCAAAGTCTCAGCAACACTATACGTGGGTCATTTCAAGAACAAAGGACAGAGGTTGAAACTCCCAACATTTTTATGCAAAATCAATAGCCTGTTCTCTTTTTAGTCTTGCTTTCCCAGAACAATTACAACTCTGTAAAAGATCTTCCTATTCTAAGTAAATTTGAGGGTAAAAATTGCTCGAAGACATCCATTTTTTTTCTTCATAGTTGGATTTCATGAAGACTACAAATAATTTGTTGTCAAAATTTTATCTCAGTTGCTTTAAGCATGATTTCCTTGAAGGGTGTCATCATGAATTCAAGCAAAAACTATTGACAGAGAACAGACTCAAAGCAAAATTTGTTCTCCTTTTCTAAAAAACCTTAGAGTTCAAAATTAGAATCTGTGTTTGGAAAAGGACCCAAAAATACATGAGAGGAACCTGCAGAACTTCCGGGAGTTCACGTATTCATTCTCTGCCCTATCCTTTCTGCACCAGCTAAAGGAGGTTGAAAACAGTCCGTGTTATCAGTACAATGTCACAACAAGATTTCACAGAAAACATAAACTCAATCCACAGTGCAGTTTCACTTGGTGTGGTTGAATATGAAGTCCTTAAGCATCTGATCTAGCCAGAAAATTATACTCTAAAAATGAAGTCCTTCACAGAGGCATTTTTCCCAAACTAAGGCAAAATTCACTGTTAAAACTATGCAGTTTTTCCACGTTGTGCTTGCCAGTCCATATTATCACTTTGCATCGGAAAGCCTCATTAACTTGGCATTCGTGATGCTCTACCAAAGATTTGGTTGAAGCCCATCGTTATACTTCCTCTTCTTGGGTAAGAATTACTCCATAAAATTATCCCAAGGTTTGGGTTGGGGGAGGGATGGCATTTAAATTACTTCAAAGAACAAAACTTTTTTCCAGCTCTAAACGGCTTCTGTTTTCATGAAGACCGTGGGCTAATTACAAATGATTTCCATCTCTTAATTAAAAATTGGGACCATTAGTACCTCCAATTAACAACAATTAGCCATTAAATTGTATTTACTGTATAAGACCTGACACAGAGTTATGTGTTCCCACAAGTGATGCATGAAAGTCAGTTTCATTTCTTTGTTCAAATACCATACTCTGCATCTACTTTGATTACAAAACTGCATTTCTTTAAGTGCACTAATTAATTGATGTTCTCTTTTTAATAAGTTCTAATGAGGGAGACTTGGTTCTATTTATTATTCATTCATTCCACGAATATTTTCTGAGCTCCTGTAATGGTGCAAGGAACCAAGGCTAGTTGGTATAAAACATATGCATTCCCAGTCTTCAAAGAGCGTTGAATCTAACAGAAGACAGAGTTATAAAGAACTGTCATTAAACACAGAACGAGACTTTGCACATGATGGTTATACAAGTAGTTGACAGACAGGCATGTGTATGCTGGTATTGTGCTCCTGCTGATACACCTGTATTGGTCCCACCTTACAAAAATGAAGTCTTAAAGGCTTTTCCTGAGGGACCACTATTTTTCTTTCTCTATTCAAGTAACTGATAACCAGAGGACGTGTAAGCAAACAGACGGCTCTGACAGAGAAACAGCACTGTTATTTAGCCCATTTTTATTGGGGTGGGATGGAGAGGGGGCTAGGAGGTACAAAATCCCATGCCTGTCTTCTAATCCTTTTCTGTAAAGGTCCAAATAGAAAATATTTTGGGCTCTGACCCCCATAAGGTCTATGTCATGACCACTCAACTCAGCCTTCTAGGAAGAAAACCACCGCAGACCAGGTGTAAATGAATGAGCATGGTTATGCACCAATAAAGCTTTATTTATACAAACAGGCAGCAAGTTGAATTTGGCCTTTGGGCTGTACTTTGCCCACCCCTGCTCTAATCAATTTATTTTTATAAATACTCCAAATTAATGCTCTTACTGATATTCTTTATAATAAGCATAAAGTGCTTTCCCTTTCAAGTTAAAATTTTTGTGTTTTTCTTTAATTTCTCAAAAGGCATATGAAATATTAGAAAAATTGAGTTGGGAGAGATTGAGAAGAAGATTGAGACATTTCTTAGTATTTCAGTTTGTACAGCATGTGTGATTGTAGTACTGAACTATTAAAGTACTAAGTATATATTTATACTTTTTTATGTTCATCATATATTGGTTTTCTGGGATTTATTTGTATGTATCAGCAACAGAGGATTATCAACCAGGAAAATCAAATATATATCTTGTTTAATATTCTCTTGCCAGCCTTTAGAATTCTGTACTTTTAGAAATTTAGAGAAAATGTAAACGATTCATCGTCTCAACAGATTTGTGGTAAAAATCTATTTTACACCTTTGTCACACTACTGGGCTGGTGTTTTTGTTGTGGTGGTTGATCAGTGTCCACTGAAGTTATTCTTTTTTTTTTAAGATTTTATTTATTTATTTTTAGAGAGGGGCAGGGAGGGAGGAGAGAGAGAGAAACATCAATGTGTGGTTGCCTCTCATGTGGTCCCCACTGGGGACCTGGCCCGCAACCCAGGCATGTGCCCTGACTGGGAATCGAACCTGCGATGCTTTGGTTCGCAGCCCGTGCTCAATCCACTGAGCTACACCAGCCAGGGTGAAGTTATTCTTTATGGAACAGTTACTCCCTGGGCCACTGCTTCTGAGTACTGCCTTTTGGCTTTGCATTTAGAAGGTAAAGGGAAACTTTCCTGGTTTTGTCTGGAGACCAAACACCGCACAGGGCGGGTGAGGGATGGTTGGAGATAGCACTGCTCTTCTGTGGCATAGTCAGAGCAAAACTCCACTTGGTGATGCAGTGCACACCTCAGAGGGAAAGGCAGCATCCCAGATGCCATCTCTGCCATAGAATCCCTCAGTGAGTGGCAGCCATGGGCTCAGAGCGCACCACCGCAGCCACGGGTGCCACTTTGTACCTCAGTCATTTCAAGGACAGCATCCACATAATAGCAGCAGGAGAAAAGTGTTTTCAAGACAACGGCCGATTTTAAAGGAAGCTAATTGTACGTGCAGGAATCAGCATGTCTGGTACTGATGGCACATGGTTCCCTTTTTAACCAACAGCACAAAGTGGACACTTGAGGTTCCCGTCAGAGAATACAGTCGCGAGTGGACTGTGGTTCAGCACTTGCCAAAGGCGCAGTAGCGATGTCTGATACTGGGGAGATACTGCCTGGCAGACATGCTAACATTTCCCCAGCCTGAGTGTCAAATTAGTTTATCAGAAAGCAAAATACCTGAACCGTAGGATTGTATGGCCCTCTAAATGCTTTCTCAGAGCTATCATTTAAGGTTTTAACCTCTGTTTCTTAGACGGATAGTACATGACACAAACACTTAATGTTACTAGCTTTTTTGAGATGCCACAGTGGAAGTAATTGTCCATTATTTTACTCAATGTTCCTTATGTAAAGAAGCAAATGATGAATTTCTCCTTGAGTTCAGTGCCAAGGCCAGTATCTCTCCAAATGAATGGATATACTTCTTTTCAACTGACAATGTAAAATACATAACTTAATTCATTTCCCTTTTTGGCCTTGGTTATCAGGACAGCTGGAGTCAGATACAGTATATTACAAATGTGCCTGGTAGCACGTTCTCTCCATTGCTCTCAGCTCTTCATTGCTTTGCTGATGTTTTTTAACTGTGCTTTTTAATACAGTGCTCAATTGTGCTTTTTAATATAGTGATCCAACCATGCATAAATTCAATTTGAAGAAAAAGAAGCACTAATTTCTATAATAAATTAATAAATAAATAAATAATAAATAAATACGGATAGGTTCCAGGGAGTTTGTGTGCTCTAAGGTCTCAGTGAAAAGATCAAATAAAGGATGATTGTGATTATGTGTGGATCTAATCTAAAAATTTACAGGCGGGGACTATTTTTATTCGTTCATACACATGCAACTTTGAATAGGAATAAGTATGATATAATAATTGGAAATGGACCTCATAGTCAAGAGGGTACCTGTGATTTCTAGTCCTACTATTGCATAATTATTTAGCAATGACAGCTACTTAGATTCTTTGAAGCTGGCCTTTCCTTAGCTATAGATAATATTGCATTAACACCTCCATATGCATACTAATGTGAGGGCTGACATGACATATCAAAGTACCTAGTAAGTGCCTAACTCATAACAGGTAGTAAATAATTAGGGGTTCCTTTTCTCTGCCTTCCCCCACATTCAGGGAAGTATGTTGGGACTTTTGAAGTATGATCGTTTTATGTTCTCCACGATAGATTGACTGAACCAAAGCAGTTTTTTTAAAATAGAGTTTCCAAACCCAATATCTAAAAATGGAAGAACTATTAAGGAAGTTCATTGCATGTCTTCTCTATTGGCTAAACAATTATACCATTACTAGGTGAATTAGTATAATAAATAAATAATAAAGCTTTTTTTAACAACATGAAAAATAGCATGTATAATGTAAGGTAACAAAAGCTACAAAAATGAACAATCATTGTGACTCTGAGTTCCAAAACATGCATGTGCAAAGAATCTCAAAGAGAAAGCATTAAGTGATTATCATGTGCCTTTCTTTCTTCTAAATTTTTTGACATGTTGCTTTGAAACTTGTATAATTTCCTAACATTTTAGTGGCACAGTCTCTGTGTATACATAATTGTGGCAAACAGTTATATAGGAGTGTATTCATATCAAGAAGGTAACGATGACTGTGATCATTGTATTGGTAGTAGCAGTAGCAGTGATGAACTCTAAAATGTTTCCCACTTTGGTATCTCAGCACTAAAGCATTGGAGGCAGAATTCATAGAAGTTTGTCTCTCCATAGAAGGCATAGAATCTTTGAGTGATTCTGTAGTCTAAAGTCACCCTTAATTTTATGCAAGTTCATTGTCTACTTATCAGAATATGCATCTCCACAACCGCTTGCTTGTTGCTTTTCACATTTCATGATGAAATCACATTTCAAGTAATATATTCTGTTTCTTGCATGCAGCACTTGGAACAATCTAAAAATCTTCCTGCTCTATATAATCTGAGACTTCTAGTCTCTTGTGGTTTTGGAATTGATCTAACACATTTGAGACTGGGATCATACATAATACACTTTAGTTATCTATTGATATTGCCTAACTTTTACAAATTTTATATATATTATATAATTGTATGTGAGTTTCCTGAAGCAGGAGGTCACAAAATCTTTGTTCCTACCAAAATCATGATACTGTTTCAAAGTTTATTGCCACCCAAGGTACTGTCTGCTCGTTGTTTGCAACACTTTTACTCATTTCGATAATGTGCAATATATCACAAGAAGTATATTATTTCTTATAGATCATTTTGAAATTTTTTTCACTTGTGTGAACTGTACACTTTGGTATACTTGTGTGATTTAACGTTGATAAAATATTGATTGAAAAGTCCTTAGCTCCCTGACCAATATACTGCATATCAAAACACTGCACATCAGGTTTCCTTAAAAATGGAAACAAAATTTGGAAAAATGTTAAACCAGTGGTGCCCTTTAATTTACATGCAGTGGACATGTATTTCATGTGGCAGCAAAACAACGCTGGGTTCAGAGTAATGGATCTCAGGCCACTGCAAGACACAAATTCAATCTCTTTATGTGCTTGCTCTGAATCCAGCAGTCTGCCCGAGAGACTCAAATCTGGGAAAGCATAGGACTCCAGGTTCAGGAAATGGGAATTCCATTCCTAATTGAGCAGTTATGTTAGCAAAGGAAATATACAGTTAGTTTAAAAAATTGTTGTGATTTTTGAGGTACTTGTTCTAGAAGGTTATAGCCTACTAGCCAAAGAAGACCAGGAACCACCTTTGGTCAAATGAAGTCAGGTTTAATAGCTTTCAGAAACAAAGAAGTGCCACCAGGTGAACCGTGGGCATCTAAGAAGTCTGGAGGGGCTTACGATAGGGTTTGAGCTCTTGCAGTGCGACTTTGGGAAGGGCTTCAAAGTGAGGGTTTGTTTTGCATTGGGTGCTATGCACAGGGGAGGGGAGGTTGAATGATTGGGAGTCTTAACAAGTCTAGGAGGTGAGAGCAACAAAGCAGAACTAGAACTGTCTAAAAATGAAGTAGTCACTCACCTTAGAAAAGATGTCCGCTCTCAGGTTTGCAGAATGTCCTCGCCTCTCTCTGTCTTTTATCCATCACAGTCTAATAATTGTTGATAACATCTTAAAAGAGTTTAATTGGGAAAACTATACTATGACCTTCCTAATAGCTACCAGCTAATTAAAGATAATCCGAAAGTTTTTTCTGAATCCTCTCCTTACCTAAAGGGTAGTTTTTAAAGTTGCTTGACAAAAATATAACCGCACATTGAGCTGCCTTGATAAAATGTAAATACAAGCATGAGATAGGCCGAAATGTACTTTATTCATCACGTACATTGAGTGTCTATGGAAGGAACTGCGAATGTGAAGATGATTTTATGTACAAAAAAACACTCTGTCTTCAAGGCACTGTGCCAAGTGTTTTATGTGGATTCATTTGTTACATGTAATTGTCACAACCGACTAGCAAGGAAATTTCTGTGTCCTCTACAGATTGATTCTTTATAAGCCTGGCTGACCCCTCACTCATATGAATGCTCCTTTGACCTTCTCAAATTCCAAGCATGAGTCCTGCCATTTATGATCAGAAAAAGGCTACGTTGTCCTTTATGAGAAATGGATACCATAATTGATCGGATCTCCCACGTATGTTCCTGTGAACTTCAAATGTCTGTTTCTTCATTTCCCTCTCTTCCTAGTCTCCTGCATTTGTCAAGCATGCCCCTGGTTTTGACAATGCTAACTCTTCCTCCGATGTCCTTGATTTCATCTGTCTTTACCTTTTTGATGGTCTCACAGCACTGACTACTCTCTATTCCACATGCACCCTCTTCAGTATATATTTATTCACTGATCACTTTTCCTCGTCTTTAAAAAAAAGGACATAGATCCTTTTTATCTTGTTTTGCAGAATGCTGGTCTTAGATCTTTATTTTCATTCTCTTTCCAGTGAAGTCATCTGCTTGCTTGGTTTGAACTGTCATATAGGTGACCTTCAAATTTATATTGTTCATTCTATCCCCTGTTTTAATTCCATGCCTGTGTTTCTAGCAGCCTCTTAGATGCCTGCATCTACTCCCACTTTCCTTGGCTGGCCCCATGGAAGTTCAAATTTCATATTCATAATTTAAGTCTAATACTCTTTCCTCCCGATTCAGTTTCTTCTGCAGACTTCCCTAGGATTCAAATAAAACTCTATAAATATTATTTCTCTAAGCCAAGATTGTACGAGTGATGTGTAGCTACGAGGATAGGATTGTTATAGCCTGTGACAGTGGTTTGGAATATAACTCTTCTTTCTTGGGTGAGAACCATAAGATTTAATATTCAATCAAACTTGGAGTAGAATAGAAAATCTCTCATAAATTGATGAAGCATTTTTCTCCTAGGCAATTGTGCTTAAAACCTCAGAGACACTTTGGCTTTTTCTATGCCATATAAAACTTCCTTTTTTCTTGTAAATCCTACTTCTACAGTATACTTTGAATCTGTTCTCCCCATTCCATGCTTTTGCCCCAGTTCAAGTTGGGTCCTTTTTACCTTTCACCTTATTAAGAAAATGTTTTCCTAGTGTCAACACCTGATCCTCCCTGTTCTTATTCAGCCTTCACATGAATGCCTGAATAAATTTTGAGATGAATACTTTTTTACTTTATCTGCAAGGATATAGTCTTAATATAAGACTATGTTGGGAGTTACCTTAGTAGGTAACTTACCCACTTCATGAGTGTTGCCAGAAAGAGGGTCAGATTAGATCTCTGAATCTAAAGCTATCTTTCTGAACAGCAGCCCTCCAGCTTGCATGCTTGCACATACCAGGAAAGCTGCCCTACTCAAAACTGTGGGTGGCTTACAGATGTTGTCCCATAGTTATGTCACCCTGTAGAACCGCAGCGTGGTGACTGCTCTCTGGCCTCTGTGTGAGACGTGACCTAAATTTTTTCTGAGAACAATCTTACATTTCCTGCAGCTAACCTCCAAATGCAGGGGGTTTCTTTTGGGTGGAGTGGGTGTGTTCTCTTGAATTCTTTTTAGTTTGTTCAATTTAACACGATCTGTCCAACGCCAAGTTCAGTTGATGGTTAAAACAGGGGCCTATGTGGAACCAGCAGCAAAGAAAGCTACATTTCAAGTCCTTGTCAAGAAATATAATCATTCCGAAGTCACAGTGACTCATACTTTTCAGAAACTTGGCTAAAACAAAATAAAAATGCTTGAGAAATATTTGGATAATATTCAGTATATCCATTCTCTTTGGTTATTCTAAATTATATCCCTGGATTAATCTGAGAAAGCTGTCTTACCTGGCTGACTGTGTCTCACTGACTCCCTGCAAAATAGCTTTTCCTGAAGTATGCATTGGCACAATGCCATTCATTTATGTTTGAAGGACACTATGATAAATAGTCCTTGGAAACTGGCTTTGCTTACTTTAAAGCAATTGTTCATTTGAGTATCTCTGCTCCTTTCAGACCTATAGGAGAAATGTCTCTCCTGCCTCCATACAGGGAAATAATCTTCTATGCATCTGGTTTATTTTCTCACCTAATGGACACAGTGAATCATGTAATTCATTGCTAACTAACTCTGATAAAGTTTATTATTTATTTTAGTAGCCTTGCTGACTTTATCTTACTTTCTTTCCCTTCAACTCATTTTTCATGATTTGATACTACATTTTATACACTTCAGAAGCTGCCTTAAATCCTTTTGAGAGCACAGTGAGCTCTAATTAAATAAATTCTATAAATGGAGACTCCTAACATATTATTTTCTCAGTCAAGGGTCACAACGCAAAGGCTCCAAGAATTAAGAAGGACTCATCTGCCTTGGGTTTGAGGCCTGCCACAGTATAATTCTCAAGCTACTCTTCCAACCATTTTTCTCACTATCTCCCTCCACAACTCTATTTTTTTTCACTGGCCACAATTATTTGTTGGACGGTTTGGCTATGATCACTTTCTTTCTTGCCTTTTCTCACACCTGGAATTTCTTCTCTGCCATACTCACCGTTTCTGCAGGTCAAATCTTACCTAGTTCTCACATCTATCTCTTCCATGAGTCTCTTTCTGATTTGCACTGCCAGATGTGAAGTCACTTTATTTAGAAAACTCTCAAAGTCCTTTGTTAACAACTGTTGTAGTCCACCTGGTAGTGCAGATACTTATACAATCCTCACCATGCCATTTCTAGGTTCTAGGTCCCTGAAAGTTCAAGGACTGTGCAACTCCTGTTATCCCTGGTGGTACTACTGAAGCTCGAATTTTTGATGAAAATAAATCAGACTTTAAATGAGGACTGACCCTCAATTAAAAACTTTACATTGACTTTTAGTCCAAATGAGCAGAGGAGACAAAATGGTGAGGCAAGACTAATCTAGTCAGACACCTGAATTTTCTCTAACAGGCCTCAAATTCAGGACTTCTTTCTTTCCCAGGAAGTTACTCTAGATAACTGTCATCTCTTAGTGGGATTAGCACAACATCCATCTGACTGGTCTTGCTGATTCAAGCCTTAACCCACCCCCAACTCATTCTCTCTACAGCCACCGAAACTATCTTTCTAAAACAAACATGGCCTGCATCAAATCTTTCCACAGCCTTCAAAACATCCTCCTCAGACCTTAGCCAGTGCGGTGTGGCCCTTCATGATCCCGAGATCTACTTCTCCAGACTCATCTCTTACTACTTCTGTGCTCTAGGCTTAATGAACTGCTTTCAGTTCCCAGGATGGGCCAGTCCTCCAGGGTCTTCACATAAAGGGAATGTGATAACTTCCCTTTTATGGGTGGTCCCTCTGTCTAGAATGCTTTTTCCTCTACTCTTCAACTTGCTAATGTTGGCTTGTTTTTCAGGGACTGTCTCAGATACTTTCTCCTCCTTGGAAGTCTCCCTCATCATCTGTCTTGTTTTACAGTTGTCACTTTTCCTTATTCTCTTAGGTCCCTGGGAGTATCTTCATCAGCACCTTTAGCACATGGAATCATCATTCTAGGTTTAATTGCCTTTCTTCCCCTCTAGAGTCAAGACTAAAACCTCCTTTAAAGCAGGGACTATTAATATTCCCTTATTACCAGCAGCATCTGAGTAGGTTTTTTAGTAATATTTGTCAATTGAATGAATGATATCTACATTTAAAAATGCTGATGTGGTAGACACCCCTTCTATAGAACCCTAACCTTAAATTCAAAGTGTTAAGATAGCAAGAAGAAAACAGACTCAGAATTCCCAAGATGTTAGGAAATTTGAATAAATAACTGCAGAGAGCTTTCTACAGGAGAGAGAAAAACCTCATGAACAAGAGAGGGGAAGAAAAAGTGGAAGGATTTGAAAAAGCAGAATTATTAGGAAAGGATTCTTACATGAAATAATTTTTAAAAATTGGTGGAAATCCACACCATGTCTCACTGCTATAAATATGACTGCTCTTTAGCGATGCCACATATCTGGAAGGTTTCATTTCGTTAATTGTTCTCCCTAGATAACCATTGTGGTCGTTTACCTTACTAGCATTATTGTAATTGATTCCCCAGAGTCACCTTCTGAAAGTACTTTTATGCCCGTTTTATTGCCCAGGTCCTCATGTGCACACCACTGCAAACATACTGGTCCCAATGACACTGCATTTTTGCCTCATTTTTTTCTAATCAATTTTTCAATGGCCTGTGTCATGCCTTTTGCAGATCCTCTGGAAGACAGGCATCCAGGTGCCCCACTCTCATTGTGAATGGTAATGAGGACAAGTAATGGCCTTTAGCTCTTTTTCATTAATGAAATGGAAAAGCACCATACCCAATCCATTAGGGATGCACTATTATATTGAGAGCTTGTGGAAGAAAGGCAGCCAGCCAGTAGACAAAGGGCTGGTTTCCCTTAAACAATATTTTCAACTATGATCAAGCAAAGCCCCGTCATCTAGAAGGAAATTTTGCACTCTTTCCCTCCCTCTCTCATTTTGTTTTGTCCTAATTTATCCTGACAGTCCATAAGGAGTTTAACTAATGTTTTCTAAATGACATTATTTTTTTTGGAGATTAACAGTATTCATAGGGATAAAATATCAGTTAGTTTTTGAAAACCTTTCTCTTTGATTTTTCCTGCCTGCGGATTTTAGTTTTTTAAATTCCTTAATCTCGAGATGTTTTTCTCCTTGATTTTTCTCAGTACAAACTAAATATGAATGTAAAATAAGTGGCCATTCTGGTTTATTATTATTATTATTATTATTATTATTTTGGCATTCATACAAATACAAATCCCCTGTTATTTTTATTCCTTTAGAAAATTATGTTTAACCTATGGTCTTGAATTTGGCCAGTTCAGGGAAGACTTGAGGGTTTTTTAATCTCCTAAATGTAATTGAATTATTTTGCCCTTAACGTGGATTTTATAAGGTGTCTTTTGCTTTAAAACTCACCTCAATGGCATTTGTACTTATCAAGCAAGCCACTCAAACTTCAAGTTCATTTGTGGAGCTAATTCCATGCGATCTTAAAGTGCATATTTGTATATGGGGCCCAGTTCCTAAAATACCGTTCCTTAGGAATACGACCACTCAGCCAAAGCAAAACACATTGGCTTCATGGTCTTTTTTCCTATAATTTCTGACATATATGTTAAGAGAGTGAATATTAAAGCAAGTAACACAACCTTTCTTGTAAGAAGATGGGGAAGTGGGGTTTTTGTGTCCATTTCTGCCTTTATCAGCTCTTCCTCGCCAAGACCATGCTCAATGACCAAAGAGAATGAGAAGAAAGGAATAGCTGAGAGTCCAACAGATGTACTTCCCCCCACAATGCTGGGTGGGCAGCACATGGTAGAGAAATGAACCCAAACTTTGAGAAGGATGAGCATTTAAATCCCAACACTCCCATGTAGTCTCTCTGGAGCTGCCTTTTCATCTTGAATGAAGATACTAACAGAGATATACCGTGAGCATTAGATGAGATATTAGGATGGTCATAGTAGATACTCAGTTCTACATACTTTGTAGAATTCTAAATTTCCAACTTAACATTTCAATTCTCTAAGTCAGTAGTTCTCAAAATGTGCTTTGGGAGGAGCAGCATAAGCACCTCCTGAGGACGTGTCAGAAATACAGTTCTTAGGCCCCACACCAGACATACTGGGTCCAGAACTGGAGGTGGCCCAGCAATACCATCTTTGACAAGCCCTCCAGACGATTCGGATGCACAGCACAGTTAGGTTTGAGGACCACGGCTCTAAGCAAATCAGTGAGTCACGGGCATGTGTCTGAAGGGGAGAAGGATAAACTAATTAAAACAATGGAAAAAATTAAGCTGTTGGTGGACTAATAGTAAAATGCTAATTATCCTTTATTATTTAAACTCTTTCCTTCCTTCCACAATTCCATTACATGATGTTGTCTTTTATGATTTCTCTCCTCCTACATGATGTGATTTTAAAGGCCAACAGGATTTTTCTTAGGTTGGAATATAAATATAGTGGGTCCCTTGAGGAAAAATAAATATGTCCTTATTTGAATTTATGCAGTACACCTCAAAACCATTAGGATTCATGGCCTGTAATGATATATTTAGGAACTCCCAGGAGAATGAAATCAAAAGTTGACACATTGGCACAGTGTGTGTATGCACTGTGGCATGGTTAGTTACCAACGAGTGTTTTAGTATGAGCTTAGTTCCCTCTCTGGGTCTGGAGAGGAGGGAACCACAGTTGTTTACAAATGTAACTGCAGTAATTCGTAGGTGTGATATGCTTTTGGTCTTTTTACATGGTTCCTCCAAGGAGGTCTTACTATTGTCAGGAAGTAAAGTTCTATTTATGAAAGGGCCAAAACTCATACACACACACACACACACACACACACACACACACGCAAGGTCTGTCCAGAAGGTATCCAGCCATGTAATATGAAAAAGAGACATTTATTGAAGAAGATACAAGATTCAAGAAACATTGTACATAAAAACATTGTACATAAGACAAGGATGCCTCTATCCCCTTCAAAGTAGGCACCTTGAGACCTCACATAGTTCTCCCAATTGCCATCAGCTGCCCTGTTGTATTTTCCTGAATCTCACTCATGGCTTGAAATCACCCTTTCAAAGGTGATTTTACTTTTGGGAAAAGCCAAATGTCACAAGGCACCAAATCTGGGCTGTAGGGGGCTGAGTCACCTGGGTGATTGGATGTTTCACCAAAAAACTGCACAAAACATGATTCATGAGCAGGCGCACTGTCATCATGAAGCTGCCAATCACCAGTTGCCCATAGCTGTGGCCTTCTGAATCATCAGAATAGTTTCCGTGGGAGGAATGTTCAAGCTTAATGCAAAATTTGATGCAGATTTATTGCTCTATTTGCTCATTTTGAATGCGATGGCCACACAGTACACATGCTCATTCAATGGTGTCTGTTGCCCCCACTGACTAGTAAGGTCATCACTGTTCACCCAAGTGCATTCCACTCCACTCTCCTTGGCTGCCAGGTGATATCAATGTCTCACAAAACGATCTCGTTATATTAACAATGGCTGGGCTTTTTCCAGACGAACTCATATAGATATATATAAAGAACTGATCACTCCATGTCAACAAGCATCTGCCTCCCTAGCATATTTCTTTGAGCCTCTACTATTCAGGACACTAACTAAAGTGACCCTTTTTATTTTCCACTGGTGTGACACACAGCTAAGAGGATTATACTGTACTTGGATGTTAAAGCTCTTTTTTGTAACTGGCAGCATCTAATCCTGATTATTCACTGTTTGTATTTCTAAAATATATAAAACTAGAAACAAAGCTTTCAACTGAGTCCCCAGTTTCACAGATGGGTTGACCTTCACGTCTGCAGACGGACTGTGACTCACTGCTAATGAGAACAGTTGTAGCACTTTGCGCTCTCCTCCTCCCCGTCTCTCCCCCCTCCCACCTCCACTTCTCTCTTCTCCAGTGCCTGTAGAAAGACTTCTGTGTAATAGAATTGGGAAGGAATTTTATTGTGCATATATTTACTTATCACCTGGGTCCTTCACAATTGTTTTCAATTGGGAGAGGGAGGTAATATATTTTTATTTCTGTTAAATCATCACTTAAATTTGATTAGTCTTTTGGTCACTTATATAAAATATAAATTCCCTTGGGGAATATATGAAGCAGCATTTCCCAAACAACCCCTAGGGTAGCAGTTCTACAACTTTGTAGCATATTAGAGTCACAGGGGAGGGTTACATATCCCAACACCCAGGTCACACACCAGACCCGCTAAGGCAGGTTGTCTGGAGGCAGAACTCAGGCGTCGGTATTTTGTCAAAACATCCCGGGAGATTGCAGTGTAAAAGCCAAGAGACTGAATGCTCCTCAGTCTCTTGAGACGTTAATGTTTTACCTTAAAAAAAAGTTCTAAGGTCCTACACAGTTGGGAAATAGAGCAAATTGCATTGGTGTTCTTATAGATCCTTACAGATTCACAATAAATACTTGCACATTCAAGACAGAAGTCCTGCAAGGGAAAAATAGTAGATATAAAGAAGGAAATGAGAACAAGGAATCCTCACCCTCAAGAAAAATAAACATTAACCTCATAGTTCAGTTTATGCCATCATTTTAAAAAATTGTTTATTCAGAGGTGACTTTTTATGTGGGATACCTGTCAAAAAATTTTTTGTAACACTCCTTCTGTGGAATATCATTTGAAAGATGCTGAATAAAAGGATTCCACACCAAAGATTTTTTTAATGTTTATTAAGGACCTGGTAAAATGCAGATTTTGCTTCACTGTCATGTAGCACTTGATATTTACAAGAATTGGTTGAGTTTACCATGACAGTTGAGAAATTATGCGAAGTGTCCAATACAAATAAGAGACTTGGGTCACAAACACAATATGAGATTAGGTTAGAAAATCAAGTCTCCGAAATCGACAGAACAAAAGAGATCAGTGGCTCCTGGAGAAATCCACATTTGGTAACACAGGAAGGATGGGAAATCCAATCAGGGAAGACAGCGGAGTGAGCTGACGGCGGAAATAGTGCCGGGACACGTTAGATCAAGTGGCTTGTGCAGGGTCCATATAAATAAAGCGATCATTTGGGATCATTCGATATTCCCTTTCTATTACACTAACACTTCATTTTATATTCTCTCCTCCTAGGCTTTTCTAAATACTTTAGCTCAGAACTTTGTATCTCTGGAATCTTTCTAACCCAATCTTAATCTTGTAGTTCCTCTTTCCGTCATCAAAACTAACCTGTGCCCTTCCCTCGGGAGTCTCGAACTCCTTCCTGAGTCGATTTTATGGTAAAGTATTAATTTCTGAACGCGTTAGCATCTCGCCGCAGCGATGGAGTCTCGGGCACTGCGGCTGATTCTTTCCGCCCTGGTGGCGAGGCAGATGCAGAATGACGGCCCTTGTGCTCCGTATGAGTTTCCTAAGAGAACGCAAACAAAATTCTGCTAATTAGAGTCTCCTAATTAGGAAAAGTTCTTGAGATGCTGTAAAGAGTAATGAAAAATATTTACAGTAATTAGACAAATTGAATTTGGATACATATTTAAAAAGGACAGCCAACTGTTGATGTCAGAGAAGGTTCCATTAGCAATTGAGGTTTATTGGCAGGATATGACAGGATCAAAAGCCCAACAGGCAAGGTAACACGGGCCTGTGTGACTCCCAGCCTGCTGTGTTTGTGGCCAGTTCTCTGTAAGCTGATGATGTTGTGTATATATATATATTTTAAACTCATTTTTGGCCTAGTTTCCCTTTCAAATTCATATGACCTCCCCAACCACAAGGAATAATTAAACACTCAGCTCAGAATGGTTTAATTTAAAAATAAATGTATTAATGCATGGACCGGGAAAGCCCTAAGTGCAGTATCTGTACTGATTTTGCTTTCTGGTTGACCTTGGCTACCTTACTTCCTCTCTACCACTCCCTACACAAGTGCACTTCTGGTCCTTTTGTTTATGTTTTATATCTACCAATTTTGTTTCCTTTTGGAACTACTTCTTATGTGCTTCTCCCAGTGACCAAACCCTGTATTTCTCATTTTTCCAGTGGATGGGAAATATTAAGATTTGGTATACATTTTCAGCCCTTTCGAGTTTATTTTATCCAGTTTTACTTGTTTAAAAGTGTAACCCAAATCACTGGGTCCCCCAGTATTTTGAAATCAGATAAAATTGGCTGGAACCCCCAATACCATACCCTTTGGAAGTGCAAAACTTTCTGTGGTGTGTATTTAAGTTTCTGAGGGCATTACAATCACCTCTGCCTGCTCTCTCAAGTCCACAGTGCATTAAATCAGACGTGAAATTTACCCCCTTGCCAGTTTCTCTACAAAAATTTTGCACAGAGTGAAATTAATAAAAACTTGGGGTGTGTTCAACAATGCAAACATAATGAACATTTAAACAAAGCCAAATGAATACAAAGGTGCATCTCTGGGCTTAAAATGCCCATTGACGGCTTCCCCACAGTGGGATCTCACCAGCTCATCACTTCCATATGTTCAGGTTCTTCTCGCTCGTAACACCTCTCTCCTCTCCTCTTTCTTCTAGCTCCTTCAGGTTTCCCCTCTCTCATTCTTTCTCAGAAACACAAGCTCCCACTTCTCGCATTTATAACTACCGCTTCATGTAGGTTAAGCATCTGTCTCCCACGCCTGCAGTGTTCTACTGTGCCCTCCAAGAGTCATCACCATGCTTTCCAAGAGAGAGCAAATGAGCATTTCCTGCCTAAACTGATTTCCTATCCTGCAAAATTATTGAGATGAAGTTTTTGTCTTTCATAATAATAATATTAATAAAAATAAAAACTAGTGACATTTTCCATCTTTTAGATTCTTAACATGAACCTAGCCCTGTGTTAAGAGCTTAGTATGCATTATTTCACCAATATTTCTCAAAAAAAAACCTTTAAAGTATGAATGTGTGATCCTTTTGCAACAAGAAAAGTGAGGTTTATAAATAAAAGTGCAAATGTTTCTTAACCATCGTGATAAACTAGTCAATCAGACATATTTTCCTGGTTTATTTTTTTGGCTGATGTTATTATTCTACAGACTTTAAATTTAAAAATTACTTGTAAAACCCCATTATTAAGAAATGATTATCGGGGGTGGGAATTCACTGATACTTGTATAATCTTATACCAGTGCAAATTGAGAAATCCTTTTGCAATATGTATCAACAACCTTTTCAACAAAATGAGATTTATACTGATCTTCTTCTTTTGCTCCAGAATACATGAATATTTATGAACATCATTATCTTCATCATTAATTTACTAAATTTGAAGCATAGCGTTAGACTAATTTATTTTTCAAATGTTCTTCAAATTAATGTGGCATTCCATGAATCATCCCCAAATCAGTTTATTGTCAAGCATCTAGATGCCAGAAAATAAAACAAACAATGCATTTATAAAATAAGGGTATTTATCCGTTAAATTAAAAATCAGCAAAAATACTAAGTTAACATATTAATGCCTCAAGCATGTTACGTCTCAAAGCATGTTAATGTCTTAAAAATAATCAACATACCCAAAAACAGAAACAGCAATAAAAACAAAGAACAAAAAGCCAGAAGAAAACAAGTTCTATTATGGACTAGATTATTTGATCAGTGGACGGTTCAAATATCTTTTAGAGAAGCTTTTCTGATCAATACCCAAAATAAGGAAAGTTATTATTAGGTGTATCTTCTTCCTGCCCATTAAGAAATTGTAAAAACACTAGAGAGTCAAGAACAATAATACCATAGCTGGTTTCTAGTGACTATTTTTCAAGATTTATTCATTTGGTACATTTCCATAGAGGGAAGTGCTGCTTAGGTTTAGATAGAACTTGAATGTAAACGTAAAGTCTTTCTTTTAACTCTCAAGAATAAATGGCCTCTGAAAATAAGCAGATGGGAGAAAGAGAAGAGAGAATATTTACAGACCCAACAAGTAATAGTTGTAGTATTACGCACAGGCATTTATATGTCAGCCTGTGAACCAGCTGAAGTCTCAGCTGGCCTGGAACTTGGAGGTGACGCTGTCAGGCCTGTTACCCTCATCTGCTGAATCACTATTCTAATTCAGTCTGTCGGGGCTTCTACCCTCATTGCTTTATTCCCAAGACACACCACACTGCTTGTCCAACGGATCAACAATTCACTGCTAACCTCACATGGTATCTTTTCCTTTGTGTTCCCCAAAATAAACTTAAATTCTTATGCTCTGCACAGAAAGTTTTCTCTTCCTCATGTACCTAAGATCTGGTTGTCTTAAGAATTTAGTCATACGTCAGTACTCATTAGTTTCAGAGCTCATCATACCCTTTACCCATCACATTTTGATGAGAAAAAAAATGTTTCAGACTCAGCGCTTGCTCAGGACTCATTGCACCTGCTAGAACTCATATGAGTCACAATGCAGCCTGGTAAGAGAAAATGCTTCATTGTTCAGTATATGTTGGTATCAGCACTCGTCACAAGTCCCCAGCAAATTAACAATGTACCACTGCATGTCCTTCCTTAACCACCCTCTCGAAGGGAGGCTTCACTTATTCCTGTGACCACTGGAGCTGGAAAAAGGTGTTATCCGTCTCCTGTATCACCATTGCCTCTTCCAGAACTGTACAAATTCCTTCCTCTCTTAATGATGACAGAGTGCCAGGATGCTATCTTCTCCCCTTCTTTTTGCTATTCCCTGTTGACCTCCTTGCCAACCTGCACATTTAGTATGGCATTTTGTCATTGACCTCCTCTCGCCTCTAACTCCTGCCTTATTAATACTATAGTGTCACACTAATGCGGAAATACTCTTGGGCAGTGAACTTGCCACCTTTTTCTCAGAGAAAATGAAAGATATCAGGTGTGAACTCCTTCAGTTTCCTGATCTCCAACCCACAAATTAATTGATTCTGGCATTCAGCCTCACCTGCAGAACACTTCTCGACAAGCACCCCACAGCCTCCAACCATGACAGTATTGTTTTCTGTTAAGGGGGATCTTATTTCTACATTTGCTGTCCTACCTGCATTTATTCCTGTCACAGTTAATTTTTTTTTAATTTAAATTGTTTTGCAATTGAGTCCAATTTCTTCTCAAACATATGTAGGATGTAGGATTTTTTTTTTGTTCAGAGTTCATGTTCTCTTAATTTTAACCTTACTGCCTTTACCCCAGCCCTAATGATGCCATTAAAAAAGAGAGAGAGAACTGCTTTCTTAACTAACCTATTCTTCCTGAGTTTCTGATATCCTCCTTGCAAAAATGTTTTCCATTCACTTACAAAATTTTTCCTAATACAGGTTAAATGTTGTCACCTAGGCCTGAAGTGGTTCTTGGAGTTTGAATTCCTGAATGAACCTATGACCTTTCTAAATAACTGAAGGTTCCCAATATGTGAAGGAACCTACCAGTAGGTTTCACTAATGCCAGGCATTTTCCATCAAAGAATTTTGATGAGACTAGGAAAGTCTCATCTCTTTCCTCAATAGTCATTGTTATTTGCTTTATTTTATACCATATGTGCTTCCAGATAAACATCAAATCATTGAAGATACACTGTAATCATATTTTGTTCAATAATTTACTTATGGCATAGACATTTTATTATGTAGAACTCAAGGTTCTACACAGCAACAGAACCAGTTTATATACATACATACATACTTTATGTACATACATACATACTTATAAGAGCAGATTTGCTGTAGACATTGCTCATGCATTTATGGAAGCTGAGAGGTTCCACAATCTGCTGTCTGCAAAGTGCAGAACCAGGAGAGGTTGGTGCTATAATTCAGCTCAAGTCTGAATGTCCGACCACCAGGGCAGCCAATGTTGTAGCACCCAGTTCAAGGCCTAAGAATACAGGGACAACTGGTCTGAACAACTAGGAGTTTTGACGTCTGAGGAAAGGAGAAAATGGGCATCTCAGTTCAAGAAGAGAGAGAATTCACTCTTCCTCTAGTTTTTGTTCAATTCGAGCCCTCAGTGGATTGGGTGATGCCCACTCGCATTTCAGAAGGGGCCTCTCTTTACTCAGTATATGAATTCAAATGCTAATTTCTTCAGGAGAAAGCTCTCAAAGACACACTCAGAAATAATATTTTACCAGTTTTCTGAGCATCCTTAACCCAGTCAAGTTGACACACAAAATTAACCTTCACGGGCAAAACAGAAGATCAGGATTTTTTGTGTTTTCCCCTGAATAATTGTATAGCTCCTATGAACTATGTATAGCTTGAGTTTTTCATCCAGAGTGCTTCATTATTCATTCATTCATTCATTCAACAAATGCATCTGAAGGGCCAACCATGATGAATCAGACATGGTTCCTGTGAGACTTTTCATGATTTCCCTGCAACAGAGGTAGAGATTAACAGCTGTTGAAATATCATAGGAGAAAGTTATCACTTCCAAATCAAAGCTGAAAGCAAGGCTTTGTGAAGAAATTTAGCATTTGGACTTAATATGAGAGTCAGCTTTTGGATGTGTATTTGGGAAGAAAAAGGTACTTAGGAAGAAAGAAGTTAGAACACAGTAGAAACAAAAAAGTCACTGAAAAAGGAATTGACGAAGGGGGTGCTCTTTACTGGGTGCGGGCAGAGACAGGTCACAATGACTATAAGAACTCAGTGCAAGTGGGTTGAACTTTACCGCAAGATAACATCCTTTGTCTCTTCATTGTTTGACAATGGTATCATCCAACAAACTGCTTCACAATTCTTGTGGCAAGGAGTGGAATCTGGACTCTGGCGCTAGAAAGACTATTCCTTCCCGTCTTTTATTCTATCTTTTGACCCTTAATTTTATTTTTCTCTTCTTACTTTGAACACTTCATACATATCCTTGGAGGCAAAAATGGCATCTGTCTCCTGAAAGAAACTGCTGCATTATGTTTTAATGTTGCCAAACTTACATGTGCTCTTGCAGAGTAGTACCATCTACATTTTCCCTCTAAATGTGCACACTTCTTAGAGGTATCTTTCTCAAATAGCCTTCTGTCCTGTTTCTGCAGTTTCTAATTTGTCATTGCTTTCTGTTTTCCTCCTTGTTTAGAATGTTACTTCATCTTTCTTTCTCCTCCCTTCTTCCTCCCTACTCACCTTCACAGGTTCCCCACCCACCTTGGACTGATCTCGGATATTCTAACCTGCTGTGGGGGTCACATTTTAGCCCTGAAAATCTCCTGTCTAAAAAAAACAAACACATTAAGTGAGAATATGTTTGATGATTCCTGTAGAGACTGAACTCTTTCAAACTGCATTTTAAGGACACCCTCAACATTTTCTCGTTTATTGTTTATTCTAGTCTACTGGGATAATTAGTGTTCACAGTGTGTGGGCCTGAGATGGTTGAGAGGAAATTTTTTGTGTGGAAATGGAATTTACTTTGGGTGGCAGTCTGGATGATTTCCCTTTCACTTTGGCTGAAGCATCTTTACCTAGCTTTATTTAATGCTTTAGTCACAGACTTAAATAGAAAACAACAAAGCTTCCGGGCGTATTGGGGACTTCTTAGCTCACTTTTTTTTTTTTTGACAAAATCCCGCAGTTATTTTTATTTCCAAAATAAAGAAGCAAGCCAGGTCTCCTAGAGAAAAGGTGAAAAGAGCCTGAAGAGGCTGAGGACATTAGTTGTTGGGCTGAGAGTTCATATAAATTTTTGAAAAAACTTTCCAGATAATAACTCAGTCATTTGTTGAAGGGATTTCTTCTTGATACTTTTGAATTTAGAGACTTATTAAAATAAATGTTTATTTGACCCCAACACCCTCACTCATTTAAAGAAGTCACTACTCGACAGAGACTTGTAATTTTTTTTACCACTAATAACCATACTAATTTGCAAAAGCATTAGAAAAATGTTAAGAAACAGCAAGGAAGGTGTAAACAGACAGGATATTTAAACCCCAAAATGAGAAGACTACTAGAAAGTAGTAATAATACAAAAAAGATCAACTTACAAGGATTTAATTATCTACTTGGTTTTGAGGTACTGTGGTGAATGTAAGATTAGCAATAGTGAATAATACCTAAAAATTAAATAGCTCTATATATGTAAGATCAGAAAGGAGAAATGAACCCTACAGGACACCCAATGGGTTAGCAACAAAATTCGTTTCTTCTGGGCTGTATCAGGTTGTATGGCCCAATCCCTGCTTTAACACTATAGTATGCACTTACTGAATACTTGACACATAATAAGAGCTCAATAAAATTTTATTGACATTGTTAATAAGTGGATTAAGAACATATATCCATTATTGCAATTTTACGAGAGTACCTTGGCCTCTTAGTTTCTGGTATCCTAGAAGCTTAGTTTCTCTATCCTAGAATGTGTACCACTGTACAGCAACCACTATACGAACTCCAAATCTGAATTTCAAACACTAGTTCAATTTCAGACATGCTACTCTCTGACTACAACCTTCTTCCTTCTACCCACTTCTTTAATGACCCTAATGGCAATAATTCTTTGTCACCATTAAGCCTGCCCACGTGTGTATTACCTACTACTTTGCCAGTATCAGTTCTCCTTCATTTGCTCATATCCAGGCCTAGCTTAGATCTCATAGCAGAGGGTTATAATCACCTTGTTTTGTACCCCACCTCCCTTGGCTCACTCTTCCTCCATTATACTCTTCTGATAAAACTTTGATCCTCTTGCATCCAGTTCTCAAAATGCTCATTCCTTTGAAGAGCTGCATATGGCTAAAGTAAAACATTTCATCAATGCTGACGACTCTCACATTACTTTTGTGACCACACAACTTAAATGGGCTCTCAGCACTGCCTAGAAATTGTACTGCATAATGCTGGTCCATTCACACTCTCACTCTCCAAGACAACCATTTCATACCTTCTCCCAAACCTGCATTGTCTCACTGTCACCTCATATTTTGCCCCCAAAATACAAACAATGAGAAGAGAACTTAGGTGCCTTACAAATTTCCCAACCTTCTTGCTATGGAATCCATTCAGTCTATCCTGTTTAAATAAATAAACTGTTCCTGTTGTCATCCAACGTCAATATTTTCTTTCCTCACTTGGTCTTTTTCTCATTTTTGTAAACTTTTATAGAAGTATAACATATTTACAGAAGAGTGCACAGTTCGTGAGTTTATAGCTCAATAAATGTTATAAAGTGGAAACATACATGTATCCACCACGTGGATCAAGACAGGGAAGTCCTATTCTTACAGAGACCTCCCTTGTGCCCCACTCTGTTATGACCCACACAAAAGTACCCACAGCCCTGAGTTCTAAACCATGAATTGGGTTTGATTGTTTTTAGGCTTTAAATAAATGGAATCATACATTGTGAAGATTTTTATGTCAGCTATTTTTAAAAAGCCAACGTTATAAGATTCATCTATATTGGTAGAGCAAGTTTTTATTGTTTATATTATTACACAACATAAATATATCAGAATTTATTAATTCTACTGTTGATGGACATTTAGGGTATTTTCAGTTTGGAATGATTATAAATAATGCTGCTTTAAATATCTATTTTTTGCATACCTCATGGTGTATAAGTTTTTTAAAGATTTTATTTATTTATTTTTAGAGAGGGGTAAGGGAGGAAGAAAGAGAGGAAGAGAAACATCATGTGCAAGAGGTACACTGATGGGTTGCTTCTCTCACGCCCCCAGCTGGGGACCTGGCCCTTGACCCACGCATGTGTCCTGACTGGGAATCGAACCAGAAACCTTTCAGTTTGCAAGCTGGCACTCAATCCACTGAACCACACTAGCCAGGGCCCTCTTGGTGTATATTTGAAAGCATTTCTGTCGTTTTCATACCTAGGAGTGGGATCGCTTGGTGATAGGCTCTGTAAACGTGCTGCTTCTTCGGCACTGTCGTACAGTTTTACTGAGCGCATGTGCAGATCATACTCCTTCTAGCAGTGTAGGAGAGCGGGTGCTGTCTGCGTCTGCTCCAACACATGGCATTGTCAGGCTTTTTCCAGCCCGGTACGAGTGCAGTGTTAGGTCACCCTATTCAGAATTTGTGTTACCCTGATGACCAATGAGGGAGGGTTGCCTTCACGTGTATATTGGCCATTTGAATTGTAGATACTGTCTTTTGAAAAGTGTCTGAGTGACTGTATATACTTATATTTTGTTGTTTTTTAATTGAACTTTTTGTTGAAACAATTATAGATTCTCATGTAGTTGTAAGAAATAATACAGAGAGATCCCTTGTACAATTGCCTCAATTTCCCTCAATATTTTGCAAAATTACAGTATAATAGTTTTGGATGCTGACATTGATACAATCCACAAATCTCACTCAGATATCCCATTTTACTGACACTGATTTGTGTGTGTATTCAGTTCTATACAATGTTTTCACCTGTATGGATTGTTTTCCATCCACCACCACAGTCAGGACACTGAACAGTCTCAGCATCACACTGGCCCCTTCTGTTGCCCATTCATAACCACACCCATCTTCACGTTACTAGCTGCCCTCATTCCCAATCACGGACATCCACTACTCTGTTTTCTACGTTGTAAATTTTTGTCATCTAAAAATGAATCCACGGAATCACATAGTATATAAATTTTTGGAATTTTTTTCTTAGTTTACCTTCCTAGAGATTCTTTGACATTATTGCATGCATTATTAGATTATTCAAACTTATTTTTAAAAATTGGGGTTTTGCCCTGAGTTTTGGATTTAAAAGTATATTTCTTATATAACCTTTGTTTGTCAGATATATGTATTATCAATATCTTCCCTCAGTCTTTAGATAATTATAGATTCTTAATTTTATTGTTTAATAAATCTTTTCTATTCACAATATTTTGAAGCTTTTCTCCTATTCTCTTCAAAAAGCCATATTATACCTTTATACTTATATCTATGATCTATCACAATATATTTTAATGTTAGAATCAGGGACTATTTCTTTTCTATAAAGACATTCATCATTTATTGAAAAAGATCATTCTTTCCCACATTGAATTACAGTGACACTCATAAATCATTTGGTTGTACATGTATTTGTTTTTAGTTTCTCTATTTTATCCCATTAGTCTATTTCTCTCTCCTTGCAACAATATCTCTGTCTTAATTACCATGACTTTTTAGTACATCTTAATATCTAGTAGTGTATGCATCCTCCAAGTTTGTTTTATTTTTCCCAAAATTGTCTTGGATGTTCTAGGTCCTTTGCATTTCCATGTGCATTATAGAGTGAGCTCATTGATTTCTACCAAGATGTCTTCTTGGATTTCAATTTGAATTGAATTGAATGTACAGATTCTTTTTAAAGGAATTAACACTATTATAATATGGAGTCTAATAATCCATGAATATAATATATCTCTCAATTTATTTAGGTTTTATTTAATTTCTCTCATTAATGCCTTTTAATCTTCAGTATAAAAGATTTTATGGATTTTCTCAAAGTTATTTCTAGGTATTTGATATTTTGATGCTATCCATACAGTATTTTAAATTTTATTGATAATTGTTACTGATAGATACAAATACATTTTATTAACTTGTATTCAGCAACCATGCTAATTTTTTAAACAATTATATTTTAATATATTACTTAGGATGTCTATATATTAGTGGAGTTATTTGTAAATAATGACAGTTTCTTCATCTTTTTGCCTTTTTTTTTCTTGTCTTACAGTATTGTATAGAGCCTCTAAAACAAAACTAGAAGAGGTAAAACTAGACATCTTTATCTCATTCCAAAATTCAAGTAGAAAGCATTCAGTATGTCACCATTAACTGGAATGCTAGCTGTATGTTTTTGGGATATAACCTTCTATTCCTGGTTTCCATCTATTCCTAGTGTACCAAGACATTTTCTCATGTCCAAGTATCAGATTTTATCAAAGATATTTCTGAGTCTTTTAAAATGATTATATAATTCTCTTTTTTGTTCTGTCAATGTGATGAATTATGTTGACTTATTTTCAAATATTAAACCTACTTTTTAATCCTGAAATACATTTAGGAAGTTTGTGTAAATACTTATGAGAGGTACTGAGCTTCAGTTTTTCCTTCTTATAATGCCCTATCAATTTTTGGTGTAAGGAGTATGCTAGCTTCCTAAAATGAGTTGTGAAGTGTCCCTTTTGTATTATCTCCTGGAAGAATTTATGTAAGACTGACATTATTTACTTCTTAAATGTTTGGCAAACTCACCAGAAAAAACAATTGAAACTAAAAATTTTATTGTGGGAAGGTTTCAGATTATGAACGCGATTTCTTTAGTACAAAGAATTATTCAATTTTATTCATTTTATGTCAGTTTTGCTAAATTGTGCTACTCAACAAATTTATTTATTTAATATAAGTTGTCAAGTTTATAGTCATAAAGCTATTCATAATATCCTATTATTATCTTTTCTATTTTCTTAGTTCCCATTCTATAATAAACTCAATGAATCTTTCATTTCCACCACACCATTGTAAACATGCTTTCACAGTTGCTTTCATTCTGAAATCTGATGTACAATTAGTGTTCAGTTTTTATGTGATTTATCTTCATTTTTTAATGAAGATTTTGTGGTTCACTGGCCCTCTCCTCTCTTCTACCTTTCCCTAGATTTAATTTTATATATTACTAAAAAAAAAATTGAGGAGAGGGAAGGAGAGAATTCATAGTGTGTATATAGAGTTGTTTCTAGTTCAAACTTTAAAACATAGTTAATCAGTTATATTTCCATCATATTGTCTTTTATTTTTATTGCCACCACAATGATCTGTGAAGATGCTCAAACCTAATGGATTTTGTTTTTTTCTTTTTTCTCCAATACATTCATGAAAATTGCTTTTCTTACACAACTGAAGGCCTCCACAGCCTGTGGCTATTGCTAACAGGATGAGATTTCGTGAATTTCCGAGTTTAGAACAAACTCCAAGACTTGTTCTTGCTACTCTCTTGCTGTATGCCACCAACAATGGCCCCCCTCCAAAACACAGCAACACTCTGTATTTTTTGTTTAATAATTTAACACACATCTCTCTGTGAGTTTAGTTCAGTACTATTCTGAGGAACTGCATGGGATGCTATAGGTATATACTCCTAAGAATTCTGGGTTCCCATTTCTATCTAGCCCACTAACTGGCCATCTTTTCTCTTCAAATATTTTTACTCCTAGTGTGTGAAGTATATGCTGCTTCCTAGATTCACTACCACCTGCTCTTCAGGGATAGTTACTTCCATTACTCACAACTGTCCACTGTGTTATTACTATAGTAGCATCTCAAAGCGTGAATAGTCTACTTTAGGTTACAAAAGCATATACACTATTACTGTTCTGGATGGAGATCCCAACTTCATTGGCCATCACTTCACTAACAGAAGTAGAAAGGATACAGGAGGAACCGAGCTGTGCAGGTCTGGGTAGGAGTCCCGCCTTATACGCCCTAACCGTGCATTCTCTCCTTTCCAGGAGGATCTCTCCAGCTCTTTTCCTCTATGGATAGTCTCCCATTCATTGAGTGGCATAAAGACTCAAAAAGCATTCTAAGAATTATACTCCAGGCACCCATTCCTACTTAGTAAAGCAAGCATACAAAATGATGCAATTTGCCATCCCAAATTCAGGTATTGCTCCCCAACTGAGATTATACAATGTTACAAATTTTTTAAAAAAATGCCCTCCGGACTGCAGAAGACCTCCACCTTCCATAGTGCCCCTCTCCTTCACCCCCTCATTCGACTCTGATGAATAATTCAGGTTGTTGCCTATATTCTCAAGCTTCCTATATTGGAAGAAAATGTGTACTCAGTGATCTCAAAAGCAATTCACACTGCACACTGTTGACATCATCTACCACAGTTGCTGCTTTCTCTGCTCAGCTTCCTTTCTGAGGTGCATTTCGTAACTTCCCTGCATCCTTCCCTTTGACTCTCTGGGTTTCATAGAGCCCGGACAACTTCCCTTGCTGAAACTTGCTAAGCAGATTTATGAATTTTATATACAGCAAGGACTATAAGCACCAAGTTACGATGTAAATAGTGTAATGGTAACACCAAGTGAGTAAGCTTAATAAGTTATTTTAGGAAATTCCAAAAATGGAAATGTGGGAAATTTCTTGCCACTCCTTTGCCTTACAAATAATAAAAATATGTTTCCTCACAAGAAATATGACATTTTTTAATTTGTTTTGTGCTGGTGGAGGAAAAAAATGTAAATCTAAAACTAAAAGTTTAAGTTTTCTTTCTTTGTTTCCTTGGAAATAGGTAATGATTCCCCAGTAACAGAAACAGTTTGTCCTAACTTAGGCAAAAATACGGTTTCTCTCCTGTCTCACCGTTTTCCCCTCTTTGTGTAACTATCTTGGTGATGCGGTGTCTAGACTTCTTGGAGCAAGTGATGAAGTCTGGAATGTATTCTGTGGGTTTGACAATGGCTAGCCAGGTCTCCTGCACACATGGGAAAATCTGGTGCTTTCAGAACACATAAAAATCATCAAACTGTTTACCAAAAAGATAGAATGTATGCATTCAGGTCAAAGTTTGTGCTGCATACTACAGGGGAACATTATAAGGACTTGCTCATTTTATCTGTATCATCTCATTGTGATGTTGTTCCCACCAGTCGTGTCAAAAAAAAAAGCAAAATAATTTCTACTCATGAAAGAATTATGGCAGATTCTAGCTTTTCAGAAATACCTGTAAAATAAATTAGTTTCAAGGATGCACATCCATTCTTGTTACGGTCTTCATAAGTAATCCAAGGGAATATATCAAGCCAAAGGCGCACCTTTTTTTTATATTATCAGTTCTTCTCTTAGTCCTATGTCATTTGCTGGCTGGAAAAAAATGAAAGCAGCCTCTGAGGCATCCAGATCTAAGCAATTTTTTGTGCAGCCCGCATTATTAAATCTGACTGTAGTGTGTCTCTTAAGGAAATCAAGCTGTGTGCTTGCAAAGAAAATGCAGGGTTATTTGTCACCAATTACCTAAAGCTGAGAGTTGATCTTACGCGTAGCTGTAACCATTTCCTGTAAGCACTTGCTCCTAATTTTACAAGGCTGTCACTTCCTGAGGCTTTACCCCAGAAAATATATGTCTACTAAGGAAGAGTTTTATTGCAAAAGTTTATCCAGAGATAATGGTCTTACAGGGTGTGAAACTCCATAGCATCAACCTGTTTGAAATAAGTGTCTATTGCTAATTTTCAAACATCCTTCTCCAGCACTGACTATTAGTATTTTTCATGACAAAAGAAAAATAAGCAACCTGAAAGTAGTTTCTTTTTCATTAACAGATACACACACACAACGCACTGAACTGAGTTACCTCATTTACACTATAAAATCTCTACTGCTTTTCTTCAGAATAGCAGCATAAAAGCAAGTCAAGTAATAAAGTAAGTTAAGCATATGGAGTACCCTCCGAGAGGAAAATCAGGTATTCTGAGTATAAAGTAAAATTTTAAAAAGTATGGAAATTAAATTACAATAAAAATGTTAATCATAGGCATATTAGCCTATATTTCTTAATCGGAACTTCAGTTATTAAAGCCCATTAATTAAAACAAAACAGTATCTATATTACATGCGAATGATCAAAAGGAAGCTCTCAAGACTTTATGTACTCAACTTCAAAGGTAATGAAGTGAACTGAAACGTGTGCTGAATTATAGGTCAGAAGAGCTGGAGTTTATGCCCCTTATATGTAGGTCTCAGTTTCTCAAGGTGTAAAATGGGTGAACCATCCTGCCTAGCACACAACATTGTTCTAAACAGAAGATAAGTGTGCATTTACAACGTAGCAGTTCAGTTTAGGTCGCGTTTACACTTCACTGAATGTCACGGGAGGCATGAAGATTTACTGACTTGGTTTTACTGAACAAAACAGCCATGAGGTTTGGAATAACTCAGAGTCATCTGAAGAAGCTTACCTAAGAATTACAGAACGTGGTTTCCCCATTAACTATACTGCCTAAGAACCCTAGTTTGGCATGAAAAGTCTAAAAATTGAGATAGCTTCTCTTGTGAGCTGTGCCGCTAAATCTAGTTCACAGAACCACCTCCTCAGAGATGCCAAGAGAGGATCAAAGTCCCGTCCCGCAGAGGGGTGCCAGTGACGTCATCGTCGCACACAAAGGGCACATGTACTCACTTATTATGCCAGTTGCAAAGTGTGGAATTACTAACTCTGGAATCGAAAATAACCAAATCCATGATGGATTATTCTTTTACTATAGTCTGAGCCACAACAGTATCAACTCTGTGTTTAGATAATTTCATAGTTGGTAAAAATATATTCCCACTTACTACAAATCTACTAGGATTTTTGAGATTCAATTAAAGAAACATTTTTCCGATGTATGTTCTTTAAAGCATGGGTCCCCACCCTCCAGGCCGTGGACTGGTGCTGGTGGGCCTGTTAGGAACCAGCCACACAGCAGGTGAGCCTGAATATAATGCTCTTGAATCATCTCAAACCAGCCACCCCCTTCCCAACCTCCACCTTATCCAGGAAACTGGTCCCTGATGCCGCAAATGTCGGGGGCCGCTGCATAGAGCGCTAGTTCTAAGCAGAATTATTAGGTGCTACAAAAAATGTTTTAGAGATGCTGACCTTTAACTAGGCTTCAGTAAAATATGATTTCTCAAGAGTTTGTTTTATTACGTGTCAATATCAAAGAAGAGAATATATTAGGCAGCATTGCTCCAATGCATTGGAACACATAAAGCTTTTATCTCACGTGAGCTTGCCTTCTATAAAAAATGCATGGTAGGAAAACGTAAATCAGAGGGTATTTAAAACCTGTATAACACAGTCAAACCACCTGAAGCAGTCAGGGACTGTGATTACCCCCCAGCTGACTCTCTAAAGCAGTTCCGTTGGTAACAGCAAACACCTGTCACAGGGACCTAGATGTAAAATAGTAATTGCCAAAATGTGACTCCAGAGTTCTGTACTGTTTTAAAAAATGGATATCAATCAGATACCTGAATAATTATTATCTGCTTATGGACAATGAGTGGGATAAAGTTTGTATTTAAACATTATATAAACATAGTATGGGGTTGGTGAAATTAATATCTATAATGAGCTCAGAATTATCAATGGCTAAGAGGCATGCAAGACTTATCATTGGAAGTGGAAGGCTTTCTACTCGTATCCTTTTATTCAGCCATTGAACAATAACTTACTGCGAATCGGGCATTTGGTGTGTTAGAGGATGCAGAGACAAGTAAAACTTAGCCCATGTCTTCAGGAGATAATAGTCAGGACAATTGTAATAGAAGAGAAATGAATGTTCTGAGATCGCAGAGGACAGGGCGCAGAAAGCTCTGGTGATTTTCAGCCATAAAGCTTAATTACTAATATCACCAGGCCTTTCACACAGTCGCTCTTGGTCCAAGTTACAAGACTGTTTAATATAGATATGAATTGCACTCAGTTGTTATGGGTAGCAACTAGAATGCAGAAAACTGTTTGATTTGATGTGGAGTTGTTTCATTAAGGTTGTCTCTATTTTTAGGAAATAGATACAGAAGGACAGTGCGTAGTTTGCAATGAAGATGCATTTATTCCAGAATTGCTTTACTGCTATAATTCTCCATAAATATTGAACAACAACTGATAAGCTAGTCTCCATTCAGGAATTTCCCTTGATTCAGGATCATCATGCCTCTTGGATACTGAAAGTACCAAGATACGTAAAACAATAATTTAGGTTTTGCATATTTATGCATGGCCTGAGTTTTTTAATTCAGCAAATTTAGAAGAATAGATATTCACAGGCTTGTGATTTTACACAAACATAATTGTTCTAAGTGTCCATGAATTGAGAAACTTTGTCTTCATTGGATGATTCTGATTCTGAAGCTTTGTTATGTTCATCAGGTTTAGAAACTCAGAAATGTAGTTGATTTTATAGAACATTCCACTCTCAAAGGGCAGAACTTTGAATTTATGGGTGGGGGGTTAGAGTAGAAATAGGAACATGGGTCATACATTCTATAAGGCGAGCATGTAATTTTTCTGCAAAAATATATTTTATCCCCAGTACATATGTTACTGAATGCTAAAACTTAGTGAAAAAATGATCTGAATGTTTCAGTGTTTATTTGGCTGAAAAAAACTTGGAGAGTTTAAGGAGTTGAAAAGGAAATCCTGGCAGTGACAAGAGGATGGGATGGAGAGGGGAACAAAGGAGGTTCCAACAGTCTCCGCAGCACCAGTGGTTTAGTATATAAAATAGTGATGTGCAAATGACAAAGTGATGACATTCACCGATTCAGAACATTGCTGCAGAAATATTTCTTGCATTACTCCTTTATAATTTTCATTTAGACAAGAAAGTATTACTAGCAATATGATTCATTCATTCAACAAATAATTTGTTGAGAGCCTACTATATGATGGATGCCAGCAATAAAATCAAGAAACAACAAGGACATTATCCCTGCCCTCATGGAGTTTATGTTTTAGATGCGGAAGTGAATATTTGAGACCTGATATGGACTGTTTACAAAGATAAAGTGAGCAAAAGGGGGTGAATTAACTCATACTGCTGCTGGAAGCGGGCTGCTATTAGTACTGAATCAGTAAAAAGAGGTAATTCTATGCCTAGAGGAACTGCATTATTTTGGGTCAAAATAAAGTTTAACTTGAATCATGCACTGGCCATGGGCCAAATATCTCATGTGACATCTACTTTTCTCACTGGTTGCAATCCCAAGTTCACCTGCGTTTTTCTTTGATTTCCTCTAGTATATGACTGCTGCCGCTCCTATGCAAGGGACCTACATTCCCCAGTACACGCCTGTGCCTCCGACAGCTGTTTCTATTGAAGTAAGTCTGTCTCTGTGTTATAGAAAGAGGGTCGGAGAGATACATCTCAGCCACATACACTGTGGTCCTCATAACCCAAGGAATCCTTATGTGTGGTTTTTGTGCTGCTCTGAAACTTGAAATTGCTAGCTCAGTGTATAAAAATGCATGCCTTTACTTGGACAGACCTAGGTTTTCCTTTGCACATAAGTTAATTTGTTAGAAAGGGATGTGGGAAGTGTCATTGTCATATTTAGAGAAAAGATCAGAGACCAAATCTCTACCCTATCAAATGTTCACCACAAATACCCATAAATAGGAGGGGGGGAAGTTTGCAAATATTGGAAGGAGCTAGTTCTCCAGTGCCTTGTTACTCAAAGAGTGGCCCCTGGACCAGCATCGTAGGCATCACTGGGGAGCTTGTTCAAAACTGCAAACTCTCAAACATAACCCAGACCTACTGAATCAAAATTTGAATTTTAAAAAAAATTCAGGTAACTTTGCTTTATAATGTTTTATAAGTTTCAGGTGTGCAACATTATATGTCACTATCTATATATACTACATCGTGCTCACCACCAAAACTCTAGTTTCCATTTGTCACCAATATTTGACCCATTTTGCCCGCCTCCACTCCCCTTCTCCTCAGGTAACCACCAGTCTGCTGTCTGTACCTATGAGTTTGTTTTTGTTTGTTTTGTTTATTTATTTATTTTTTGTTTTATGTTCTACATAGGAGTGAAATCATATGGGTTTTTTTCCATCTTTTCACCTGACTTATTTCACTTAGCATAGTACCCTTCTGATCCCTCCATGTTGTCACAAATGACAATATTCCATTTTTTATTACTGAGAGTGTTCCATTATGTACAGGGTGGAGCAAAAGTAGGTTTACAGTTGTGAGTATGCAAAACACAGAGTTTATTCTTGTGTTATTATTTCTTAATCATTGCCTTATTTTCCATACAAACGACTATTGACGTACTTTTGCCCCACCCTGGTGTACGTACACCACATCTTCCTGGATCCACTCCTCCATTTGGTGTGCGACCAATGTTTGCTGCTACTGAGGCTTGGGAGATACAGACATTTGAGAGGACACTACAGTACAGTACAGGAACCCACGGAGGTCCAATTTTTAACTCTTCTATGTGTTCCAGACCCAGACCTGCAGGCTCCAAAGAATGTGTCAGTATTAAACAGATTTTAATAGGATTTTCAGAATTTTAAGCCTATGTAATTAAAATACATTTTGTTTGCTTTTCAAAAGCATATAGGACAAGAAGAAATTATGAACCTGAACATTTAAATATAAATCTCTACCACATAGTTGCATTTCTCTATCTCTGCACCAAAGGTATATACTTAGCTACAGAATTTGAACATTTTGATGACTATAAAATAAAGAGACACATTTCTTTATTGTGTCTCTTTCAGCAGAAGAGATACTGCTGAAAATTCACCAGTATCCATACAATACAGATGGAAAGTCCAAAAAAATGCACAATACCAAATAGTATTAAGGAAAAATATTGGATTAATATGCTGAGACTTTTCCGTTTCTAAGGAACTCAGGGATCTTTAGCGATGAAGAGCTGACTGAGAACATTTGAAATCCAATATCGCTGCAGGTGTCCAAGGCTATAAGTAAAACCAGGAGAATATATTCAGACAGATGCCTTTTTAAGCCTAGTAATTACCAAATAAAACCACCTATGGCTCTCTGGGAACCAAACATATGTTCCTAATGACGACCAACTTCAGAAATTCATTCTTGTTGACATATGTGAGGAACAAGGAAAGAAAGGGTGAGGGAAGGAGAAAATGAAAATTAAGGATGTTTGTTTGGTTCTTTTTCTGAAACCTCTAACTGAATTCCAGGTCATATTGTGAAAAACAAAACAAAATCAAACAAATCAAATAGCTGAAGGGAGACCGACCTCCTTAACAGTATTCTTTTAAAAGAATTTCAAACTTTAATGTAGATTTTTATTAAGGTCAGAGTTCATTGTTTTGCCAGATCTTAGACTTGGTACAGTACACTACCCCCAAGAAAATTATTAAATATACAATTTTTCCTGCATGAATTTGTTATTAATAAATTATCACTTAGTATGGCTGTATACAACTATGATTTAAAAGTTCTAAGTATGGACAAAATGATTTCCTGGCCATTTCACTGCTCCAAGGACTTCTGATAGCAAGGCTTCTTGGTCACAGATTGAGTTGAATTTCCCAGGCCTTCTGCAGATGTGCTCTGTGGTTTTCTTTGCATACTTTTGTGGTTTCATGTAGCTGAGTGCAATGTCACTCAAGCCAAGTAGAAGAGGGGTATTGTTCATCAGAAAGAGGGATCTTTGCTGAAGCCAACAAGGCTTTGTGTTCTTATTTGCCTCCTCAGGGTGTTGTTGCTGATACCTCTCCCCAGACAGTGGCACCTTCATCGCAGGACACCAGTGGTCAGCAGCAACAGATAACAGTGGACACATCCAGTGAACATGCATCTGCATATTCTTACCAACAGTCTAAGTAAGTTGGGGCTTTACGAAGCATTTTCCCTCAAGAGCAGCCATCTGGACCTCACTCTCTCATGTTGTACCTGTTAGCTTTCGCTGCAATGAAGACCCCTCAGACTTAGTGATAAACATTTATTCAGTTCATACTTATGTGGGTTGGCAATTGGAGCTGACCTCGGGTGGAGAGTTGACTGGACTTGCTCAAGCGTCCTGGGAGAGCTCCTGGTCATTTTTGCAGCTCGGCTTCGGCGCATTGTTTGGCTGTTGGTGGAGTGATGGAGATGATTGAGCCACATGTTTCTGACCCTCCAGCAGGCTTATTCACATGGAAGGTCAGAATTTGGAGAATGAAGGAGGAAGCCAAAATGACCAGCACTTTTCGATTCTGTTTGTGACTCATTTGCTGCTGCCCCCTTGGCCAAAACACAACACTTGGCCAAGCCCAGGTTCACTACCAAAAGGCTTGGATGCAGAAAAGAACACTACAGCAATTTTTACAAAAAATTATGACATATATTTTGGAAAAACTCTAATATTCCCACATGAAACTAAATAGTGAGCCTATGTTTTGGTCTCCCTTTTCTCATTCTTAAATGAAAACAGTAACACTTTTTTTTTGCAGGGTTGCTTTGAACACTCAGTGACATCATTCATGGAAAACCATATTGTAACATATAAAATAACAGAGAGCAGGGTGTTATTCAGGAATATATGGCAAAGCAAAAACCATGTAGTCACAACTACTCTTGAAAATCCTTAAATCACTTAAGAAAAGTAGAGCTGGCTTTGAATGAAGTAATTATGTAGATTGCTGCTAGGCAGAGAGGGGTATAAAGGGACCAAATAGTAATGGAAAAAACACAATAAAGATCATATATTTAAAAAATAAAAAATAAAAATATGACAGGTTTTGATACAAACCAAAGAAATTAACAAAATTTCAGTCCATATACAGATGTCATGCAAACTACTCTACATCATAGATAACAACCAAAGGCCTGGTAAACAGAAAATTCCCAGCAATCCTTTCTGTCTGCACAGTGTTGTCCCCTTTCTTGACCATCATATTCTTCTTTAATCTCAATTTATTTTAGAGATTTGTTGGTTGTTGAAAGATTAATCATGATAATGTAGTCTTCTATATGTGGTTTAGCTTCTAAAGTCGCTTCCATGAATTAAATATACTCAGAACATGACTTAACCTGAAAAATATAAGGTATCATCATCATCATAACTACTAACACATAGCTTTTAGAAAAGATTTATAGTAAATAAGGCATTTAAAAAAATTCACCTATAGCCTGCGTGAATCACTTTTACATGTACCAAAGAATATGGTAGACTCTGGTGCTTGGTTCCAAGCATATTAGATTCTTTTTTTCAGTCTTCTCAGCAGAAAGGAGTAGAGATTGGCAATGTGGAAACACAGTGGAAGATGCTAATGGGAGATGAGAGATACTATATTTGCCAAAATCATTTTTCAAGTCTTGGTGAATAGGTGAAATTGGCATTTACTGTATAATGAGGAAAGTGATCCTAAACCCTTCTTGCCAACAATTTAATGGTGTCTGGATAAATGATAACTATGCTTTCCTTTATCCAATCAACAATTATTGATTGAGTGCCTACTATGTGACAGGTAGTATTCTAGATGCTAACAAAAGACCAGTGAAAGAGGCAGCTGCCTCCTCCACTTTGGGAGTTTATTTTTCTACTAGGAATGGACTCAGAATCAATGGATCAATCAGGAAATAATCAAAAGGAAACAGAATTGCAAAGGAGACTGCCTAAAAAGATTCTTATGAAAGAAAGTGACTAAGTAGATACCTAAGATTTGTATCTGGAAATGTCTTTCGTATAGGCCTGGTCTGAAAGATAATTAGAGGGTATTCTTGGAGAGTTTTAGAGCAGAAGCATTCTAGACCAATTCAAAGATCTGGAGTAAGCACCTGAGGCTGAAGTGTGGTGGACAGGTCCACAGGGGGAAGAGTTATTGGAGATGAAGTCAAACAGGTTAGCGTTTATAGAGCCTTTGGTCCTTGGATACTTCATTTTGTGTTCAGTAATTATTCTTGGTTTTATGCTAAGTTAGCTAGAAAACCTTTGAAGGGATTTAAGAGAAGAAATGACAAGATCTTATTTATATTTCAACAACTCTAATACCAATGGACGCTGAGTATAGAGAGATGTATTTCAAGGATGACCTCCAGGTTGCAGATTTTCCCCTCTTGTAATTTTCCAGAACCTCCTTGATTAAATCAGCTTTAGCTGCCCCTGCTTGTCAGCCCACAGTGAGATGCTCTTCCTCGGGGTCATCCACACCTTTCCACGATGAGATGGATAGCCACGTGCTCTGCCTGACCCATCCACCTCCACACGTAGGCCCTGTTTTACTTGTAGTACCTTATGCTGGGTACTACTAGGCTAAGAGCCAGGATCTCTGCCCTCAAGGATTTACAGTCTAGTATGGGATTTAGACCTATACATAGACAAGATAAGCAGACTTCAAGGAAGAAACAAGGAAGAAAATGAATAGGGCTCTTTTTAAAAATACTATAGTAAGTCAAAGAGAATGCTTTTAATTTTTCTTAGCTGTATAAGCTTTGGTGGAGGTTGTGGCAACCAGAACTGTGTCTTACAGGAAGGAGCAATGTTCCAGTTGTAATTACATCTTGACCATATCCAAGGATGGGAAACCTCAAAAGAGTATTTCATTGAGAAGTAGATGCAGGGTAGTAGAATAGTGTAAAAAGGCAGATTGGACCCAGCTTCGGATATCAGGTGCCACACTGAGGTGCTTGAACAGCGTTTTCTTTGTTCTTTGCGTGTTTTTCCCGGTTAAGTAGACGATGGATTTGGAAGCGATGGAAATAGTCCTGTTATTGCAATGGCTCAGACAAAAGGGAACAGAGTTCTGAAGTAGGATGGTGGCAAGGGCAATGGTGGGATTGGGTGTAGGGAGTTACAGTGAAGGAAGAAAAAAAGGAGAACAGGATTCTTAAAGTTTAAGTAATACTGTGGCGTTCCTGATGCCACTGACAGAGGCAGATGAGACAAAATCAGGAGGGCGTGATTCATGAAGAAAGGCAAGGAACTAATTGTTCTTATAATGAGTCCATTCAAATAAGTTTCATCCCTTGAAATATTTGAGGAAGTCTGAATCTGTCCTCATAAAATTTTAAGTGTTCAAGGTTAAAACTGGTAGCACCATGGTTATGTTCTTTGAGCCATGGGTTCCTGTGGTTGATAATGAAGAGTTCTCCATGGACACTAAATATCAAGAACAGAAGTCCTCCATCTCATGTCCTCATAGGGGTAAAAATTATGGTAAGGCACATCCTCACTGGAAGGAATTTTCTTTTGCACTCACACAGGGCCGTATGTTACAGGATGTCCCACAGGGCGTGCTCGCTGCTGCAACGTGACAGAGACGAAAGCACCCTGGAACATAGGACATTTCAAAATGCGAGACATGTGGAAACCACTTGCGTTGCCTTGCAGACATTTGTTTAAACCTGGAGAAAAAATTTAACAGGTTCTGTTTATAATCTCAACTTCTTCCCTGTAACAACGCTACAAGGTGCAAGGAGCTTTTGACTTGAAACAGCAAAATGATAAAATATTGAATGAAAGCAAAGACAATATCCTAAGTCTGATAAATAGGTGGATGGCAATCACTTCTGAAATGTTATAAAAGGAAGACATTAATGTGACTCTGTCTAAGTTTTTATCAATTTCGGCCAAGGGAAGCTGATCTGGTAAGACATGAGATTCTTCAGAACCATTCAAGGAAAAGACTGGGAATTGAGCCGGACCGCATTTGGGTTATGTAAACACCTGAGTTCCTTTGATTATATCACCATCCCTGTGAAATGCTTAGGGATGCAAGAGCACCCACCATGGCATTTACTAAAGAAACATTCACTAGAAAGGAGACACATGACAATTTATGCCACGTGCCCTGTACACACTTGATACAGTCCCAGTTCTAGTCTTTTAAATAATCTAAAATCTTGGAAAATTCACTCGGGTTACATTCTACCATTTTCTAGACATAGTACTATGTTATCCTTCGCAAGGCAACCAGAAATCTACTCAAAATCTTGTTTTGAGGTCAAGTCACAAGGCAATATCCCTAAACTTATAAGCTACACAGCTCCATCTTTCCTGTTCAGGTACAGTGGTGAGTAGTTCTAAAATATTTTTGACAACCCATGTTATCTCAAGTGCTCCAACGTTCACCAACGGCAGCTTATTCCAGCATCACTGTGCTGTCATGCCTTTACTTTCTTCCATGAGGCAACCCATTTCTAACAATCATTACGTTCACTGAGATATGCATAGTTTAAAGTGCTTGTACAGACCTCTGGCCTGTCTCATTAAATGATGGCTGACCTCCTGTGGGCTGTGACATTCTGATTAGGGTGCCCGTGAACAGTAGTTTAACCCATCATCACACATACATGTAACATCATCACGTCTATACTAAAGGTATTTTTAAGTAAATTAGCAACATCACAGCAGAAGGTCGCAGGATAAATGTTTAAGAAATATAAATGATGTGCATAGGAATACAAAGGTTATATATTTGGGAAATATGTCAGCAAATATTTTAACGTTCCAAATTCTACTTTAGCAGCTAAAAAACTGGTCTTCACGTTTTGTAGTCATGCTGCTTTTTTTTTCTATTGTTAAAAGAGACATTACTGCAAAAAAGACTCTGGACTCTTAGCCCAAAAGGGGAAAAAAATGATACCTGTGGTTTATTTTGGAATTTCCGTGGAAATTCCAATTCCTGCCCAAGTTATCAGTTTTTTCTTTGTCACTGATGAGTGGGCACTCAACCCTTCAGAGCCTCCTTTTCCTCTTCTTTAAAGTGAGAGATTGGATTGTTCTCCAAAGACTGTAAATCAGATCTCTAGTACTGAGGAGGGATTAGCCACTGCTTCCCGGAGTTGAGTAGGGAGGGTGGTCAGAATGGAGTTGGGAAACAGCGCTGTAACCTAAGTGAATGCCTTCTTAATTGCAGTTCTCTTCAAAGCTATTTAAATGCTAATGACTATGACCCCCTAGAGGGCCAGACAAAATATTTGAAATGTTTTACTTCCTGAAAGATTAGTGTGTCCTGCCCTCCTCCTCTAGCATTCTAAGTTTTATTTTTTTAACACATAAAAGCATTAAAGAAATACAACAAATTTTTTTATTGTCCACATGATGATGTTTTGATATTAATTTAAAAGATTACATTCTTTCAAATACTTTTTTTTCTATTGAATATCCTTCTCTGTTGGGGCCCTAACCACATACTTGGTTTGTTGTGCAGTTTTTCCTGAACTCTGGACCACAGAATCCTTCTTTTCACAGGGCATTATTAAATGAGGCTGATCCGTCAGGAACAACACAGTGGGGGATACTGCATTCTTAGATCATCAACTCTAAGACTTCTTCCAGATCTGAAAGTCTAGAATTCCAAGATTTCGCTTTGCTACTTCCTAATCTACTCACCGTGCTTTTCTGTATTTGTGTGAGGCGGGGGAGGAGGGTGGAGAGGGAAAGTGGATGGAGGAAGAGAGGGTCCAAAATGACTCTGTGATCTTAAATTCAAACTCCTAGTCTTCCAACATCCACACTGACCTTAGAAGGCCCTTATCTCAGCCCCAGTACGGCAAGGTCTTTCTATTCTTCGTGTCTTCTCGGGCTGACTGAACTGTCATGACCACCAGCCCCCTGTACATTGTAAGTATGTTAATGATGTGTATGTTGTATGCTTGGCTGCCCTGTTTACGTGTGCTTTAAGCTCGCAATAATACATGTTGTTTGCACAGAACGTTACAGTTGGCAAATAATTTTTATGCTCATTCACACGGATACATACCTCTTTTTAATTTGCAGCCAATTTTATTTCTAAAATAATCTCACTGTCCAATTTAAAGCATTCTTGTCTGTTATAATCACAACCTTGAAAATTTAGAAACCTACTGTTTTTATGGATATGCATAAAAATCTCTGTTTTTATGGATAATCAATAGTCAGTATTTAAATGTTCACTTTCACACTTCACCTGGGACAGAGAAGGTAGACAGGAGTGAATTCAGTTCTAATAAATAGCAATACTTTTTTCCTTCAAACCTCAGCTAGCAACCGTGAAAATGTAAAGTACAACCATTTATTTATCCTCTTTTGTTTACATGCAGCAATGAGACTACTTGAAGGATGGAGCAAGTGATGGGAGAGGGCTATTAGAAACATTTGTGGCAGGCTATAAAACGTGGCAATAGCTCCAGCCCAGCTCGTAAATATGGGTGCTGGGAGACCAGCGCACAGGCCGCACCTGAGCACTGCAGGTGTTCTCCAACGGCGTAGTCCACTGAGGAAGGCACCGTTCGCTGAACAGCTCCTACAGAGATTCACGGCATTTCATGCCTTTCCTACTCCATACACAAGAAAGCCAGGGTCGAAGATGGAAGTAGGAGCAAAGAAGAGACTTAAAAAATAAAACAAGCAAAAACACAAAACCATAAAAGATGGATTTTTAGAGATAAATGGAGTAAGTCCACACTTTGCAAAGGCATAGAGAGAGATCAAATAGATACCATGGTTTCCATGACTACTACTTCTAATAAAATGTCCCTTATTGTTGCTGCTACTATGGAAGTTTTAATTGCATTTCTTCTTAGAAGAAATCTCATTTTCCTGCATAACTCAGAAAAAATGTATTTCTAGAGACTTAAACTATTAGTTAAAAATGGATATAGTCAATTTACCAACTACATATTTTCCTCACATGATTCTAGATACAAGATAATCTGGGTGCAAGAGCCATAGCAGACTCACAAAAGGGCTTTTTGCAAAGTAGAGAAAGCATTCCTGCCCTGGCTGGGGTGGCTCAGTGGATTGAGTGCCGGCCTGTGGACTGAAAGCTCACAATAGTTCGATGCCCTGTCAGGGCACAAGCCTGGGCAGTGGGCCAGGTCCCCAGTTGGGGGCATTCAAGAGGCAACCAACTCATGTTTCTCACCCTCTCTTTCTCCCTCCCTTCCCCTCTCTCTGAAAATAAATAAATACAATTTAAAAAAAAAAAGAAAGAGAGAGAAAACACACCCCCTCTGAGTCATCGCAGGCTAACTGTCCTATGGATTAAAACATTGTTGAGGGCTTTTTGTCCATTTGGATACGGCCCGCCTGTTCTGGTTGAATGCAGCCCCACACCAGAGTAAACAGGCTGGGCAACAGATCAACGGCTAGGACTTAGCCCCACTGGGCTCCCTCGGCCACGCATCTCACACCGTGAACAACCTGTACAACCATACCCAGCAACCTGGAGGTTCCTCTACTAAAGTAAGCAACTGGGCATCAGAAGAACCTGCAGAGTGCTGAGGGAGGATGCTTCACTGCATACATATGACCTCCGGATCCTTTAAAGATTCTTCTTTTTATAGCACACCCCTGATGTTATTTAGCGAAATTCTGATCTGTGAGTGGAAAATCGAAGAGTAAAGGTCAACCCACAATAAGCTCAGTCCTACAATACAGATGGAGCAGGAGCAGAAGACATTATCTGGGCTGGGCTAGGCAAAATAGCGTATAGTAAAAGAGACATTTGTCAAGTTAAACACCTATTATGTGCATACCTCTCTGCCAGATTTCTGGACAATATAAAGTAAAATATGATATAATCTTTGCTCTCAAGAATTTGAAACCTCGATGAGATGAATAAGCAAGGAAGAGGAAGAGAAGAGGGAAAGTGAATAAAACTGCATTGCCCTCTTAGCTGTCTTACTTAATTACTTGGGTGATTACTTAGTGAGCGCATAGGTAACATACAATCCATTGCTATATCTTGGGTATGTAGTAGGGATTCACGTATTTGCTGACTAAGTGAATGATGAATCTCATGGGAGTTGAGAATGGATTACTCAAAGAATTTCTGGGGGTACTGGGCTACAACATAAGCCAGGCAACAAAAAATAGGTTCCACTCACAAAGGGAATATTTGCTATCTGGGTATATTTGTACTATTTATTACTTTAGAATTGAAAGATATTCTTGACCTATAAGCCCTGATATTTGATGTGAACACAACATCTGGCTTGAGTTTATATTTGTGTGAAAGTGGCAGAATTTGACCCTTTAAGCAGCCCAGTGTGTTTTTACAACTTCATTGATGACTTACTTTTAAAGAGCTTGGTATCTTTTAAAGAGACCTCACTGGAAAAGAGCACAGAAGGGGATTTCAAAGTTGCTTTGATTTAGTAACCACTCTTACTCAATTGCTTTCACAGACCATAAACAAGACTGAAGAATGTCCGTCCGAAACTTTGCCTTGAATGAAGAAACTTCATTGAACAAGAAGTTGGCTTCCAGTTTGCACAGGCGTCAATGGAATGCTTTTTTTTTTTTTAATTTTATACTTTACCCAATGAAAACAACGCGTTTTGTGTGCTGTGCAAATGGGTCCTTCATGTGGTCTGACAGTTTATTTTTTGCCATCATTTTTTTAATTAAAGTAAAAAAAAATCCCAGAAGAGGAAAAATGAAAACAAAACAAAACATGGAAGGTTGACATTTTATCTGGAAGAACATTTGAATTCAGAATTGACCTGAAGGTGTAGATAGATTTTTTTTAACAAAAAATCTGATGTCAAGAGGTGGACAAGCAGAAATGGAAACAAATTGTCTTCCTCGTAATTAAGCTACTCTTTCTTTTTTTTTTCCTTCTTGTTTAAATGTGGGTTGTTTTTTAATTTTTTCTTAGAAATATTTAGGTAAGGTTTATCTTGAATCTTAATTGCCTTAATTTTAAGGACGTCAAAGGCTCTCGAGGCAAGCTGTCAACGTCTTGTTAAAAAAATCAAGAAAGAATTGAAATATTGTGCCGGCTTTAACTGGTACAGAAGCTTAAGACTATGAGTTTTTAGGGTGAAAAAAAACTGTACAGTTTAAAAGAAAATGTTTTTCTTCATTTGAAGAAAATTTGTTGATAAAAGAAACCATGGCAACTGCAAGAATTGGAAAAATGCTGGGACTTTTCCTGAACTTTGTCTTAAGTGTTGAACCATTTGGAAGGCTAAAACATTTTATGGTAAAGTTATTAAGGTTGGTTTAAAAACAACTGCATTAGAAATAATGCGTGTTTGGGGGGCAGAATGCAGAATTTTTTAATTTACAAAGCGTGATTGCTAGCAAAAGCATTAGTGCTTTTTATCTGCAGTCTTTTTTATGAGCTTTACAAAGTTTTTAGTCAGCTTTGCTTGTCACATTGCAAAACCTAGCTTAAAAGCATTAAAAAAAAAACTTAAGTAGATAGGAGCTTATGGTCAAAAGTGCAAAACAAAACAAAACAAACAAAAAAACAAAAAAAGCAATAGATAGAGAAATTGTTGACAATTTCTGTAGTCTTTCCTAGTTGTGATCAAATTCAGCCTATGGATGGCCTATTTTATACCAAAGATGAAGTGGCACCCTATTGCAGTCCAGAAGATAGAGGTTGTTTTTCTTTACTTTTCTTTTAAAAATCTTATTTGACCTACATGGCCGGACCAGTTCTTATTTTGTTGTTTGTTTAAACTACCTTCCACTGGTATTTTACATACTGCAAAAAAAATTTTTTTAGTATAATTGTGGACAGTAGAAGCTCGCACCTGCTGTGCTCAGCAGTTTCAGCATGAAGAGTTCTGGATACCAACTGACGCAGCCAAGTGGCTTTCAATTCCATGAGCTTTTCCAGTTCTCTGCTAGCTGTCTTGAATAGTGAAACCTGTATTGACGGCCACCAGTAAGCTAAGACACTTTTTTAACAGGTTGAAATTTCTTTTTGTGAATTTTGAACTAAAGACACTTCCTGAACCTGGTCTGAAGGGTCACTTGTTAAAAAAAAAAAAAGCTTAGTGATATTGTGTTAAACGGTGAGTGGTTTCCTGAAAAGGTCTCATTGTATTTGTAACAATAGTCTTCCTTCTAAATTCCAACACCTCTTGATTTTGTCTTTGCACCTTAGTCTTTGTTGTGACCCACCATGAATAGTCACCTTGATTCCACAGTGGGGAATGGAGATCTTCTTTTTGCCTTTTTTCACTGTACTTTCACGTCCTGGTGTTGTCAGAAGAAAGACAAAATAGACCTTTTTATTTCACTTTAAATCTCTGAGGGAAGTAGGACCAATAAGGTTGAGGATTCTGTTAGTGGAATTTAGGTAAGCTTTTGAAATGCTAGTTGACAATCAAGAAATTATATGATTGATATTAATAAGAACCAAAACAATTGGGTTTGATCAATCATTAAAGCCAAAGGGATATATTTGCATTGAGGAGGATGCAAAATTGTGTCTAAAATGAATTAAATTGATGTAACAAACATCTCTGCATGTTTGGTTCATGAAATCCACATCCAACCTGTCCAGTTTCACTTGAAACAAAAGACAATGAAACGCTGTTCCCTGAACTAGGCCCTGGAATTGCTTTCTGAATGAATCATTAGAATCAAATAAGGGTAATTCTTTTCACAAACTGTCAGAGGAACCTGTCTTAGTCCAGAAAGAGGAGGGAAATGCACCGAGTGCACTGTAAAAGAAAGCAGAGTAGGCTTTTAAAAACTTTTTAGGCATTTAAAAGATAAATCATAGTCCCATTAGATCAACAGGAGTAATGAGTTTGGCTCATATAAAAGTGTCAATATTTCACCATTTATGACATGCAAACAAAAGCCTAATGCTGAAATAGACCTGGTTCTCTTATTTGCAACATCATGTACTGGAAACTCAAATTTTGAGAAAGACTCCATATCTTTATGGTCAAATTAGAGGTGAAAAACATATCCAAGAAATTGTAACATGCTACAGAGAAATACGAACTGGTCACACCCATCCTTATGGTTTTCCATGCTTTAGTGAGAGTCCAAGGTTTCTACTTTTTTCTGTTCCATCCTTCAGCCTCTCTTGAATTATAAGGGTGGTGCTTACGTTTTATCTTTGAGAAGTGGGCCCCCAGGTTTCAGGGGGTGAGGCAAACATGTATGGAAACTGTATTTTCTGTTTCTTTTTTTCACTCTCTGAACTCTTTGTATAAATAAGGATTATCCTGGGCATAATTCATTTGAATATGAAACCAACATGTTTTCTTTTGTTTCTGTAAAAAAAAAAATTTAATGTGATACAAAGAAAGTCTCATTTATACAATCAGTGATGAGGCTAAGAGGTAGCTACCATGTGGCTGATGAATGTGCCTAGGTAACTTCCTGTTTCTATTCAAAACTACTGCTTTATTTATACATTCAGAAACATTTTTTTCAACTATGAAATTTCAATGATCTCAATTTTTTTAAGCCACTTCAGGCAAAAGGAAATTACCTGTCATTTTATGTATCCATGTGTATTTTGTGTTTGGACTTTTTACATCATGCCATTCTATAGAATATCTTATTTCAAATCAAAAAGAAAAAAAAGAAGGAAAAAAAATGGCACATGTTCAAATCCGCATCTGTCATCTTCCCTAATCATTGTTTTTAAAATCCATGTCTTGGGGGGAAAAGCATCAACAGGTAAGCAGCATTACACTGTATGAACAATAAAACAAACCAAAATACGTGTTCAATATATGCAGACATCAGAATCCTATTTTGGTTATTTTAATCCTCTTTAGGGCTGTACTCATTTGGTTTAAGTATTCGGGTCCACCAGGTTTTCAAGCCTTTACTCAAGTGTTCAATTTTTCCTTTCAACTTCAATTGCCAAGATTTCACCTAAAGCTTAGGAAACAAACTAAAGCCAGAATCCAAGTGGGATAAACACTGTCTCATCCAAACTCTAGTGACTGCTCAGTGGAGGAGGGCGGTGGTTTTCCGTAATGATAAGGTGTTGTCAGGGGTGGCAAAGTGTGCCCCATGACCGGGGGCTCCTCATGCACGGCCCTGTGTCCGGGAGACGTTATGGCCCCTGAGTGAACTAAATGTAATACTAGCAGGGGGGCTGGTGACGCTCTGTCCTTGAACACTGGCGTGTCTTGAACGTTGCAAGTGGAATAATATTCTAAACAAAAACCTCTAGCTGACTCCAGTTTGGCCAGGGCTAGCCTAGTTTGGTTCGTTGGTAGATTTCAATTGTTCGGGTGTCCATGCTTCACTTGAATCAATTCTTCCTGTGACCTTAATGGCTCTGCCGCATTTGACAGCATATAAGACTCAACTTCGCCCTTTTCTAATGAAAAACTGCATGATGTTAAAAGCACTCCTCTCGGAGCTGGAAGGCTGAGAGCAGCAGGTGGCTGGATGGAGCAGGAAGTTCACTGTACCAACAGAATACAGCGACTCCATGCAAAACCGCTTTACAAGTATTTCTAATTCATGTACGACCAAAAAAAAAGTACTTAGTTTTTTTTTTCAAAAAAAAAAACCCTATTTGAATAATTGGTATGCCAATTACATACCAATGTATCTTTTACAGCGGCCTAAAGTCTCCATTAAGGAAAAGTGAGATTTCATTTAAATAGCCCCTGTGCCGTCTTCTTCATGATTGAGAAGCTTCAATGTACTGTCTAGACAGATTATATTATTAGTAGGAGACTAAAAGTACATTTGACAATTCAGCCTCATGCTTAATTTGAGCACACAAATCATTACAGATAAGCTGATAAGGAGAGAGAAATTCTTAAGCAGGTTGCAGTGATAATTGTTTTCATATGATATAAAATCAAAGGAAAGGATAATATTTATGTATGCAAATAGCAACATTCAGCACATTTGAGGATCATGTCAAAATAAAGTTAACACCTGTCATGGAGCCCCTGATCTACAGTAGCTCACGCACAGTAGGGAGGATAGGATGAAATTTGGTTTCCGTGTTGCTGTGGCTTAGCATGCTTCAACCTTCTGAGCTTACTGGGACTGATAGCGTCTCACTGCAGTCTACGCGACTGATGGAATTGAAACAGGCTCATTGATTTTGTACACTATCCCCTTCCTGTGGCAAAATGATAATGGGATTTCATTAATGAATCAATTCATTCTACAAATGACATCCACCGTGGCATTGGAAGACAGTTGAATCTAACTCAAATTTAACAATTTTTACCAAATACTTTAAAATATGTAATTAGTCTTTTTATCCAAGTGCTCTTGGGCATGGCTGCCCTTTGTGGATTACACGGTTTAGGAAAGTACGAAAACTAAATAAATATAAGATCCCTGAGTGGCTCCCCAGATCTTTTATGATGTAGGGCAGGGAGCTTTCCCTAGGTTGTTGGTATCTTTTATCTTTGTTTTTATATCCCAGTACATGCGTTCCCGCGCACACACACACACACACACACACACACACACACACACGAGGATGAATGGCTTCTCTATGTTCATTTCTTTGTATTTCTGGGGAGAAAAACCACATTTCAGGAAATGCTTCTTACACCCAGAGAGCAGTAAGGCTGAAGCAGAGGCGAGACCTCGCTTGGAGTCTGCAGGAAGGACCCTGGGTCGCTCAGTCACACTCTTCCTTTCCTCCACTCCCGTTCGGAACCGCCCACTACTGAACCTTGCAGAAATCCAACCACTCTCAATTTTTGAAGGGCTAATTATCTACTCTGTGGTTTTCTTTTGTCTTTTCTCTTCAACTCTTCAGACTTGGGTCTCTATTTCTGTTTATTAACGTCACCCTGAGGGTGGAAAAAGAAACAATTGGAAATAAAATTCAAATCAGTCTACTTTGCTTCTTGTTAAGTATTGGCTGTTTGAAGGAGTTGAAAGTCATTTGTAAAAATTAATGTCAGAGCATTATATACCATTGATTTTTTTTTATTACCAGTGAGGTCCCTTGTCCCTTTCCCCATCCACCACAAATAATTGAGAGTTGGCTGTATTCTTGCAGAATATAAAGGAAAAAACGAGCAAAGAATTGGCTCCCCTTGCAAGAAAAGCTGTTTTGGTTTTGTTCACTTTTGAAATTTGAACCAGTAGAAAAGGTCAACTCAAAATTCAGTTATGAGAATATAATAGCAGCTCTTGGTTAAATACACACTCCTATCCTTATCTTAAATCTTTCATACACCAAAAAAAATGCATTGTTCGGGATTTTTGACTTTGCATCACTGTATTAAAGCTGAATGACCTTAACACTCCAGTGGATTTATTTTAAAACTCATTTCAAATTTAAATAGTGTGCAAGGTGTAACATCAGTGTTACACTTTGTATTTTAAACCCTCTGGTCTTAGATTATTAATAAAGATGCTCTCTCCTCCTCCCTAAATATGTTATTTCTTCATACATAAAAAAGGAGTTATTTCATACTTTTCAGGAACTGTAAATACTATTTCGAAGAGACACTTGAAAAAGTTTTCTCCACTCTGGAAATTGATGCTTTCATTTCTTTAAAAAGAAGAATTAATTGGAACCTTAATTTAAAAATATATAGGTAAAAGTGTACTGGCTATGAAATTCTCAGTTTCTAAAAGAAAATGGGACACAGCTTTTTTAAAATTAAAAAAAAAACCCTTGTTTCAGGCCATATTTGACTTCATGGAACTTCTGAAGCATCATTTAATTTTGAACTTAATTTAAGAGCTTTTTGTACTGCTGTCTCTGACTGTCATGGAAAGTTCTGTGATTCTCTGGTGTTTCTGGTTTTATTTTTAATATTTCCATCTGTACCACAGTCAAACTAGCTACCATTTCCCCCATTCCTTGGGCTTTCTGTAGATCAGTGGATGTTAGGTTTAAACTTCTGTTTTCTTTGATGAAGCTTTCAATAAAAAATGAAAATAAAATCAACCAAGAAGGGCCATTGTGTTCTTCTTTACCCCTCCAGAGATGGATTGGGAAAGGGGTTGGTGGCGAGGGGTGAAATGTCTGTACATATTAAATTGCAAATACTGCTGGCTTCCTACAGAATTCCTCAAAGAAAGAACCACCTGTGGAAATAAAAAGAGAGAGGAGAAAGCATTCTGATCATGCAAGGAGGCATGAGAAAATCACTATTTGGAGGCTCTAGAGGAAATAGACTTTAGATCTTACTAGGACCTCATACACTCTTCCCACTTTTTAGGCTTAGGGATTTGGTGATAAATATGCCTAAGGTATACCAGCTACTTGATGTATCTTGTGTGAAGGCCAGGAGATACGGAGTTATATGTAACACTAAAAACATTTTTCTCCACACCTGTGGCTTTTATCCCCGCAAAGATTAAACTCCAGGTCAACCAAAATCAGAAGTGTCCATTCCTCAAGCTATGAATGGTTATTGATGGTTAACAAATAATCAGAAACTTTATTTCTCTGGTCCAGAATAATCTAAACTAAGAGCTCCTATTCAAGGAACAAAATATTCTATGCTATAATATGCATTTGCTGTATTGTTGAAGAATATTTAATTCTGCTCTAGAAGACAGGAAAACAAATGCAATGAATAAAATTAATATGATGTGTTAAACGCAACAAAGTGAGTAACCTTTAAGAAAGATGAAATAATTAGAGCATGTGAATATGAAGAAATAGAACAAGAAAACACTATATAGTTATGATGCACTAAATACATAAAAAGCATCTTGTAGTCCTGATACCCTACATACATGTAAGAAATGTGAGGCACTGAATATTTTTGAGGTCTTAATTAGGTCACCTTTTGTAACTCACAGCCGCTCATCCAGGTAACTGGTGAATTTCAGCTACTTGCCTTTCTGTCTCTCAGAGGGAGCAAGCACATTTCATTGGCTCCTTCCCTCTGTCACCTGCCTTGCTCAAACCAGATCTCTGGTCCTTGCAACACCCCATCCACGGGAGTGGATGATGAGGCAGAGGGAGATGCAGGAACACTGCAGAACATCAGACTAGCGTGGCCTTTCCAATCCTTTTGCACCCAACCTTAAATGAGCTAACCCACTCCATAGATCTGCCCGTGCTTCATGTTGTAGCCTCTAAATAGATTCAATAAGCCCTGTGTTTTCACCATGCAATATGGGATAAAAGTAGGTTTCCTGTTCACATGGAAAACAATACAAATAATTAATGAATAATAATACAGAATACTCTGTTTCATGCAATCACAGCTGGAAACCTACTTTTTTGCCCACCTTGTATTTTAGTTGGCCTGTGAATCCTTCTGTTCCATGACCTTGAGTGCAACTTGACCAATAGTATACTTGGAGGCTACTGCCTCATCAACGTATTTTCCATGTGACATTTTCATGCTTTAGATTATATGTGCCCAAAAGGGTGCAGAGCTAACCAGCCAGTGTCCAGGTTGCCAGTGTGTTATTTTTACCCTTTTTTCCTTTGTATCTGTTCACATTGTACTTCCGGGCAGAAGAGAAAGGTGGAAATGAAAGTTGGAAGAATGGAATTACTGGAGACTATAAGAAAGTAAGACTGGAATACAAATCTTGATTTTAATCTTACCCACATTCCATCTGGGTTTTTTAATGGTTCTTTTATGTTGTATGTTTATTTTTCAGGAATTATAGACTTTTAAGAAGATGATAATACCACCACCAATACCCATGAGCACAGAATTTTTGCAGGGCATTTGGGAACTTTCAGAAGTGCACCCCTAGGCTTTTGGTAAAAAAAAAATCCTTTCTTTCAAGATATAAAGATAAGAGGAAGAAGACTAGAGAATGAAGAAACGCAGCCTCTGTTGTATATATATAAAAAAACATGATTTCATGACCTCATATCTATGTATTTTTTAATGTTTTAAAATTTTCTCCCAAAATAACTCAGTGTTGGGTCAACTCTCAATAGTTTCAATAAGGTTCACATTCAATAATGCCTTTTTAAAGGGATGCTAACAAAGATAACTCTTTTACCTTCTCTCCAAAGTTAGCAAAGTGAAAAGTAGCTAACTTAATCTCAGAGGATTTAATTATTTCTAAATTATCTGCACAGGAGTGTCATTTACAATATGGATGAAAACGTCTCTCATATATCAAAAGGCTGTCTTTTCATTTAAATCCTCAGAGACACAGGATGCATCTTCTCTCCCAGGATCTTTGTCCTGCCCTGAGGAAGTTGCAGGTTACTACGGTGACAAAGTGGTCACCAGGTGGCGCTGCTGCATTAGTGTCAGTGGATTCCAAACCCAAATCCAAATTCTGTATTCCCACACAAAACGGGTATGGTGAGGTATTGCTGTGAGAGGAAGAGCCACCATTAACTGAGCCCTGACTCTGTGCCAGGCACTCTGCCACGCGTCCCGCATACCTGAGTTCACTCAACCCTCGCAAGAATGCTCTGAGTAGGTACTGCCGTTGTCCCCATTTTCCAGATGAGTTTTGGAAAGTTGGGCAACCTTCCCAGGAGCCTACATCTAGGGAGGGCTAGACTGCATTTTTAAAAACACAACCAAAACTCAACCCCTGGGTTCTAAGGTTTCATCTTCCGCAATGACCTGGGGAAATGCCAATGTGAAGACATTTTCTTTTTCAGTATCTTTTTCAAAAGTCCGCCTCCCTTGGCCTGAGATTATGTGACCTCTGTAGAAGAGGGCACTGGGTGTCATTCTAATCGTCTTGGACACAGAAGCCCAACACAATTCACATTTTCCATCCCAGAAATAACTTGCTGTTTCAATCATCTCTGTGATTTGTTCTGGAAGGAAAGAACCTATCTACCAAATAGATAGGCATAACTTTTCATTGACTCATTCATTTAACAGTGCCCAGCACACGGACACTTCATACATATTATAATGATACAGAGATAAGGTGGACGTGGTTCTTGTTTACTGGAATGTCTGTCCCAGTAGGCAGGGGCTATGACAACATTGTCGCGTGAAATAACACCAGGGAACTTTGTGAGCAGTGTGTTTAACCCCTTCGTGGCTGGTTGCAAAGTGGAGGGGACAGCTGCCTGGTCTGAATGCAGTCGTCTGCTCTCACCCACAGATATGGAAGACCTTCCAAGTTCCTTGCCATTGCCATTTTCTTTCTTTTTTAAAAAACATAATTTATTGATTATGCTATCACAGTTGTCCCATTTTTTTCTCCCTTTTATTCCCCTCCACTCTGTACCCCCCTTCCACCAGCATTCCCCCATCTTAGTTCATGTCCATTGATCACACATATAAATTCTTTGGCTTCTCCATTTCCCCTACTATTCTTAACCTCTCCCTGTCTATTTTGTACCTACCATTCATGCTTCTGTACCCTGTACCTTTCCCCCCTTGTCTCCTTCCCCCTGCCTGCTGATAACCTTCCATGTGATCTCTATTTCTGTGATTCTATTCCTGTTCTAGTTGTTTGCTTATTTTTTATTTTATTTTTTTTAGGTTAAGTTGTTGATAGTTATGAGTTTGTGGTCATTTTTACTGTTCATATTTTTGATCATCTTATTTTTCTTAGATAAGTCCCTTTTACATTTCATATTATAAGGGCTTGGTGATGATGAACTCCTTTAACTTGACCTTATTTGGGAAGCACTTTATCTGCCCTTCCATTCTAAATGATAGCTTTGCTGGATAGAGTAATCTTGGATGCAGATCCTTGCCTTTCATGACTTGAGAAATCAGCTGACAATCTTATGGGAACTCCTTTGTAGGTAACTGACCCCTTTTCTCTTGCTGCTTTTAAGATTCTCTCATCTTTAATATTGGGTAATGTAATTATGATGTGCCTTGGTGTGTTCTTCCTTGGGTCCAACTTGTCTGGGACTCTCTGAGCTTCCTGGACTTCCTGGAAGTCTATTTCCTTTGCCATATTGGGTAATTTCTCCTTCATTGTTTGTTCAAATAAGTTTTCAATTTCTTGCTCTTCTTCTTCTCCTTCTGGCACCCCATGGTTCAGACATTGGAATGTTTAAAGTTGTCCCAGAAGTTCCTAAGCCTCGCCTCATTTTTTTGAATTCTTGTTTCTTCGTTCTATTTTGGTAGAATGTTTATTTCTTCTTTCTGGTCCAAATTGTCAATTTGAGTCCCAGTTTCCTTCCTGTCACTGTTGGCTCCCTGTATATTTTCCTTTATTTCATTTTTCATAACCCTCACTTCTTTTTTTCAACCATACTCAGCCATTTCTGTGAGCATCCTGATTACCAGTGTTTTAAACTCTGCATCTGATAGGTTGGCTCTCTCTTTATCACTTAGTTGTATTTTTTCTGGAGCTTTGATCTGTTCTTTTATTTAGGTCATACTTTTTGTCTCAGTGCACCTTACATAGTAAGGAGCGGAGCCTGAGGTATTCACCAGGGCAAGGTGACCCACATCTCTGTATGCAGGGGAGGGGTCTGAGAGGGAACAGTGCCACTTGCTCGGATCTTAGCCAGTTATCAGTCACTTCTCCTGCTACTCACAAGCAAATTGGGCCCTTCTGGTGCTGGTTCCCAGTGGGTGAGTTTGTGTGTCTTCTAGGACTCTGTGGGTCTCTCCAGTGAATTCTCTTATGAAGCTGGGAGTTTGTCCTGCTGTCACAACCCCCACAGATTTTTATAGCCAAAGGTTTTGAAGCTTTATTTCCTCACACTGGAACCCTGGGTTGCGTGGCCTGTCTCGTTCCCAAGTTGTTCCACCCAGTTTATTTGCACACAAATGTGGGACTGCCCAGTCCTCCAGCTGCCTCCTTGCCACACATCCTCTCCGCCCCAACTGCCTGTCTCCACCCCTCCTACAGGTCTGGATGAATGTTTCTCCTTTAACTCCTTGGTTGTCGGACTTCCATATAGTTCTATTTTCTGGCAGTTCTGGTTATTTTTTATTTTTAAATTGGTTGATGTCTTTCTTTTGGTTGTTCAGGGAGGGAATGTGTATCTTCCTACACCTCCATTTTCCCCTTGCCCTTTTTTTAGTAGATATTTCAGTTACCCTTTTCTCAAATCATCTGGAACATCCAACTCTTTGACAGTAAGGAGAAATCAGCTATTCTTGTCATAACTCTAGTAACGCCCATTATTTATTACCTCTGGTCTTTTCACAACCATGCAAGGGAAATGCTGGCCACATTTTAAATATGAGGGAACTGGGGCTTCAAAAAGTTACATGAATCGGCCATGCTTCCATGGTGCAAGCTTAGGACCAGCTGGATAAAAAGCCATAGATTTTCCCCTTATGTAGTTTTGGATCCACTGATGTGACTTAAAGAGATACATTTCTTGTCCAGAATAACTTCTCTATTACCTGACACTCCACCATTATCATTTTATTCTTGATCACAAAATATTGGAAAAAGTACTGAACAGGCATTGAAAAGATCTAGAAGTCTCACTTTAGGTATACTATCCACAAAACATTTTTTTTTCTTTCTCTCTTTAAGCACCAGCTTCTTTATCTGTCAAAATGCAAGCCTTTTGTTTCTGAGAGTGGTTATCAAGATAAAATGGGCAATGAGCATATGACGTGTAGACGTGTAAATCCTCTAACAATTGTAAAGATAACCAAAAGCAATACATAGTTCTAATTTTTCAGTTCTGAATTTCCCCTTTAGAGCACAAGATATTCTTATGGAAGTAACCCCAGATAATTAAGGGCAAGGTGAACATCTGAGAATACAAAAGGAGGCACGAAGGCAATAGTACAGCTGAGGTTAATAGTCAGCTGGTTTGCAAAGTTGCCCAGATCTTGGAGGACACAAATGCCAGGCTTACAACTAGTTGCTCCCAGGCCACAAGAGCAAGAGTACACAGAAACTGAGCTAAATCCCTCCACAATTTCAGATGATAATCCTTAAAATCACCCAATTAGCAAACATACTCTGCCTTCTTGGACCCTCCAACGTGGTGTCGTGTAATCTAAAGGCAGATACTGAGAGAGGGGGCTGGGTCTTAACAATCAGCCATGACTATCACACAAGGAAGCTGCAAATGGGATAGAAGAATTGAGGGTAGGATCCTCTGTTGACTCAAGTACATAAGGCTTGTTTGTCCCAAAAGGTAGAGGGGATCAAAATAGTCATGCTGGTACCAAAAAAAAAACCCTGGCATTCATGCTGCCTGTCACATACCAAACCCAATAAGCAGACACAGGGATTGAATTTTTATGGAGGCTTTATTCAGATGGCCAGCTATCTAAGAAGATGGCAGGTTTATATCGTAATGGGCCGTCTTAAATTCCATTTAAAATGACCCTTTTTATAAGGAGAACAAAGTGTAGGTAAGGGGTTTGGAATTCAGGGAAAAGTTAATTGAATTTAAAAAACTGCAGTATTCTTGCCCTGGGCGGTGGTCTTTAGCTGTGTCCTGGGTGGTGGTCATCTCGCTCTGGAGCACAATGGCTCAGATACCATCTTGATTGCTGGAGACCTCCTGAGGCACAAAGGTGGAACTGCTTGTTGTCCCCTGGGGTCAGGGCAGGTCATACCTTCAGTTCCTGGAACAATAGCTTTTACATGCATTGATTACTAAGCTTAATAGCTGTTACTTAAACTAAAAATTTCCAACTCAAGTCTCCTATCAAAGCCAACACAAAAGTTTCATCAAACACAAATACTTCCAAGACTGGTGATTGCTATTAGAAAACGTGAATGAGATCCAGCCTTTAAAGTATCTTGTATCTGAAAAAGTCTAAGGAGCATAAAAGGGTGGTTGTAAAAAACATACCCAGCTCCACCTTTCTGCCTGCAGCCACGGTCCCCACCTCCCTCCCAGGCTATTGTTTCAGATTGACTTGTTTCATGTTTGCTTTTGTTTTTTCTTTTTGCTGGAATATAATATCATAAAAAATGTCATCAACCCCCAATCAACTTGGTTACCCCCATTGTGTATAAACGATCAACACAATGATTTTCATGAACTGAATACACAGGGGTAACCAAGACACAGAATATCAACCCCCAAAGACACTGCCCTCCCATGCTCCTTCTAGTCATTTTGCAACTGTTACCCCACTGCCCCCCATCAGTTACTTTGAACTCTAACAACCTAGAATGATTTTGCCTGATTCTTGCTTTATATAAATGCAGATTGGCTTGGCTTTTAGGAGAATGTCACTGTTATACATGAAGGGGAGGCCAATAATTTTGCTTGTATTTGAAACCTCAAGACACGTATTGTTCTAAATATAAGGCTACATTATCCAAATTTTAAGAAGCTTTAGTTTCAGAGAGTGTGTGTACACATATTCTTGTTACAGCTCCATTTAATGTTTAACATCCTCTATAGCTAAAAACAAGCAGACAAACAGCCAAAGTCCTCAATGAAATGTCTTGAGAGAGTCAAGGCATGTTCTTGAAGTAGCTAAGTCCCCAGGGAAAGGCTGGTTCCAAGGCTTCCTTGAAGGTTTGGTAGCACATCACTTACTGTCTGCTTATTGGGACACTGAGTGACATGGTGCAGCTGATGTCCCACTTCATTGGAAGACCAACCAGAGCCGGAAGTTATCAGTACGCCATCGCTCACACGGAAGAGCAGCACTCAAGTATATTAAACCGATGCCCACCAATGGAGGCAGCAAGGCAGCAACTTCTTTGGCTTCTGATTGTAACGTTAAATTGCTTGGGGCTTTCTTTCCGGTGGAGATTTTACTCTCACCTCTTTTCCTCCTTCCTGCCTCTGAATCTCTCATGCCAGGTAGAGATCAACCAGGTCTCTTTATGATATTTTCAGGTGTGTGCTTTGGGGTTTATACCGCACCTTGGGTGGAGAGATTGCTACACACAGCATTCTTTTACCACTGTGGTCCTAGAAGAAAGAATCACAGCCTTTGAGGGATCTAACCTAAAACTACTGCTTTGGAGAACCCTTGGCCACTTCTATTAAAATGCACAATGTGCTTTAAATGTTTTACAAGACATGTTTCCAGAGGTTTTGATCAAGCCTGAGTCTGGTTCTCAGGACTCCGGCCCCTCCTCCGTGCTATACTGATTGTCTTGGGTGGTTGTGGCCTCTCTGTCCTCTTTCCCTGATTGCAAAGCACCTCCATTGCTCAGAGGCTCCAGTTGGTGCTTTGCTCTTTCCCTACAGATTAAGGACTGGGATTTTTTTTTTTTTTTACAACAACAAAAAATATATTTGTAACCACAACCCAGTTCCCATTACTACTAAACAGCTTAGGAGTAGAAGAGTCAGGCTGAAAGCATTGTTTCACCAGGGCGGAGTTCCTTGCTCAGCAAGACAGCGAGCCCATCTCCCCCAGAAACCCCTGTCTTGGGCTGGGTTGAAGCCACCCGCAGGTGAGCCAGAATGAAGCCAGCCCCAGGCGTCAGCACGGTTCACCTTCCCACGGCCCCTCAAGCATCCTATCTGCAGCATTCTACCCGTTCCCACCCCAGCAGTCTGACTCCTACCCTCCAAGTCACCAGGGAACTTTCTTTGTAGGGTAATGAACAGTGGGCTAAGTCTTACATGAAACAAGAAAATACTCTGTGAAATCTATTGTTTTAAAGATAGTTTTAAAATGACATCCCCATACATAGCCCTAATCATGTTACAGAACGAACCCGGGGGTTATGGGGCCCCTCTATCACTATGGATTTTTTGCTCACCACCAGGGAATTGGAATTACGGCTCCCAATGTCAGAGTTTGCTGAAAAGTAAAGGAATTATTTATTCAAAAGTTATACAGGTTAAAGTAATGGCAGAATGTCGCCATTAAATACTCAAAGTCTCTTAAAACACCCACAAACACACACAGTTCTTCTTTTCTCCCTTTGCCCCTTCAGGCCAGTCAAGAGTACTGTATCTCAGGGGGGGAAAAAAAAGAAGTCTGTAGCTCAGCTAGACTCCTGGTTCCTGCCAGAAGTCCATACTCAGCTGGGCAGATCTCCCGAAGTCCCTAACACCATCAGCTGTGTTGCCAGGATCTCCAGTTCTTAATCCAAAACCACATGGCACCTCCTCATGGTCCACCAGTGAGAGTCCTTTCACCCCTTTCTTTCCCTCAAGGTCTCGCATTGTTCCCATCCCTAGTCTTGCATTTTCTCTTCTGCATTCTTCCAAACTGCAAAGAGAGAGCTCTGTATGGCTGCTACATCTTGCTCTCCTGCTTCCTAAGCTTCATGGTTAAGGGAGCCCCAAAACAGCATGGTTAGCCCCCACAGGGCTGCCACACTTGGGTTTAAATTCCAGTGCCAATCTTTCTCTGCAGCCCCGTTTCTGACTTCTCCCATAATTGGCTGCACCTGCCAGCACTCCTGTATTTCCAGCCTTTCTTGCCTGCCATAGCAAGTCCGGGCAGGCGTGGCCCCAAGGAGTGGAGCAAACCATCTCCAAGCCCTCACACAGGTGCTGTAACCAGGGGGAGCTGTCTCCCAGTTAGGTCAAAGGTCGAAGTCACTCCCATCTCCCTGTCTCAAAGCTTGTGCACAGCTACTTAACATATCTATTAAGCTAACTAGCTGGTATAGATATGCAAAATAACCATTTCTGCATATCAGGTATGAAGCCAGCCGACTGCCAATATGCAAAGTAACTCTCAATGGCCCTGCTCCATGTGTGCCATCCCCCAGTCCAGACCTGTGGGGTTGAGGATATCCTATATTTTTATATTTCTTGGACACCCCGAGTTTGGACCCTTTTACAAACTCCTCTTGGGGGCACCCTGGCTGCACCCCGTTACAATCAGCCTTGACAGCTCTTCCGCTCTTCACTGCAAATGCAGGCCCTTCAGAAGTGGCTGCCATCTCAGCCAACTCCAGACTCATTTCCCTATTGTCCTTCTTAATTGCTGATGTCCTCACCCAGCTAGGGAGGAGTCCCAGGTACTGTTCCCAGGTTCAGAGGCTGAGAAGAAAAGCTCTGACAGCTTAGAATCCTTCTGTTCCTCTCAAAAGGTTTTGAAGGAGATTGTTGCTTAACTATTTTCAAGTCCCTAAGAGAAGTTAGTTTTAGACTGGGAGAGCAATCCAGGAAATCAAGTGGTCCATTTGATCAGATACTAGTTTTGAGATATAGGAGGCAAAGAGGAGGAATATGAAATCTCCAGTTGCCTTCTTCACACCAAATCTTCCAGAGAGCCTTAGAAGGGGAACACTGAAAAGTTTCCACCTTTCCCAGGCCTTGGTGGGACTATTGCTAAAGTTCTACCATCATGAACTGATGACTTTTGACAAAGTCACAATAAAAGAGACAACACAGATGGCATCTCCAAAGGAACATGTTATCCCAATATTGAGAGCTCTAATTGTTAGCACAGACTGATGTTTGGTACCAGAACTGTTTTAATTGAATGAGGCACTCATAAACGAGGCAGGAGGCTTAAGTAATAACATCTAAGGCAAGGAACAGAACCCATTAATTGGGTAGAGGATCACTTGAAGCTTTAACACTGATATTTGTTACTTTATTTTAAACTCTTCTCTAATGTCTTTGGTCCACTGAGCTAGCTGACCCCTGCATGTATAGGACTGTACAAGCATATCCTCACACTCTTTGTGCAAGATACTCACATTCACCTCACACAGAAGGATGCTAATTGCAGCAAACTGATAAGGGGCACAGGAGGGCTGAGGGATGCTGCCTTATTGACAAGGTTCTGATGTGGGTGAAATGAAGACAACTGAGACCACAGTGTCATACTTGAGAGCAGACTCTCTTACAGCAGTTTGGGGTATAGAGATGGGAAGCAGTGGTCCTGTGATCCCAGCCCTGCTGGTAGAAGCTGACTAGGAAAGGATGGAGGGAACACTGGTTACTTTCAGGCCCACCATGTTCCCGGTGGGGGGAAGGGGCAGGAACCTCAGACTGTTGACATTTTTAGCCATTTCCTTTTCTGATATTTAATCATATTATTACAAAAGTAAATTTATCTGCCCTGACTGGTGTGACTTGGTTGGCTGGATCATTGTCCCATAAACCACAATGTCACGTGTTCAATTCCAGGTCATGGTACATGCCTAAGTTGTATGTTCTGTTCCTGGTGGTGGAGTGTATGGGAGGCAACCAATCAATGTTTCTAACATTGATATTTCTCTCCCACTCTCTCTCTCTCCCTTCCCCTTGCTCTAAAAAAAACAAAAACAAAAAACAAACAAACAAACAGTAAGCATGTCCTTGGATAAGGATAAAAAATAAAAATTTTAAAAAGTACAATTTATCTTAAATCTAACAAGTTAAAATAAACTTCAACTTAATAATCTTCACACACAGTGAACCATATTCATGGACAATGTCTACTCCACTTCTAAATAAGAAGTGCACCTACAACCTTTAAGAGTAATAAAAATGTGGTGTTGAGTCCGTCAAGATGGCAGAGTAGGTAAATGCTGTGCTCCCCTCCTCCCCAACCACATTCAAATTACAAGTAGAGTATAGAGCCCTTGAGAGCCACCCAAAACCTAGCTGAACAGAACTTCCATAACTAAGGATTAAAAGGAGCCATGTGGAGACGAGTAGGAGGGATGGAGATGTGAAATGGCTGGTCCCACACTTGCATGTGCAGTTAAGAATTGAGAGGTTAAGAATTAGAAAAAATTTATTGGCTACAGAGGTCTCCACTGAGAAGAGGCAGGTCCCAGTCCCACACAAGGCTCCCCAGCCCGAAGCCCCAGAACCGGGTAGAGAAGCCCCCAGAATAGCTGGCTGTGAAAATTAGCAGGGACTCAGTCCAGCTGAGATGGAGGGGCGCTGTAGACCCAGGTGTCCTCTTAAAGGGCCAAAGCACAGGCTCACTTGCTTACAAATATTCGCTTTAAGCTCCAGAGAAGGGGTAGCAGCTCAAAAAGCACCAGAGGCTTATGGAGAAGAACTGAATTGTCTGGCTTCTGGGCCAGGGCTGGAGGGGCAACGTTGGCAGGTGCCATTTTTCCTTTGTTGAACCCCCACCCCATCCCCAGCCTTCAGGCATGATCTGTCTCCATCAACCTGGCTAACACTGCTCTAGTCCCACACTGGTGATTCTCAGAGACTCTGCCCCACCCAGTTCACCTGCCTGCCCCAAACCACTTTTAAAGGCTAATCAATCCACAAGTAGCCAGCCTGAGCCTGCAATTCAGACGTTCCCAAAATTTCTCAAAGGTCTGCAAAGCCCCAACAAGCAGCAACTGTCCTCAGCATTCTCTTTACCTTTTGCTAAGTGACCCCAAGCCTGGCACTGATGGTAGACAGCTTTGGTTCACAGCCTAACCACTCCCAGGTACCTCCAAGCCCAGAACAAGCAACTCCCACTGCAGATCACTTTGTGGCTCTTGCCAGGTGGCTTTGGGCTTGACCTTGGCTTGCACTGGACCCCCTCCTGAGAGGTCCCAGACCAGCACACCTAGTGGACAACTTCTGACCATACCAGAGCACCACCCAGTCAGCACCACAAATGACACACCCAAAGGGTGGACTTGGCAGGCACGAGAGCCCTGTTAATGTAAATACTACTCTGTGAGGCCAACCCCCCCCCCACCCACAATAGCTTGTCCTCAGTAGTCACGGCCAATTCTCACAGCCAGTCAGCCTGACGTGACGGTCCATCGATGTGCCAACAGCAACCAAGGCTCGACTACAACAGAAGCGTATGCACAGCCCACGCAAGGATTATGTTCCTTAGATTATGACAGAGAATTTGAAAAGATTCAAACGGACTTAAAGAAGAAACTAAATGCCTACCCTAATTTCCTGGCAGAGAAATGCATTTTCTCTGACTTTGATTTACTATATACAATTAAAAAAAAGAAAATTAGACTTATACTATGCAATTCTGTATCATTTTTTACTTACATTATGAACTCTCTCACCATATTATTTTCAACTGTACTATTTTAAACATTGAATGAAATCCTCTTAAACAGACATACTATAATTCACTTTTGGTCTTAATGAATAAAAACAGAAAAATACTGAAAGCCCTACCACCGAACAGTGATAGGCTATTTGCTTTTGAGAAGCCGAACTTTAAGCCACTGAAGTTAAAGACTCTGCTTCCAAGAGCAATAAATACCCAGAAACTGCTTCACGTCATTTACTTTAAGCTGCTTCCAGTGACCGGCCATTTCCCTCAGATTTGTGTTGGAGATTTCAGGCTCAAATAGAAAAAATAACGCCTGGGATGGTATGTGGTGAGGTATACTTAGTTTTTGAATTTTTATTTTGATTGCCATTTTATTTTCTTCAAATGTGGGACAAAGAGGTGACATGGAATGTCAACGATTTATTATTGTTGCTAACAGTGATTTTGAACTAGCAAGAGATGGTCATTCACTGACATAAAGGAAGGTGCAGAACAACGTGCGCCGTGCCGCAGACTGAGCTGCAAAAAGGAAAACCTGTTTGTGTTTGTGTTTGGGTGTATGTTTATCATTCTTTCTCTTTCATTTACACACCCCCACCCCCACCTCACACACACACACACACACACACACACACACACACACGATCTACTGGTACAGGAAGAAAATGTGTCTGAAAATATTCACAAGAAACTCATTACTGGTTTATTTCATAGGAAAACCTAGTTCTTAAGAGATTTTTTTCACCATATACTTTTCCTATATTTTGCATTTTTATTCTGTGAATATGCTATCTCTAAAAGCACCAAAGGAGAATAAACACCAATGAAAACTTATAAAGAGTAAGAAAGAGGTGAATATATTTGAAAAGGATGTATGTCTAGGCTTTGAACCCTCTAGTACTCCTTGAAATGAAATGGCCAGACCAGCAGGACAGAAGCATCACTCAGGGTTCATAATGAGTGAGTGTTGGGACCTCTTTAGCATTTGGTGATTCCCTCTCAGAAAATGTTTGTAAAGGCAAATAAAATACATAGGAAAAAGGTATCAGTTATACAGCAAAAAGGTATCAATTATGTAAATTTGAAAAATTTGATACAAGAAGGTATGTGCTTCTTTATTAATGCCATAAATAAAATTTAATGACCAATTGAATGACTTCTGGAATTTTGAATTCTCTGCAACAATTGTAGTGTAGGGGTATGAAATTATTTATAATTTATATTGGTGGCACTGTACTCTGAATAGTATGTATATTGCACTATGGCTTGGTGCTTATAATTGTAATTGAAGAAGATGTTAAATTTCTGTTGGATGCTAGCATTGTAAACATAAGGGTATATGTATTTTTGTCACTCATATTCAGAAACTCTAAAAACAGTATTCCAAGACTTTCTGGGCGGGGTATGATGGGAATCCTTGCTGCTGGGGAAAAATAAAATAAAAACCAGTTAGGATGAACCCACTGAATACAACACTGAAAGGCCTATGCCAAAGCACTAAGCCAGTCTGAGGGCATCTGAACACTCACCACAGAGGTGATGTCTGAGCTAGATCTTAAAGCACAAGCAAGAATTTTCCAGATGAATATGGAGAGAAAAGAGCTCTGTAGGAGATGGAATGATGTGAACAATAGCAGAAGAATGGAAACTTGTGGACCTATAGCACAAGGGGAACTAGTCCTCAAATGCAAAGTCACGGGAGGGTGGGAGAAGATGAGGTCGGAGAGGAGGGTAGGGTTATGCTTAGGAGAACCTTCTGAGCACTGCGGAGGAGTTCAGATTTTATTGGTAGCAATGGGGAGCCACTGGAGAACTCTAATGATGGGAGTGCTATGGTCTGATTTGTGTTTCCTATTTTCTATTGCATTGTAGAGGATGGGGTAGAGGTGGGAGGAGAGCAGAGATGTGGGTACTTCAAAATCAGAGCAGGCATGACTGTAAATGAAATAAGGATGCTCCTTTGGAAGGAGAACAAACTATAGAGGTGAGAAATATATGAGATATGTGGTAGACTGGATCATTGTTCCCCAATTCTTTGTACTTTCTTTGTTTTGGAATTACACACCCACAGAATTTGCCATTGACACTGTGCCTTGCACTAGAGGCCAAGGGTATGTCCCACCACCTTGATTTTCATCTTGGCCATGCAACTTTCTTTAGCCAATGGGCTTTGAAATTCGATTGTGTAGTTCAGCATCTTGAGCGTCTCTCATCACCATGAAACATTCTGTAGGTAACCTCTAGCTCCAGGAGAATGAGAGGCTTATGGAACGCATCTGAATCTCATCCTCAGTGTGAAGCCAAGTCCAGCCTCAATCACTCTGCACATCCCTAGGAATGAGAATATGTGCTTCTTGTCAGAGACCACTGAGGTTTTCAGGTTGCCTGTTGTGTACTATGGTGAGGGCTAGAGATATAAAGCTAGAAGGATTCAGTGACTGAATGGATACAAATTAGGCAAGACTTTCTGGGATCTGATAGTGCAACTGGGAGTATAATAATTCCAAAAACTAGGACCAGGATTGGTGGATGAGCAACAGCTTTTATAGCAAAAGTTAATGAGGTCACTATAAAACATTGTGAGTTGAAACTCTTGATAAGACATCTAGATGGAAACATTTAGCAGGCAGTTGCATAGAGAGCTCAAAGCTCAAAAAGATATGAAAAGGGTCTTTGGGTTATAGTTGATAGCTAATAGCATGAGTGTTAATGGCTCAGGCAGAGACTGATTAACAAGCATAAAACTGAGCTCAAGAAAATACAGTGATCACTCAAACATCTAGATGTGGATACAGTAAAATGAGTCAATAATGGAGGCTGAGAAAACACTCTTTGTAGCTAGATGGAGAAATACAGTATTACAGAATAAGAGAAATGAGTTTCTTTTAAAACATTTTATTTATATATTTTTAGAGAGGGGGGAAGGGAAGGAGAAGAAGAGGGAGAGAAACATCAATGTGTGGTTGCCTCTTGCACACCCCTACTGAGGACCTGGCCCACAGCCCAGGCATGTACCCCGACTGCAAATCAAACCAGCAACCCTTTGGTTCTCAGATCTGCTGAATCCATTGAGCAACATCAGCCAGGGTGAGAAATGAGTTTCAAAAAGAGACTGAACACTGCTGGGGTGGGTTTTTGTAGAAGCCAGATTGCAAATGGGCTGACAAGTGACTGACAGGAAAATCTCACTTTTGTTAGCAATGTATCCTTAAACTAGTTAACGACATCCATGTAGTTCAACCACAAGCTGGTCTTAATACAGTGGAGTAGTATATTTAATAGAGATTAGTTTCTTAATTAATGGAGTAGCATATTTAATAGAGATTAGTTTCCTAATTAATAGAGTAGCATATATAAAGAAGATTAGTTTCCGTTAGTAAAGTCCATTATAATTATAACAAAATCTTATGGATTACTTTAAAACCCTATATATGAAATAAAGTCTGTCTTCAGGCTCTTACACACCCAATATCTGATTCTTAAAACCATCGTGATGGTAATAGCAGCAGGTGAATCAGCATTCACAGTCAGACTTCACATTTCAAATCAACTCCCATCATTCCTCTAGCTACATTACATCATACTGGTAATGGCTACAAAGTGGAGTATCAATTATGTGTGAGTGTGTCTCCATGTCTGACTTATCTCATGAGCCCATTTGATCTATGAGAATCACTTTGGTTATTAGTGAAAGCAGGCAAGGGCTTCTTGGCAGTAACTGCCTCTTACTGCATCTGCTAAGCTGAAATCTTAGCTCTGTTTTAAGCATTGCCTTACAGTTTAAATATATTATGGTCCAGCAACATTGGGTTTAATTGAAAGCACCCTAATAAAATAAATTTTGTCAGAAGCAATTTGTAAAAGTTGTTGAGATACTGTAATATTTGTGTTTATAAGTGCCAGCATTTGGACAGAGTCCCGAGTAGAGAGCAAAGAGTAAGGAGTAAGAAAAAAGTATTTCCACTTTTTTCTGTAATAACTTGCTGGTTACTATAAGCACTTTTTGGTCATGACCCACCACTCAGTGATAACTATTGTTAGAAATTAATATATATTTGTGTCTATATTTCTTTCCTGTTTTTTCTTATATAATTTAAAAATCTCTTATTACAATATTCTGAATTCTATTTAAAGAACTTTTTCACCCTGGCCAGATGGCTCAGTTGGTTGGAGCATCGTCCTGTACAACAAAAGATTGTGGGTTTGATTCCCAATCAGGACACATGCCTAAGGTGTGGGTTCGATACCCAGTTGGGGCACACAGGGGACAACTGATCAATGTTTCTCTGTCTGTCTCTCTCTCTCTCTACCCGCCTCTATCTCTGTCTCTATCTCTGTCTCTCCTCTCTCTTCCTCCTTCCCTCTCTCTAGAAAATCAATAAACATATCTTCAGGTAAGGATTTTTTAAAAAGAACATGTTCTATTTAGTTGTTTATACAGTGTTTCTAAAAGTATGTCTGGTAAAGAACCCGTTTTTTTTATTTTCTAAAAATTTTAATCTGTTGAAAACCAATGTTTTTATAAAACATAAGACTTATAACTATAAAAAATGAAATAAAAAGACACAAAATACAAATCTTAAACTTTAATTATTAACACATTCAACTGATATTAAATTACTCTGTCAAATTACTATAAAAGCTTTTAATTGTTGTTTTTCAATTTTTGTACTTATGATGGGCCAATAATCAAGAACTCATCAACTTGTACATGCCTTCAAATGAGACTTTGAGGAGCCTGTACTACAACATCATTTTGACATTTTATATAACTGTTCACATATACAGAAATTTGTTCCACTTGTCACTTCTGCCTTCTTTACTTCTTACTGGGTTGGAGCAGGGACAAGTTTTATAAACACCAGTGTCCAGGGAGCAGTTGTCATCGGAGGTAAACTCTATTAAACTGGAGGTGAGCAAGGTATAAAATGTAGTCAGTAGAAATAAAACGAGTAAAACAGAAATTTGGACCAAGTGTAAAAGCCCACAAGTGCTTTTGGAGATAGATGGAGAAACCAAGGATGAGAAACTGGCAAAACAGTGGAATGGTTTCCATTCGTCAAGCTCAGAAGTAAGACGAGCCAAGAACACGATTAGTCTATAGCCCGAGGGAGTTGTCTGTCCCATAAAAGGTTTCTATCACATTGTTATTTTCCAGACTGGGACACAAGAAACACTGGTAGTAAGCAACACATTATTTGGTGATACACAGGTAAGAATATTTTTATTTTTACATTTAGGAACATTCATGACATTAGAAAAATCAAACTAAGCATCAAAATTCTGATGTCATGGCTCATATCCTTTTAGCTGGGTCTAAGTCTTAGATGGTGTCAAACTCATTTTCACCGGGGGCCACATCAGCCTCGAAGTTGTTATGGAAATCACTCAATTTAGGGGACATTGGATTTAATATAATTTAAGCTCTTATTCAGAGTCAAAATTCTATATGTTTCCAGTGATTGCTTGGAGTATAACAAAAATCCTAGAACTGTGGACCCTGAGAAAATAGGTCGAAAAACAGAAGAGAGAGGTAGATGTGGTTGCTTTTGCTATGAAAAAAAAACACCTTAAAATGAGTGACCTAAAGCAACCATTTCCCTCTGCCCATGGCCCACGACCACATGCCCCAGGAATTCAGCCCACACAGCGGGAATGGCTTCTCCCTGCTTTCCCAGGCGGGGAACACCGGGTGGGGAGAACTTAAAGACCAGGCATCACCAGGAGAGCTTGATAAAATGCAAAATGTGCACATTATGATTCAGAAGGTCCAGACTGGTGAGGGGATGGGGTTGGCCTGAGACCGTTGTCAACGATGTTGATTTTGGGACTGCCCTCTGAGGTAGCAGGACAGGAAGACACATTATATTTCACATTCTCATTCGTGAGATTGTAATCTCTGATTATAATCAACTTTATATACTGTTTCTCTGCACACGAACTGGTTTAATAATTACTATCACTCAACAAATATAAAGCAAGTTTATGATCAATTAGAACACATCTCCATCTTTTTATTAGAAACATGAAGATTGGCAATACCTGAGAGAGATTATAAGGAGATGTGAGATCACTGAAATTAATGAGAAATGGTAATATTACTATAGTGTTTACCAAAGATTTGATGAGCTCATTTGAATGTATAGTTTTGAGTTTGCAAGTCTAAGGTTTTTGAGCTGTATCTTTTCCTTACACACTGGCTGGCAGGTTCTTAACCTCGGAATCAGAGACTAACTGAATGTTCAGAGCAGCCAACCTCACACACACACACACACACACACAGACATTAAATTTATTCTGTCCCAGTGGCATTCCTAAATGTGCATGAAGAAACCATTCTAGACATTTTCATCAGAGTCCCAGCCCTTTGCTAATTTTTGAGCTCTGAGAGGAAAGAAAAAGGCAACAGTATGTAATTAGGGAAATCTATGATTTACACATTAACGAGCAAGGAAATGCAATCCACAGAGGGGAGAAGGAAATTGTGGCTAGCTAATAAGTGTCTGTACTTATTAAGGCTGAAGAAACAACCTAGGAAACAAATCTAAGCCTTTCCCAAACAGTGCAGGGCAATTATATTTGGCATCAGTTCCACAGGGAAGCTGCAGCTTTAGAATACAGAATTGACGAATGGGAGGAAGAGAACCAGCTGAAGGTACAAACCAAACATTTTTCAGATATATCACAGGCAAGGGAAAGGATAAGGTGAGAAAAAGGAGACACTGAAGGCCATGGGGAAAGGAGAAAAAATGAAATATGCTTTTTGAAGCTCAGCCCTCATTCTGGAAAGTGATGGGAAAATTTAAATTTCAAAGTCATCCACGAGAACTTGGAGAATAACCTTGATGGAAAATTTTTAGCAGGACTACATAGACTTTTAATCCCCCAAATCAAAAGGAACAGATGAACAGTCCCTTGAAGAATTTATTCCCCTCGTGATGGTAACTTTGTTAAACACTGACTTGACTCTTTTACTAGAAATGATGAAACAACTATCATTTCTGCCTTTGAAAAGCTTCCGCCAAGTGAAAAGTCTCTGCACACACTCCAGCAATTGCGTATGCAGATTCCGAGAAACTCTGGGTCCTTTTTCTCCGTGAGAGCTTGGGGACTCAGAGTTCGAAGTCCATTTTTTAGAAGTGTGACCTTGGGCAGAATACTTTACCTCTTTGAGTCACTGGTTATTTGTCTTTAAAATGGAAATGATGAAAATGTGTAAGTCAATACTGTTGGAAAATTAAATATGAGAGAACCCACCTCATAAATATATAACACTTTTTTCCCCCTTTCATCTAAATTAGAGCATGCTGCAGAAAGCCAACGTTAGGGATGATGTCTGGGACATTCGGGATGGTCTACCTGCTTTCCTCCCTAGCTCTTTCCTTCCTTCTCTCTCTCCCTCTCTTGCTTGCAACATTATTGAGCAAATCGCAATAATAGATTCAATTCTGGGGCTTGATTAGCTCATGGTGGAGTAGAAGAAGCAGTATTGTAAACGATTTCAGTGCAGTCTGGTAAGTTCTGTATCAACGTGTGTCCAAGTTGCTGGAGGATAATCGAGGATGACTTTCTGCAACATTCAAGTTAATGGCAGTTGGAGTGGTCAGGAGGAGCTTCTTATGGGCAGGGCTATGAAAGACCTCGTTCGATTCATTGTCTTATCCCCAGTTTCTAACACAGTGCCTGGTATGTAGTTCAAGGTTAATGAGTTTATAAATGAACAGATAAATTAAGGTGGAGGACACAGACAGGAGAGTGGACTGAGCTCTCTAGACCGACGGTCATCAATGATGGCTGAGCATCAGAGCAGCAGTAGGAGAATCTAACACCATATTTTGGGGTTGGGATCCAGGATGATAGATTTTTATGAATCTCCACAAACAATTGTTATGCATGCTTATGCATGAGTTACTGCTCAAAAGGGGAAATAGGCTGTGTTGAGGCTCAAGGACAATATCGCTTTGTACACAGCTTATTAAGAATGAAGCAAAAAGTCACCTAAGGGGTTTCAAGAAGAGCTATTGCTGGAGCAGAGCAAGGACAGTTATTTTCTACCACCTACAAGGAGGGTTAGGACTATCCTAGTTAGGCAGTATCCCAATAAATAAGTTTAAATGTGTGAATGAACAAATAAATGTACCCCAAATCAGAAGGCCAAGTTACTAAATGAAATTACAAAGATCGTTCGTTATGGAGACTGAGTTTTCCTAACCACATGACCAGACTATTTTGTGTTTGGAGAAAGTGGCGACCAGTATTATAACCAAAGTATTTCCTGAGTGAGAACAGAATGTGTAAAAGTGATATTGCAGGATCACTTTGTAAGTTATATAAATGTTTGACCTCTGTGATGTACACCTGAAACTAATAAAATATTGAATGTTTACACAGTGAAAATCTTACCTTTTGCAACAGCATGGCTGGACATGGAGACTATTATGCTAAGTGAAATAAGCCAGTCAAAGAAAGACAAATATGACGTGGCCTCATTTATATGTGGAATCTAATGAAAAAATAATAATTTAACAAACAAAATAGAAACAGAAGCATAAATACAGAGAACAGATTGACAGCTGCCAGAGGGGAAGGGGATAAAGGGATCAAGTATATATATGTGTGGGACAATGTGTATACATTTACACACATCATATATATCAAGCATATATATATAAACAGCAAGGTGATAGTCAAAGGGAAATGGGGGAGGGGGAGGCAAAAGAGGTCAAAGGGGGTAGATAAATGGGGATGGAAAGAGACTTGACTTTGGGCAGTGGGCACACGATGCCATGTGCAATGATGTTTTATTGAGTTGTACAGTTGAAACCTGTATGGTTTTGTTAACCAATGTCACCCCAATAGACTCGGTAAAAATATATTAAAGTTAATTTAAAAATTAAAGGGATTTAAATGTTTGGCAAAAACCAACGTTCAAATGGAAGGGACTTTCTGACCACTCAACAAACAAACAAACAAACAACAGCAAAACTGCTGGCTTCCACTTCCTGGCAATCTTTCAAATCCAAGGAAAAGGCTACATGAACTGGACCTAGACTTTGAAAACTGACACTTGGCTTTGAGAATTAGGGGACATGATATTGATTTCTTTCCACCAGAGGGCACCACAGACTACAATCCAGCACCTTGCTTGTGGGTCTGGGTACGGAGGAAAACCTAAAGCAGCTACATTTAGGTTGTGTGTTATTATAGCAAGGGCAGGTTTCTAAGGTCAACAAATAAACAGTATTGATTTTTCAGCAAGGTAGGATTTATAGTCAAGACATTAATTTGACTCTATATGCCTGCCATGTTTACCTTCTAGATGGGCAAAAAATAAAAAAAATTAAGAAGGCTTAATCTTTTATTTACATAAGTACTTCCACTGGATTATCCATAGAAACTGGGTGACGGAACACTGTTCTTGCTATAGGCACCCCACAGTGAAGTCCACTTACAATTCTGCCTGTTGAGATTCATCAGGGACAAGTGTTTGGAATTTGTGGGCTCCTTGGAATTGCAGGCTCTCATTTCCAAAGAAGTTACAAGGAAGCAAGGACTGTCCCCCCAGGTGTCTCTCTAGCACTGGCAGTTACGTGTGTCCTTTCATTTCCAACCCAGCCGTGCACTGAACAATTTCTGCCTTGTTCAGCATAGACTATACCCCCTTTATCATCCATTGAAAACCAGGCTTTGCCCTGAATCTCTGACAATCAAATGCTTGCAAACGCCCTCGGTTTGCTTCAAATACTGGTTCTGTAAAGACAGATATACTTGCACTCCTTTTGTACTCCGAGGGGCAAATTTTATGAGCTGAAAGCTCGCTTGCAGTCTCCTATGAGTGTTCAATAAGCCAAAGTGCTTGTGAAGTATGACCCCCATGGCTACTTTCTACTGGCTGATTACGACTGAAAAAGTGCATTTGAAAATGGAGTGCCATTTGAAATTCATGGGCTGGCAGGGCTCACAGCTGATCATAATTTCTCGTGTGAAGATGTGATTTCCCTCCCTGCTTCCTGTTGTTATGCTACTGAGGAGTACTGAGGGAGTTTCCCGGCCTGTGACTGGGACGTCTGCAGTGGTAATGGTGGGAGACTCCATCTAAAAAAAAAATAACAGAGGCATCAAGTTTCCAGGCTCTGACTTCTTAGACTTACAAGGCTTCAGGCTTGCGGAATGAAGACTCCAATATGGAGAGGAAGCACATGCCTCCTAATAGCATAAGCTGCTCCCCAACTCAAATAGAGTCTCCACTGGGTAATAATGTGAGCTTGTATCGGACAAGAGTCTCATGAAGATAACATAGCTTTCCAGCTGAATGAGCCTCTAAAGCTTAAATGACCCCTCTTACTTTACCCACAACTCTGGATACTAATCCTAATTGTTCCTATTTCCTTATGGCAATTAAGGAATTACTAAGTCATTTAAATACAGGGTGGGGCAAACGTAGGTTTATAGTTGTTCATATGGACACTAATACAATAATTCATAAATAACAGTACAAGAATAAACTGTGTTTCACATACTTATAACTCTAAACCTCCTTTTGCCCTACCCTGTGTGATTAAATAGTCCACATAGTATGAATTCTTTCGTTAGCAAATGTAACTTGTCTTGTGGCTCCCCTGCCCTCCCCCACAATACTGTGTTTTCCTTACTCTAATCCTGTTCAAATCCTAAACTATTTTGTGCCTTCTGCAAAGCCTAAGCCCTCTCCCTAAAGAATTTAATTATGAAAATTCATGACTCGACACATGTTTGAGCAATTTAATGGGAAACATAGGCTCTCAAACTGGGGGCTGCAGTTCAAATAAATAGTAAGGAGGACTGACAACTTGCAATTAATAATTCAAAACTCTTGATGGAGACATTCAGCCTGAGCAAAGCAGTGTATTCTTTTTCATAGGAATTATATCAACCCAGTGCGTTTGCATCGATCAGAATCTATTCCTGCTGTTAGTTACAGCAGTTAGACTATCGTGATTGTTTCTGACATAAAAATAGCTAATAAAATAGTTGGTGAATAAATACATGGGAGTTCTTCATCACCCACGCATCTCCTCTCTTCTCGCTGCTTTCTCTCTCTCTCCTTCCCTTCAAAGCATTTAAGGATTTGAAATGGGCATTTGTTACCCTCCCTTTTCATTTCCTGGTTTCTCCACAATCCCCAACCACTGTTTTCTGCCTTCAAACTTTTGCTGAAACTACTGGAGTTCAAGTTACCAATGCATTTCTGATTGCCAAGGTCAACAGATGACTTATTGTTCCTATTTGATTTGCCTTTTTGTAACGTCTGGCCTCAACATTTCCTTTCTTCACTCGCATGGTTCATCTGGTTTAACTCCATCTCTCTAACCATTTCCTCTCTGCCTCTTCTCTGAGCTTAAGCTTACAATTTCCTGGAGTTTCATTCTTATACCTACTTTCTCAGTCAACAATTCCCTTAAGCCTCCTCATCCTGACTTCAAGCACCATTAACATAACGATAATTTTTTAGTTTTTTTCTCATGCTCAAAATTCCAAGATTTAGCCTCACATTTCTGTCTTCTGAATTTTCCCAACTGGATGTCTGAAGTGAAGACAATGCTTTGTATCCACCAAAACGGTTGTTTTTATTTGATGGGCACATATGCCCCAGACTTCTCCGTAGTTATGTGGGGCCATGTGAGAGACTTACGGCCAATGGAATATGGGTAGAATCACACGTGTCACTTCCATTTCCGGTCCCTACATGATCTTCTAAGCTCTTTCTCTTCTCTGACAACACTGGAGGGTGGTAGCAGCACAGGGTCTACTAGCCAGGAGCATTCCTATCATGTTTTGCTGGAATGAAGAATAAAGCTGTGTCAGACCACTAAAAATCTGGGCTGTTAGTCATAGCAGTTAGGCTGTCATGACAATAATGGGCCTGATATATCTAGAGGACCCAGTAGACCTAAAACAAAACTCACCCTGCTCCACGAAACAAAGTCTCCATCTCAGTGACTGGGACGCCCACTTGTCCAAACCAGAAATTTTAAGGATCCTCAAACTTTATCCCCTAACTTTTTGCCCACATCCAGTCTCGGCAAACCATGTTAACTTGACCTCTTCAACACTTCCATGGACGTTAGTTCATGCCTGCCTGGCTTCCAGCTTGCACAGTCAGAGTGGCCTCCTCATTGTCCTCTGCGTTTAACTTCACCCTTCGCCCTTCACAGTTCATTGCTCAAACCCTTTGAAAGATGGTCTTGTTCTCCCCAATTATTTTTTAATCTTAAAAATTAAGAGTGTTCATGTGCCCCCTGCTTTGAAATGCCAATACACCAGCATTTGGAGTCAGGAAAGTTTTATTGATCTAGAAAGTACCAACTGAGAAGATGGGAAATATAATGGTGCCTCAAAAGCATCTCACTTGGTGGACTAGGTTAAAGGACTTTTAAGGGGTTAGGAGAAACAGGCATGCGCAAGTGCTGATGGGACAAGTTTTAATTGGAGGACCTCGAAACTTGCCCATCTATGGTAAAGGGTCGCCACCACTGGATCTTCCTGGACAAAGCACCCTTGGCTTCTGAAATGGTTTCAGTGTTCAAGTTCTGGTTCTGTCCTGGTCCTTGGGTTCTGGGTGCAGCTGGAGGCCAAAGCGCTCTCCTCTGTGCTTGCTTCAGCTGCACGACTTGTGGTTTGGGTCAGCTGTCTCTGAAAAGCAACTCAGTACCTCATTAAACAGGACAGGACCATTTTCAGCTTGTTCTGCAGTTACAATAGCTCCAACTTTCTGCTAAATATATATATATATATATATATATATATTTTAGAAATTTTGGAAAACTCAGAAAAGTATTAAGTGGAAAGTAAATATCAATTACAGTCTCATTAACCCAATACAAACTGATTAAACATTTGGTTTGTGGGCTGCCTATGTTGTTTTTATGTGTGTGTTTATAAATATTATTTATAGCATTTTAAATTGAATTTAATTTTTATTAAAGTAATACATATATAAATTTAAAAGGTTTTTTGCTAATACTATAAACAGTAAAAGTTACAGTTTCCTGTCTCATCCTTCCCCATTTCCAATTTCACTCCTCAGAAGCAAATGCTTTTAAGTAGTTTAGTGATTTATTTAGTTGTTTTTTTCCCATATTTCTAAATGACATGCTTATACTGCTATTCCTTGATTTTTCTTTAATTATGTATGTTATCTACTGACTTTGTGCTATGGAAAATGAAGATTAAATTCTGTTATATTCCACACCCTCACACAAACCTTCTGCATGACAAAAAATTATGCTATTCTTTAATGATATTTACATCACTATTACTCTATAAATATTATTCAAAATCGATCTTCATAAGGTATACTGATATTTTTTTCTTCAAGTTTTTCTTTTTCTTGAAGTTTAATGATTGCCTTTACTTACTGCCTTCTTAGTTTTCTACATATCTGTCACAAATTTATATCTACATCCTCAAAAGAGCCAAATATTCATTTCACTACCTAAAAACCCATTAGCCATTTGATTAAATACATTTTGGGGGGCACTTTCCCTATTAAAGCCCTCCATATTCATGTTCCAATCTGGACTATATTTCTCAGCATCCAGAATAGACAAGAATACATAAAATCAATAAAAAGAACAAGAAACGAGAGATAACAAGAGCATATTTTAAGAGATAAAAGAAGCATAAAGTCTTATTAACAAAAGAGGAAGGCAATGACCATTAAACATGTGAAAAGCTGGTCCATTTTATGGGTATTGGCAAAATGTAAATGCTTTATGATTCTATGTGTTTAAAAATTTAAATGGTATAATCTTGGGGGGAGTGTATCATAATCTAATAAAGTTGCAGACATGCATACCCTGCAATACAACAATTCACTAGAAGTTACTTGTAGACCCCAAAGTAGCGCGGGTGCACACCCAGTCTGTCCAGAAAGTATCCAACCATGTTCCATGAAAAATAGAGACCATTGCTGAAGAAGGTACAAGATATAAGAAACTTTGTACATAGGACAATTATGTCCCAGTCCCTTTCCAAGTAGGCATCTTGGGACCTCATGCTGTTCTCCCAATCGCCATCAACTGCCTCATTGTATTTTTCTGAATCTCCTTGATGGTCTGAAATCTCTTCCCTTTCAAAGGTGATTATAGTTTTAGGAACAGCCAGAAGTCACAGGGTGCCAAATCTGGGCTGTAGCAGGGCTGAGTTACCTGAGTGATTTGATGTTTTGCCAGAAACCTGTGCATGAAGTGATGCATAAGCAGGCGTGTTGTCAGTGATGAAGCTTCCAATCACCAGCTGCCCACATCTGCAGCCTTCTGAACAATCCCAATAGTTTCCACAGAGGAATGTTCAAGCTTAATGCAAACTTTGATGCAGATTTGTTGCTCTCCTCACTCAGTCATTTTGAATGCGACAGCCACACAGTACACATGCTTACTCAATGGCATCTACTATCCCCACTGACTAGTACAGTGAGGTTGTCATTGTTCACACATGTGCATTCCAGTCTACTCCTCTCAGCTTCCAGGTTACATTGATGTCATTCAAACTATTCTTGTTACATTATAATGGCTGGACCTTTTCTTGATAGACCTCACGTATGTGTGTGTGTGTATACACACATATATATGAATCATATCACTAAAGCAGAGAAATAATAAACTGTCAAAATGCCAATTTCAATATAGTAATTATTCCTGGAACAAAAGTGTTGGGAAGGTGACAAGATAAGAATACACAGGGAACTTTCATTGTATTAGCATTTTCTTTTGAATTAACGTCCTAATTACATTAAATTATATCTCTTTAAAATATAATCTCATAATACACAAAAAATTGGAGCCAAATATTTGTAGGAGAGCATATTATTTGGTATGATTTTGAGTATTAGAAATTGGATGATTTCATTGGCTTTAGGGCCCCCATTGAATGATTCCCTAGAACCAGATAAAAGATCATAGAATATTGCTTCATAGAACAGAAAGGAAAGGGCTAACTATAATACCTGCTTTTTTTCTTCCCTCCAAATTTCTCATAGAGACTAGAGGTACTGTGTTTGGATGGTATTAGGGAATATGTCTCCTGGTTTGGTCAGTAGGTAATGTGAAGCTTCATTTTAAATCAAGGGAACTTCATACCTGCACGTATATGAGATGACAAGTAAATACTTGATAAAATAAATGAGTTTTGAATATGTCTCTCTGCCATTATAACTAGGAAGCACCTTCAGAAAAATCCAGCCTCTATAACCTCAAATCTTGCAGACTTGTGTGGAAACGTTGAAAGCTTTTCCAGATTTACACCCACTTACTGTAGGAGTTTTACTTGCTAATTAAGCTAAGGTACTCTGCCAGTAATATTTATGAACAGAATTTCTGATTCAGTCCCGATGCTCCTGCACATGTTCCATTTCTGGATTGAACTAATCTCTGCAGTGAACTGTCGATGTTCATAATGATAAAAGAACTAGGACAGGTGTACAAGGTAAAAGGTATTTCATCAAGCTCCAGATCCATCACCATTCTAGGGGGTGTTTTGTGTTATTCTGTTTCCCATGGAAAGGAATTTGGTGGAGTTCTGCAGTGTAAACCATGGGTTAAAAAAACAGAGTAGTTGAATTCACTCCCAGCTTTACTAACTTATCGTACACTGGTGTGGTTAAGTAACTCCAAATCTCTCCACTTTACATTCTAAAATGTTAAAAGGTTTACAGCACTCACAAGAGTGTAGTAAGACTTACTAAATGTTTAGAAATTCCTGCTAATAAGCTGTCTTTCTTCCAAAGCATTCTAAGATACTAAAACTAATTAGGTGCTATCTACTTATTAAGTGCTAGGTGATGAATGTTTTTACTGAGTTTTGAAATTCTGGGGAAGAAATTGTGAGGCATAATTATCGTTGGCAGTGAATAGTATACATGATGAATAGCACAAAAAAATTCAAGTCATTACTGCAGCATATTTTAGCTATTCCACTGGCAGAACTGGAAAAAGGTACTGTCAAAACTGAAAGGTATAATCCACATAAAGAAACACTGATACATCTGAACTTTCAGAATGGATTCTCAGGCTGGTTACTCAGAATATCACATGAGTTGAAACCAAGAAAAATGATGTTTTTTATTAGCTAATTTGTATGCAGAAAAGCCAATTTTCAGAACCATAGTCATTCTGCCTTAGGAATATTCCAATGACTCTGAAAGACATATAAAACCTGCCCTTTGGTAGGAAAAAGAATGGTGAAGGACTTGGAAGAGAATGAAATCCCACATTCATGATTACAAAGCTTCCCACCCAGAAACGTCTAGAACTATTACCTAAAGTCTGGAGACAGGCCTGGGCACTGCAGCAACGGTCCTGGCTGCTTTGTCTCCAGGCAACTTCGGTGGCATTACGTGTTAGTTCTCTGCCTGGCCGTGTCAGCACCCGGCCTCCTCTCAGAAGCTGCAAACTTGGTTTCGGAGAGAGCCTTTCCCCTTCCTTTTGTCCAGCTGGGTTTCACCACAGCCAGCCTCACCAATTACGAAAAATAATTGCATTTCAGTGATTGACTATAGCTTCTAGTGAAACCAAAGAATGATTATTCTTTACCAATGCAAAATGCTTTAGAGTTTGGCAAGTGTTTTCATACTCGACTGATACCAAAGTCAGAGACCTAAGACCCCTTTTTATAGCAGTTTTTCCAGATGTAGGTATAATTGTTCCTTTCGAAATGTCTTCTGTATGATGAGAACCATCTGGAGCTTTCCCTGTCTTAGGTTTGTTTCTCAAAACTTTCAGGGGTTGAGAATCTAGAAAACTTGAAGTTTTGTTGAAGACCTGTATTATTTTGATTCCAAATGGATGAAAGGCAATTCTTTAAGGCTTAAGCTCAAAAGGAGAGATGTGTTTGGTTTAAAAATCAAGCTGCAGGCAGGGAGAGGATGTAACTGAGCTCACAGACATCTGGAACTAGGAACTTGAATACCGGTGGGCTGCACCCCCCACCCTCCGCTCTACCTCCTCTCATTTTTGCTTTGCTTTGAGTTTTAATTTCATTCTTTCTTCTTTGGGGCCACTTCTAGATCTGTGCTGACTTAGGTTGTCTCTCATTTCTAATTTCAAAAAAATTGAGAAGGCTTTGCTGTGTCTGGGGTAGGAGTGGGGTGAGAAAAGTAAAAGTCTGTGACCCTCGTGTGAAAATAAGGAGCTCATGGCACGGAGAAGTGCAGCTCACTAAATAAGATGGGTGCCATCTCAGAAGAAATAGTGTTTGGGGCAAACAAAGCAAGAGGTAGCCAGGGTGAAATCTCACTGTGTCCTTTAACATTTATAATTTGTGGATGAGAAAATAGATTTAGAGTGAGGCAGTGATAATTCAAGGTCATGCAGCTTGTTCCTAAGCGAGAAAATTGTGACTTGAGCCTGGACTTCTTATGTCCCAGGTAGTCTTTCTCTAACATACTATTCTGTAATTTAATATTTTGGTTGGCAGCATAAAGCTTGGTGTATCTTGCACGGCACTGTGATGTCTGTACAATTTCTCTGGAGGACCCATTGTTAGAGTGCGAGTAGGACATTAATGTGTGTGATGTTCTACGTTGAGTGAACCTGCATTCAATAAAAGCTGAGTGAACAGCATAATTCCTGTGTCTGACTCTTGTCTATTCCTTGGTGCCATGTTGCTCAGCAGGCAGCTAGCTGAGCAGATGCCTGGTTGACTTATAGGAAAGACTATACTGAGAAACATACACTTGTGACAGAGAGCCAAAAATACTTGAGGAAAAGCACTGACTTCCATAAATACGTGCCCAGGCATTGGATTTCTAGCACATAGCGTAGATATGCATTTTCTTAATTTGCCATCTGATGCCCTACTGCCCTCCATAATGGAGACATCAGTCTACATTCCCTCCAGAAACGTGGGAGAGTTCCATGTCCTCACCAAGCTCAGCATCACCAGCTTTCTCATTTTTCAGACTAATGGGTATAAAGATATGTCACTTTTTAAAAATGTTCATTCCCCTGATTAAAAGTTATTTAAATATGACCTGATATTCTTAACTTTGGATGCCCATTTTGCTAACCTGTTCCTTGCCTCTTTTTTTTTGCCTGTTTTTTCTGTCTTTTTACAAATTTGTACCCTTCCTTTTATATACCAAATACTATTACTCTCTTGGTGGTTTTAGAAATTGCAAATTATTTTTTCCATTTTGTTACTTATCTTTTAACTTTACCCATGATGCCAATTTCATACAGAAATTATTAATTTTGGTATGTTTTACACTTGTCTTCTTTTTTCTTTTTGTTTATGGGTTGTATGCCTGACATTATGTTTAAGAATTACTTCCCCATAACTTACAATTTTTTCCCAAAATTTTCTTTTATGAAGATTATAGATGGGTTTTTCAGTTAGGTCCTTAATCTACCTAGTGTAGTGCCATATGTAAGACAAAGTTTTGTTTTATTTTAATTTTGAGAAAATTTCCCCAATGTAATTTATTTCTTTCCTCACTGATTTGGTGGTGTCACCATTATAGTATATTAACTTTCCAGGTTTGCATGTGCTTGCCTTCCTATTCTTTTCATCGGTCAGTTTTCTTACACTGACATCACGGTATTTTTAAGTCACTCCTCTTTTTCTCTTTTTTATTTAAGATTAATTTAGCGATTCACTGATTCTTATTCTTTTATGTAAATTTACTAAGTTCCTTAAAAATTAGAAATAAATGCTTGAATAATACTGCAGGTGAATATAATTGACCTTCTTACAGTGTTAAGTCGTTTTAACCAAGGACAACACGGCCCTCCCGGTGACTCCTGCTGTATTTTATGTGCTTTATTTGGTATTTAAAATTTTTTCCACATCAGTGTTACCTGCCTAGTTTAAAAAACAAATGTTGTGCATTGCAACTTGATGAGCGTTGTTATTAGACTTAATAATTGAATAATTCCTTTCTGTTTTAAGGCAGATAATATTTCTATAAATGATAGTGAATTTATTTCTTCCGGGTCAAATCTTACCACTCCTCTTCCTCTTTTTCCTTGCTTATACTACTGGCCAATCTCCCAGTGCCATGCTAAGCATTAATGACCATGGCCATACTGATCTTATCGCCAGTCTTAGAAGGAATGTGTTTAAGGTCTGATCAAAATGGTATGTGTCATACATTTTTAGTACATGATTTTTGTGAAGTAAAAGATGTTTCCTTCTAATCTTAGACTGTGCTATAAATTTTTTAAAGTCTTAAATAAATACTGAAATGTATCATCAGCTTTTCTGAATCAAATAACACAATCTTATTTTTTTCCCTTTGGTCTATTTATGTGGTAAATGAAGGAATATATTTTCTATTTTAACTCATTTTGTATTCTTGGGATAAGCCATGCCTGGCATTTATTTATTATGTGTAAGTACATTGTTGGATCCAGTTAGTTAAAATCAAGTTCCTTCAAATGGCTTAACAAGGCTCGATAGTACTTACCCAGCTGTCTCACCCCAATCTATGTCTTGACTTTATTTCCTTCTACTGTCCTTAAGCACTTATATTGTTCCAGTCATTCCAACCTCTTGGCTACTCCTCAACCCACCGGGCACTTTCCCACCTCAATGCCTTTGCCTTTTCAGTTCCTTCTGCCTGGAAAGAACTTTATTCAGATGCACACATACATGCCTCACTCCCTCCTTTTCAGTGAGGCTTATCCCAACATTCCTATTTAAAATTGCAGTCCACCCACTCTGAACATTTTTACCCCCTCTCATTGCTATACTTTACTGTTTTAACTCTATTTCCTGATTTTCTGTAACCTTGATGCTCTGACGTTTATGACTTCCCTGACTGGGGACAGACTGCCCCTCCTGGGTCTAGCCAGTTCTTAGCAAAAACAAAGCACTCACCGAGAGCAAATCTTTCAAGTGTAAATTAACCAACCCAGGACCCACACCATCAACCATCCCCTTTACAAACTCTCACACATCAAGTTAATATTTCCGCTGCCCTGAATCAACCCAGGGCCAGCTCCCCAGCAACTAGGGACAAGCCCCTATGCTCACAGCCCACCAGAGTGATTCAAACTTAGCCAGTCTCAAATGGTTCACCCTGCCCTGCCTTGACTTTCCTACAGAAATTCCAATGAAGGCTATGGTGGCCTGTGCCTTGTCTTGTCCCTTCTGCCTCTGGGTGACCTTGGTGCTTCCCATGTCACCCTGCAGGGCATGCTGGGCTCCTCTCCCCTTTTTAGGGAACTGTGAGTATAAACTTATTTCTTCATGACAATCATTTCTATGTCTATGTCTTACCATACTTGATTAAAGCAAATACAGATTTTATGACATTTAATTCTTATTTCTTATCATTTAGCATATAACACACTTTCCAGTTTACTTATTTATATTGCTTATTAAAAGTCTTTCCCAACTAGAATGTAAATTCCATAAACCAGGGGGTTTTTTTTTGCTTCTCTATCACCATTATCTGAAACAGTTCTTAGCAAATACCGGGCCCTCAATAAATATTTATGAAATGGATAAGTGAAATATTAATAGGTAAATGAAACACTGTATAGTACCAAAATGATGGTTACATGTCATTATAAACTTGTTCTAACCCATAGTATGTGTAATATCATGAACTTTGTGTGATTGAAATGCATCAATATAGGGTTATCAATGGTAACAAATGTATTAATACAACTTGGAGGGGGATGATGATAATGAAGGAGGTGATGCATGTGTGAGGCCAGGGGGTAGATGGGAAGTCTCTGCACCTTCCCCTCAAAGTTTGCTGTGAACTTAAAATGACCTCCAAATAAAGTCTTAATAATAATAATAATAACAACAACAACTTTATGGTATAATTTAGTAATGAAATCTTGCTTGACCTCAATCCTTATAATATTGCTTTTTAAACATAGCCATTCTAATTTGGTTCTCATTTTTCTGGAAGAAATTTATCATTATAATTACAATAGAAAATATTGACTAAATTTATATATAACTATTGACTAAAGAGTTGAGTTTTAAACAATGTACTTAAAGGACTAAGAAAAAGGAGAGAAGACTTAAATAAATAAAATCAGATATAGAAGCTCAGTCTATAAAACACATGCCATAGAAATTTTAAAAAATATATAAGGGACTATTATTAATAATTATATGCCAAGAAATTGGATAACTTAGAAGAAATGGATAACTTTTTAGAAACATGAACCTACCAATGCTGAATCAAGAAGAAATAGAAAGTCTGAATAGACCAACAACAATAAAAGAGATTAAATCAGTAATAAACTGCCAACGTGTAAATTTAGGGTATACAACCTAATCTGTTTACTTGATACATTAGTGAATACCTTCAGCACATCACATATTACCATTTGATTTTCTTATGAGAACATTTAAAACCTATGTCCTTCATTTCTATTTTCACTCCTGAATTGACTTAATCAATTCTCTCCACATTAAATAGTATAATTACTAATAATATTGTTTTCTTTCCAATTCTTAATTCTTATTTTTATTACATTTTATTGTTTAGATTACAATTGCCAAAAAACATTAAAATATTATTAATATTATAGATCTTTCCCTTGATTATAGTTTTAATGGAAAAATCTGGTTTTTCACCTTCAGGTATAATATTACCCATGCATTTGCCAATTTGTTCAATATACATCCTCCTCTTTCTAGTTTATTATTTTTATTTCATGTTTAATGATTTATTATCGATTATTCTATTACAGTTGTCCCAATTTTTCCCCCTTTACTTCCTTCTAGTCAGCACCTCTCATTCTCTCGGGCAGTCCCCCCACCATTGTTCACGTCCACGGGTCGTGTGTGTAGGTTCTCTGGCTACTGCATTTCCTATACTGTACTTTACATCCCCATGGCTATTCTGTAACTACCTATTTTTATATGGACTTGGAGTTAAATTCAAACCATTTCTTTTCTAGCATCTGCTGAGATGATTGTACTCTTAAAATTTTACTAAGTGGTATTAAATATTAACATTATTAGTGTATAACATGTTTGCATTTTTGTAGTTTAGAATAAATTATTTTTGTTACACTGTTGAGTTTTGCTTACTGGTACTTTTAAAGATATTTATATTACTTTCATAAATGAAATCACATAGCAGTTTTTGGTTTTGCCCCTTACTTGTCAGTTTTAGGGTTGGATTACAGATGGATTTGCAGTCTCTTTTTTCTCTGTCAGAGTCAGCCTCACTGAGAAGTTAAGAGTTGAGCAGAGACCTGAAGGAAGTGAGAGAGTGAGCCATAGAGCTATTTGGAGAAAGTGTTGAAGGCATGGGGAACACCCCATGCAGTGCTCTGCACTAACAAATTCCTTCCAGGTGGCAGGCATGGCATTGGATGCAGGGGCTTAAGGAGGGATCAGACATCCACCCTGCCCTTGAGCTGAGCAATGAAAGTGTACTGCTTGCTCTATTATCAATGGCAAGAAAACTACTGCGAAAGATAAGCACATTGTGCTTTGAAGTTTCTAGCCCAGTCTGGAGGCAACCTCTGAGAAGAACTGCTGGAGACAACCTTCTCATGAGCAGGGCTGAGGCAGAACTGAGCAAAGTCCAAAAGGGAAGAAGGGAAAGATGGGTGCGGGCCTGAGAACTGTTAAGTAGCTAAAATGAGCAGGCACTGGGCACTGACTGGATGGAGGAGCCTAGAATAAACCCTACATTTCTGAATTGTATGATTGGGTAAAAGTGGCTACATTCCAGAATGGGTTCCATCACAGATAAGGAATACTGGAGAAGGAGCAGGTTGGGGGAGATCTTACAGAAAACAGGCACATACATCGGGGAATTAGTGTCAAATGAAAGGCATTAGATTCAGGCTCCCAAAGTGCTGTGTGTGTATATAGGCGTGTTTTAAGTCCTTTTCACAAAAAGGAGTGTATATACTTATAATATATTAGATCTGAGACCTGTTTCACCTTGCATTTGACATTTAATATACTATGTGTTTTTCCAATAAATTCTAAATATATCCGGAGGGCTTCTTTATTGATTGAATTTCCTAAGGCATAACTCATTCCCATGAGGTGCTAATAATCTGATAATTTCAGATCTTTAATGCTACAAATATTGGTGAAAGAAGTTAAATAACTTCTTAAAGATTCTATTAGTCATATTTGTCTTTTAACTTTTACGAGAATATGGATTTCTTTCATTAACCTCTCTCACACACACAAACCTTCTTGATGTAGGAAGTCTTCAACAAGGACCTTTTGATGTGGTATCAATCACAAGAGAAATTTACCATATCTAAAGGTATTCCCTCAATCGCACTGCTTGCAGTAGGAAGTAAGTTGCCCCTGATTTTAGAGAGAAGGTTAAATGAAGCCAGAGGCACGTGTTCTATCTCGCTGACCTCCCCCCTAGGCTGTTCTTGGAGTTCTCCCACAGGGCTGAGCCAGTGCTTCTCATTCTAGGAGCCCGCAGATGTAAAAGAAGCAGCCGCCTCTCTCAAGCAAGCAGTGGAGGCCCGGGGAAACTGCCATCCAGTACCTTAGTGGACACCCTGCCCAGGGAGGGGACAGTGAGGCTGAGACTGATGAACCGCATGTCCCCCAAGACAGAGCTCAGCTCCCCAGAGGAGGAGAAATCCAGAGGAAAATGGCAGATACGGTCAACATGACAGAGAGGGGCAGGAATCTGAAGGAGGAACGATGAGATGTAACTGTTGAGGAAGCTGTTCCGTGTGCGGTTGGGAGAACTAATAGCTCGTACAGAAATTCACACTGAGTGACTCTTCGATATCTGCAAATACCTGGGAAGCTATAAGCATGGTTTGGTTTATTTGATTTGGAAATGGGTTACATTCTATGAAGGACTTCCTGATGGGAAACTTCCAGCATTGGTATTCATCACGCAACTGTCACCGATTTGTTTGGATGGGTTTTTGTGTTGTTCCCGCGACTGTTATATAGCATCATTTCTTTCTGGGTGACTTTTGGTGCACCTGATAATATAAAAACATACTCTGAACTCATACTACTGCAGGGAAATTTCGATGAGGATAATTTACACTTATATAGAGTTACTATGTGTCACACACTGATTAATCTCATAAGGGCACTGGAAGGTGGGTATGGTTACAACAATTTTGCAAATTAGAAAGTTGAGCCAATAGAGGATAAGGGAGTTGTCCAAGTGTTGCATATACTATTCTACTGTAAAATACTGGAGTGGAGATTTATTGCCTGGCTATACATATTCTCTGCTTTCTCTTCCCACTTCTTGTATTTCTAAAAGACAAGGTTGAGTGATTTTAAACCTTTTTGCTGGAACATAAAAAGCCTGGGAACTTCAAAGTCAAGACAAGCTGAGAACTTCTAAGATGTTGAAATTGTGACCAACATTATTGGCGGCCAACCCAGCATCTGTTGTTCCCTCCTTTATCATTAGGAAAATTTGGTTTTATTTATCTGTTGACTCGGTGTGGGGGGAGTTCCTGGGAAATAGTGTATACATCTAGTTTTATTTCCTATCCTCCTTTTCAGACAAGAGTTGCCATGTGACCTAGTTCTGAGCAATAGGAAGTTGGTGGGTCCCTGGGGGAGGAGCCTTAAGGAGAATGGAGCAAATTCTGCAGGTGCAAAGCTTTTTGCTTTTTGTTCTTTCCCTCCTTCTTACCTGGAGCATATCTATGATGCTGAAGATGGTGCAACCATTTGGGACAATAAAAAAAATAAGCAAGAACCCTGGCTGGTGTGGCTCAGTGGATTGAGTCACTGGTTTAATTCCCAGGCAGGGCACATGTCTGGGTTGCAGGCCAGGTCCTGGGTTGGGGGCGTGTGAGAGGCAGCTGATCCATGTTTCTCTTGCACATCAATGTTTCCCTCCCTATTTCTCTCCCTCTCTCTAAAAAGATATAACTAAAAATATTTTGTAAAAAATAAACAAGAGACTAAAAGCCATGAGCTAAGGAGAGATAAATGGAAAGTCAGAAAGAAGCCTGGGTGTGGACTTCTTTTTTATGTGGAAAAAATAAAAGCTCTTTTTTACTAGAGACATTTTGTGATGAATAGTATGTTACATAAAGCCAAACCTAATTTTTAACAGATAAACAGATCAAATAGGAAGAAATTTAAAAAATAGAAATTAATATGAGCAAAGCATATCGATAGTCTCATTTGCCTTCATGAAAGCAAAAAATACTTTATATCGATAGTGGTGGGAGTGAGTTCTGGGGAATTACAGCTATGCTTGCTGGTGGGAGTATAATCCAATTCAATGCTGGTAGAGATTGTTTTGAGGAATATGCAGGGAGCTTTTCACAATGTGCATAAGTTTACCACAAGCATTTCCAATTCAAGAAATTTATCCTATGGAAATGTTCAGGATAGGTGTGAAGAGAATAGTATAAAGACCTTTATTATAGTAATAAAAATCTTTCAAAATTGACCAAAAATGGAGTTTATTAAATCAATCACAACAATTTGATCAGTTTAAATGTATTCTAGAATATATATAAATATATAAATCAGATAAAATTGCTACTACTGTGACTCAACATACAAAAAGTCCAGGATATAGATGGTTTATATCACCAATAATGCACATACATACACAACTGTATCATATATGTAATTTGTAAAGAACTCAGTTATACTACATACAACTTCTTTTTTAAAACTAAATACAATACCCTGCCATTTTAGTACTTTCACATTTACCACATTCTTTCTTAATAGCCTTTCATGCAAAGAAGCTTTTACAGTGCTTTTTGTAATCTAATCTAATGTCTTTTTCTTTGTGTTTGTTTCACTAATTTTAATTTTACTTCCTCCTCCCCATCCTGAGGTTAGATTTGTATTTTAATCTTTTTCAAAGTTTGTTTCTTGACCCTTTAACCCTTTGTATCTCTAGAATATAGAGTATGATGCAAAGCAAAAATTAAACTTTAACAAATTCACATATTAACCAATTTTCCTTGCATAATTGACGGAATAAAATATACTTTTGTACAAGTCTTGCTATGGGCATATGTTAAATTGGTCATTCATCTGAAAATCAGAAATCTGAGTTGGTTAAATAACCTTCTCGTGTTTCTGCTAGGGGACTTCAGCCAGCTTTATCCCTGGTCAGCATCCTCCATCCACATTTGTAAGATAAAAGCATCCCTGATATTTTTATCTGTCACTGTTATATATGATAGAATACCAAATAGCTGTGTTTGACTAGAACTGCCAAATCAAGATAATGGATGGCGTATTTGGACAGGTGAAATTGTGCAAAGACTTCCTGTCTCCCCAGGAACTACTTTTATTAACTTCATTCTGAAGCTGAAGGGATGTATCAGAAGGGTGAATGGAAAATTATCGGAGCGGAAAGAACAAGAGAAGGTAGGCTGGGGGAAAAAAATAAAGACATATTCCCAAGGATGCCTTTGATCTTTGAGAAGCTTAAGTGTCCTTTGGATCAGAGAACTGCAGGACAAGGATTGACAACCCAGCCACCACTGATACAAGACCAACTGGACTACTTCAGGGATATTCAGAGCTGCCTCGACTTCCTATTCAGGAAAACCTCCCCATTAAAAAGTGGTATTTTCATTTTCATTTTTCTGTTCATTTCCAACCTCAAGGCTCTTTAACTTTTGACTCCTGTGTAGTCACAATTCTCCCTCTGGCCACAGAGGTCACCCGCACAAGCATGAGGTGACATGATGAGACACCATTTAGAAGTCATCTTTCTAATTGAGAGTCCTGTCATAGTCCCAGGAAGCCCGGCATCACACGGTGTGAGGGAGGAGATGCTTTTGAAGTGGCTGAAAGGTCATTTCTCCCCAGACAAGGATTTCTGAAACTGCAGTCTGGGAAGAAAATGGCTTCGTGCCAATTCTAATAATACAGTCAGACTCAGGGTGCAGCCTCAGACGTCCGCAAGAGAGAAAGGGAAAAATGTACTTTTGATGACTGTTCTTTTCTCCTTTTACCTTATTATTTTATTCTACTTGGGAACTGTAAAAATTCTTTATAACCAACAAGGGAGAAAATGGTAAATATAGAGGATCGTCATTTTTCACTGGGGTTTATAAATTTTGCTAACTTCAAAGTTAAATTATTAAATTTTAGATTACAAAAAATAACCAAAATAATTACATCTGCAGTGTGCAGGCAGCGTTTTTAAAGGTACTAAATTTCAGGTCAAATGGTATTTTCTCTAAGCACTACCGTACCTGGAAGAACACAGAATAAATAAGCTATGGTTCTTGCCCTCTCAAATATTTCAGTCTGATAGTTGAAAGGAATAAAGCTAAATCGAGTATTTTGTATTTCAGTTCAATATAAATGTTCTCATTGTTTCAGAGTATCAGCCAAGGACCCCAACATGAGAATAACGGGGGCTGAGCACCCCACATTATAAAGTGAGGTACAAGACCATCTCTGCAGGGCTTGTAAATGAGGAAAGTCAGAAGCCAGTTATACCAGTATTTGGAAAATCGGTCCCTTCTATAAAAGTTAAACAAAGACTTACCCTCAGACCCAACAACTCCTCCCCTAAGTATTTAGCCCAAAGAAATGAACACATATGCCCATACAAAGACTTGTACACAATGCTCATAGCAGCTTTACTTATTAGTAGCCACAAAGTGAAAATAAATAGCCATCAGCATGTGAAAAGATAAACAAATGGTGGTATATTAGTAAATAGAACACTCCTCAGTAATGAAAAATGAACAAATTGCTGAAAAAAAATGCAACAAGACATAACGGTTCTGTTGATTTTAAACAAAGCCAGCCACGTATTCCTGAACAGGTCTGTTCAGAAACAACAAGAACTGTGGTCAGGAACACGCGGCCACGGCACGCCATAGCAGGCCTGTTAAAGCAAAGGCGAGGGAAGTCTCTCGCAGAGAGGAGGAGGAAGCTGAGAGGGCGCTTTGCAATCAATGCAGGGCACGAGAGCCCCCCTTTGGCTTCCCTACTTCATTTGAAATATAGCTTCTGTTTACTAATTTTTTAAAGTCACATGAACATTATGTGAAAGGAAAAAAGGCAGACTCAAAAGAATATATACCCTATGGTTTCATGTATATGAAATTCTAGAATGGGTACAACTAATCAATAATACAGCTTATCAAAATAGATAAGCAGTTGCCTGGAACCAATTGATGGGGGGAGGTGGATTGAAGATTAATTACAAAGAAGCATGAGGGAACTTTTTAAAATGTGAAAACCTTCTACACCTTGCCTGTGGTGGTGGTAGCAAGGCTAGTTACCCAACCCTTTAAATGAGTGCCTTGTATCATATGTAAAATACATCTCAATACAGTTGCAATGTAAAAGAGCCAGTTGCGCCAATATTAGTTCTCCCAATTATATGATGAAAATATTAAGAATCCACTAGGAATTTTTTTTTTAAGTAGAAGATTTCATCATAGAGAAACGGTGCTGAGGGAGGGGAGGCGAAGTGTTCCTTCCTACCAAAAGTTATCAGGGACTTTAAAAGAACCACTCAGATAACCTGACATATGTTCCCTAGAAATTGTGGAATAAGGAGCTGGTACCTTATGATCTGGTACCTTAGTTTGGAAGAATGGATAGAGTGTCTCCCTGAGCTTCAGAATGAGGTGGTAGAAGTGGCCGGGAGGGCCTGCACTTCCAGAGTTTGGTGGGTCTAGGACTTACTTTTGTTTCCTAAAGATGGGTTGTGGACTGCACAGAAAGGAGCTAGACTTGGGTTGTCGTAAAAATGATTCAGGACCTACTGAGTACTGAGCCATAAGAAGTCAGTGGTGGCTGGGGCGAGGGATGGCATTGAGTAGTTATCTAGTTAAGGCCACTGTGAGTGGAAGATCCTGAGAGCTGTGAGATCATCTAAGAACCTACTCAGGTGCCCAAGAAGAGATGTAGAGTTCGTGTTTGGGACATTGACTTTTCTCAGAAGGCATTAAATTATAAACCCCACAAGTGATTCAGTTGCCTCCTATCTCTTCTTCCACCAACCTTGCCATCACTGAAGAGCCAAGGCTGGTACCATCTGGGGAGGAAAGGAGAAGAGAAGAGAGAGCTCAGAAGTTGAGACTCACTCCTCAGTCTCAGAATTAGATAGGAGGGTGGAGAAGTTGAATAAGAAGTTGCAACTTTGATATGAGAAGGCATTAGGATTTTCTTAATACCTTAAAAATGAAATTAATATAAGAGATCACTGGAACAGCTAATGGAATCCAACTAGTTCCCTATCAGAATGTTGGAGGAAAATGAGCTCACAGGGTTAATTGACCAGGGCAGGGGTGAAAAATCATAAATGATGGCTTTCTAGTTGCATCCTCAGTGCCCTGTTCATTGACTAAAATGGTTAAAATATAACTTCAAAGTAATATTAAAGGTGATTACTTCTGGGAAAAAATGTTGTCTGACTAGCTTTCGACCTTTCCCAACTATTATAAAAAATATTCATGTGGTCAGTGTAAGTCTTCAGGCCATAAACGTAAACTATTTTTCTGCATCTAAACTCCATTTGTGATGATTATGGAGGCTTGATCTTGCCAATTTAATGTACTAAGGGAGGGATTTAAGGGTAACTAAAAGTATCTGGGGAGGCTATCCAAGAGAGAGTGGATCTTAGGTATTGTCAGGAATTAGGTGTGGGCATACCAGAATTTACCCTGATAGCCTCTAGTAAAATCAGATGCCACCCATGGCTGATCAGTCTTGTAGCACCTCATGGTTTTGGGTTGTGTGGTCCACACAGGCTAAGCTCACTCTCAGCTTACATTTGATACAGACAGTTGAGCCCAACAGATAAATGGATACTATAAGAACTTTCTTGTCAACTTCCCTTATTAAGATGTTAGGAAGCCCCACCAAGTCAGATGATGATGCCCATGAAAATGATTTTGAACTAGACAGCACTCTGAAAGATAATTATTAACTTGAAAAGCATTTTACTCTCAAGAATTAAAAATTAAACCCTGGGTCCTTCTTATATTTTTACTTGGAGTTTTGTTTATTTTAGTTCTACAAAGATGACCTCAGTGAGGCCTGAAAAAATATGTGAAGGGATTTTTTTTTCCAAAATTGGAAAATGAGCCTCCCTCTGCCCTTTTAGAACAGTCACTGTTGGCTAAATGTCACCCCCATTTCTCTCCCACTCCTGCCCCAGCCAGACCAGGACACGCTGGTACCGAACAGTGGTTCCTGTGGCCCCTGAATGGTCTGGCCAACACAGGCTTCCAGCCAAAGTGAATAGTGGAACTGTCAGCCAGCACGCACGGTGCCATTTCCTCCTGCCAGCTGTGAACAGCTTGTCAAGGCTGAGCAGGGCAGGCTGGCTTTCGGAGCTAGACAGTGACATCAATATGCCAATAGTTCCCCGCTTCCCTTCACCTGCCGTCAGAAGCCGCGTTAGCAGCACGGCCTTGTGCAGCAAGAGCCTTAGGGTTCACCCTGAATTCTCCTCCCTTTCCTCCCACCTTCCTTCAGGGACCCATGTTCCTGGAAGCTGAAATTCACAGCAGCTTAAATCACCATCTGCTCAAACATGTTGACTTTAGCTGCCCTTAATCTTCCCCCTCTCCCCTCCCCCCTCCATCCCTCCACCCCTACCTTGCTCCCTCTCTGTCTATTTCCTAGTTCGGGTGTGTATGAAAAATAAATGGCACTAGGTACAATGTGAGCCAGGGATGATACCTTTGGCAGGGACTAGTCCAGGTCTGTCTCTGTTTCTCACATAAATATGAGATATATGTATTCATAATGTACATAATGTATATATTTTATATGATAATAAATAGTTCATGTCCATAATTATATTTTATTATTTATATAGTCATATGAGTCCATATTAGCCCACTAGTACTATTAAATTATAAGAATATATAAATTTATATAGAATTTATAAGTTATATTCTGATAGATAACATATGAGATGACTATATAATACATTGTAAAGATATAGTAATTAAAATATACTAGATAGTAACAGCAGGGACAATTACAACTGCAACAGCTCTAACAATAGTAGTGATTGTAATCACAATAATAATAATAATAAATAAATAATAATAATAAATTTGACTTCAGGTAATCTTCCCACTAAGAGATTTACATGAATTATGTCACCTAATCCTTACGACAATCCTATGAAGAAGTAGTATTTTCCTTATTTATATAATTGAAGAAACCAAAGTTTAGAAATATAAAATAACTCTGTCAAGGTCACCCAACTTGTAAGTGGTGTTAGGTTAAAGTACAAACCCTTTTGACTAACGAACTCTAAAGTCTCCTGCTCTTACTAAATTAGGTCAACTTCAGTGGGGTCATTCTATTGCCTGTCTGCCATTTTCCTCTCATGTTGGAAAGGTTGGATTTATTTTTGGTCATTTGTCTCCAAGATCTTCCAAAGTCACAGGAAAGAAAATACTCCTTGCTAAGAAACGCATAAATTTTATTCTTTTCCATAAAATGAAGTCCACTTAGAGAAATGTAGTCAAATATTTTTGTCTAATATAACCTTCTGGAGTATAATAACAAAAGAAATCATTTTGAAAGACAGAAAAAGTGGTAGGCCATTCATAAAAATTCTTTTTTTTTTTGACTTTTTAAAAATTGTTCAAGTACAGTTGTCCCCTTTAAAATTCTTGGGCTGTTGTGGTATTGCAATATTTACCTTTCCAAATAATTCTAATGCACACAGAGCATCTCATGCAAATGACCATTCCAAGCCAATAGCACCCAGGAACAGCGAGTACCCATACTTCAAATGACCACTTAAAGAGGAAGAGGGGCAAATGACTACCTTATTTAGATGCCAGTTATCTCCTTTTGCTTATTTTAAGAAATATAATGACATCATAAGGTGACATATCAATAGTAGTTGCCATAGTTTTGCTAATTTTTTATTGGATCATTTGATTATCATCCATTTTAAAGAGTCATTTACACATTTTCTTATATAGCATGCTTGCAAGACATCTATTATTTCTTTACTAACTTTAAAAAATACCTCTTGACATGCAAAAGGTTTAAATATAGTATGTGTAAATACCTCTATTATGTGCTTTGAAATAGTTTCTGGATTTCTTGTCATGTTTCAAATGGCCTGCATCACGAGTTTGTTGCTATCTTGATTTTCTTCTAAAAATTGATTATTTGACATTTTCTATATTCAATTAATTAAGTCTCTGGAATTCACTTTAATATATGATATACAAAAAAAGACTAATATTCTTCTAGATGTATTTCCAGGTGTGTCAGCACTAATTATTAAATACTCTCTTCCTAATGATTTGGAATACTACTTTTGATGTATATTAAATGATTAGAATACCATTATCATTTTTCTATTATTTTGTATTTTTGCATTTACTCAATTTTATATTAATACTAGCTTAATTTGATAATAGTAGATTCTGATCATTGATATATCAAATTTCCTATCACAATTACTTTTAATTATTTCTTTAGCTATTTCTGGGCCTTCATTCTATATAAGTTTAAAAATCATTTTTCTAATTAACAATAACCTATTGAGATTCTAATTGCAATTGTATTATACTTACATATTAATTATGAAAGACTGACATTTTTATGGGATTAAGTTTTGCCATACAAAAGTCTTAAATATATTCCCACTTGCTCAGAACTTATGTGTTCTTGAATATTTTATATTTTTCATTATGTGTCCTGCTCCATTTTATTAAATTCATTCCTAAATGTTTTGCTTTTGTTGCTATACTGATGAAATATTTTCTCATTTCAATTCACTGTTAATTTTCTAATATTTCTCTTATATCAGGCCAACATACTAAAATATCTTATTAATTCTAATGCATTTATTCTACCAAAGTCTTTTGAGGTCTTGATATATATGTTCAGATCTTCAGAAAAAGGTATAATTTTACTTTTCAATGTTAACACTAGCCATGTAAATTCTTATTTTATTAGACCTCTAAAGCAATGATGAATATTGATGGCAACAAGATCATATATATCTAATTCCTGATCTTAATTTAAATGTTACCACTTTTGCTTTTTATTTAAGTAGTCTTTATAGAATACAATTTTTGTCCTAGTTATCATTTTTAAGATTGGCTGTTAATTTTTATTAAATATATTTTAACATTTTTATTTGATATATGAATTAGAGATTTCTGGGTTTTGAATTATTTTGACATTCTTGTTAAAAATCTATGTGGTTAGAGTATATTATATATTTTTATATATATATAGATTCTATTTGCTAAAATTTTAATATGACTTTTTGTATCTATTTGGTAGAATCTATTAATTTGATATTTTTATAGTTTAAAAGCAGTCAATTATGAGAAATTTCATATAGCTAAATTAATATATTCATACATGAGATGGGTCTATAATTTTCATCTTCTCTGCATATAGGGACAAAAGTCACCCAGGTCCCACAAAACAAATAAGGAGCTACCTTTCTCTCTAGTCAGTGATTTTTTTAGTACTATTGTAATTATTTTACTTTATGTTATGTTTTATTGTATTTTTGAACAGGTAATGAATAGTATAGAGTACTCAAAACATACCAAGAATGAAATATAAAAAGTAACTTTCCCCTGAACAACCACTATGATACATTTTTTGTGTTTTTATTTTTTTCCAAGGAATAATTGGTAAACAGGAAAGTAGGGTTTCTGGCACATCCACCATTTGGCACTTTAATTTTTCCCACTTAAATTTTTTGTGTGTGTATAGAATGACTTCATTCATTTTATTGCCTGCATAATATTTCAATATATGGATATACCAAAATTGATTTATCTAGTCCCATATTGCTGAAAATTTGTGTGGCTGCTAAACTCTCACTGTTTTTACCATGTAGCATTCCATATCTTTGTCTAAATGGCATTTTTTACACAGGAGAGAGCAGGTGAAGAGTAAATTCTTAGAAGTGGAATTGTCATATCAAAGTACACGGCACTTTAAATGTGGAATGGCTAGTTATGAATAGATCTTGGGTCATAAATAAGATCTTCATTTTCTGTCTAAAGTGCTATTTCAGACTTGAAAAATAGAGTTTTCCCTGATGAAATTAGACTCTTTCCTGCGACAAGAAATCAAGGCTGGTATGTTCCTGAGGTTGAGAAAGGATCCCTCTTAAGGCACACTTTTCTCCCTTTGGCTCCTTACTATGTTAGTAAGATGAGAAAAAAAGGCAGAAGCCACACTCAGCGGATGCCGGTAGGGGTTGTGTGGGTGGACCGGAGAAGGCCTTATTCTCTTCAGGTACCAAAACTTACAAACTGGTGAGAGGGTTGGTGCTTCTGTGCAAATGAGTGGTTTGTGCCCAACAGAGGGGATCACGTTCAGAGTATTCAAATCTGAACGAAGGACCACAGGAACCAAAGGTGATTATTGATGGTGTTTCATCAATAAATTTCACCATTCTGAAATTAGCTCTAAGAATGGAGTTGGTTATCAGTTTGTTTTATTTTTTTTAGCTTTCTCTCATATCTTCCCTCTAAAAAACTCTCGTTATTTCTGTTCTAAGTGTGACTATTTAGTGAAAATTTTCTGATGGGAGCAGACCCATCTGTTTCTTGATGGGTTTGCTTCAGAACACCACTTTTTTTCCCCCTGTTATTTCTTAACAGAAGCAGAGACACTTCACTTGGGCTTTGCCATGGCTTCTGTGAGTGGGTTGACATACTTTGTGCCAACTGCCAGAAGTTGTTTTTCTTTTTCCCTTTTCCTTCTTCTTTGTTTTCCCCTAGCAGTGCAGCAATAATCTTAATGTGTCTGCTACTGTGTTGTAATAGTCAATTTAGGCTGACTATTAAAATAAAATAGTACACCATAAAACTACTGCATAGATAAGCGCTCTCCAAATGGTAGATCCCAAGGAGATGGTGTTCATTTCAAGGGGCAACAAGGGCACAGAGTTTTACAGAGGAGGGCGGATAGTCTGACTGTCCCGTGCCATTGCCCCCAGGTTCAGTTTGTTACTTTTCGTGCTGGTTTCTGTTTGCTGAGCTACCTCACTCATGTGTGAACCAAAAAGGATAGTCTGACTGTCCCGTGCCATTGCCCCCAGGTTCAGTTTGTTACTTTTCGTGCTGGTTTCTGTTTGCTGAGCTACCTCACTCATGTGTGAACCAAAAATCACCGACACTTGTTAAAAGAGGAAGAAAGACTTTATTCAAGACTGGTCACAGGGGTGTTGCAATAGAGCAGAGAAGTTGTGTTAAATTCTGAATAGAACAATGACATCTGGGTCTTTACAGCCAAGAAACAGGGTAAAGGGGATCAGTGGATGGAAAATTACCAGGAGGAGACATCAAGGATTTAAGGGTATCCCTGCTCACTGACCAAATGGGATTCTTGCTAAAGACAGGCCAAGGACTCAGACATCAAAGGTGGGGGATTAATAAAGAAACATTGATCAGATATCAAGGATGAGGGAAGACATAGCACATTTTTTTTTTTTTTTGCTAAAACTGTGCTAGACAAGCTGAAGATTGGACAGGGGCCAAGGTCAAGGCCTAGCTGAAAAAAGAACTCAGAAGAACATGACTCAAATTTGGTCAAGAAAAGTCTTTCTCACAGGGTGGACACTAATGAGATATTGTAAACCTAGTATCTTGTACATAGTCTCCTATATCCCAGATCAGTCCTGTGCAGAAAGGACTGGAGAGAAAAATCCCACAGGACATCCCCAGGTTTTGCACGCCCCTGGGTAGAGCCCAAGGACTGCCTTAATGTTACATGAGCCTAGGAGAAATAGCACCCTCCTCCCTTCGCTGGTTCTAATGAACTGGCCAAGTAAGAATGAAGCTTAAGCCAGATTGGGAATAGGTGGTGTTTTCAACCCCTTCAAGACCTCTTTTAAAAGATCATATTTATTTACTTTTAGAGAGAAGGAAAGGGAGGGAAAGAGAGAGGGAGACAAATATCGATGTGTGAGAGAACATGTATTGGTTGCCTCTCACACGTACCCCGACCAGGGACCAGGCCCGCAACCCAGGCCTGTGGCCTGACTGGGAATCAAACTGGTGACCTTTTGCCTTGCAGGACAATGTGCAACTGAGTGAGCCACACTGGTCGGGGCTACAAGTCATATTTGGATTCCACTTTTACAAGGTCTCTCTTTGACCTCAAGTTGCTTTCTGATTTCTCCCCAAATTTTAAATTTTTCTGCTTCTGCCATTAATTTATATATATATATATTTTTCCACAATCTCTTTTTCCTCCAAAATGACAATTTTTGCACATAAGAACTCCCTGGATATAATGCTTGACCACATGATATGTCCAATGGAGTATTATGGTAATATCAAGGAAACAGCTTAGGTCCCAGGAAAAGGGAGGGCTTTTGAGCTCCTATAAATCATATCATATAGGTTGTTGCCTGCTTTGTGAATTTACAAAATAGACCTTGACCCTAGATTATTGCAGGTTTTATCTCAAAAAAAATTAGGCACATGGGAACCTTCAGGAAAGATCATTTTACACCCCAGTCCTTGCTCTTTCTCCAAAGTCCTGGCTCAGATAATTCCATATCAAGTGTGAATGGAAATAGACAGAAATCTGGAAAGAACCAGACAAGCTCACACTTACCAAGTCTGAAATTAACTGGCTAGAGACTTTTTTATCAGAAAGAATATTTTTCTAAATTTAAGTCTGCAGTCTCTCAATTTTAAATTTTATCAGTATGCAAGACTTTGCATTGAGTAAATCTATAAGCCAGACTTGGGAAGATCTGATAGAGCTTACGTATGTGAACTTATGTTGATTTATGTGTAGCTATATTTGTGCTCAATGAGTAAATGTTAACTATAAATCTGAAAATAGGTCCTGGCACTGAGGAGTAGCTTTGCATGTGTTCACTACTTGCATCTTAAGAATATACCCTTCTTTGAGAGATTGATAACGCTCAGAGCTGAGGTGCCTGAACATCTATGCACAAGTCTGTTTTTTCAACTCACTCTCTATGAATAGTTCTGTTTGCTTTGGTCCCTTTGAGAGTAGAGAACTTGAAAGTTCAACATAAAGTGAGAAAAAGCTTAAAATGTCAGTACTACAGTTGGAGTGAGGATGAGAACCTGGAAGCAACCCAGAAGATTTCCACTAGCTAATGGTGAGACCTCCAATGCCCCTATGGGCTGTGGATAACTCCTATTGTCTACATAAGGCATGTTGTCTAATCCATGCTCTCCTGAGAGACTAGCAATTAGCAGTTGCCAAATAGATGCTTTCAGACTGCTTTGTTTCCTTTAATCACAATAAAATGAAAATGGTGCAGAAATCAAAGAGCAGAGGACAGTCCAAGGCTTTCCCTTGGCTTTTATTTCCTATTAAATGCAATGAGAATCAATATCCATATATTAGTTGTTCTGCCTCCAGCACTAGACTTTGAGGTGGGGGATGGGGAGAATCTTCAATTCTCTAGTTGGTCCTAAAGCCCAGGGCTGGCACTTCCCACTCAGTGATCAGGAACAGATACTGGGACTGTTCCCATGGCTGCCTACAGATCCCTGCAGTCATCAATTCTAGCAGAAGGGAGGGCCTGTTTCTAGTAGAAATTATAGGGACTACAATAAAGTAGAATTGTAACTTCCTTTCCTGTATTTAAATATCATTCCCTAATTTCTCAAAAAGCTCAAACAAATAGAGGAGTACTGTGCAAACAGACTTTAATCAAGGTATTTGCTGATGTTATGCAACTCCTTCAAGAATGATATGCAGGCTATATCTCAAAAAAATGGCACAGTGACAATGGCATAATTCATGCTGAGAATAAGGAAGCAAAACATTAATCCCATCCGTTCCCAAGAGGGAAAAACATTGCCTGGAGATCCAAATGCCTCAAGCACCTCCTACGGGATTCCCCCCACCCCCTATCCCCTCACCACAGATGTTCCAGAAAAAAAGAAATGTTACCAAGTCTGTGTTTGGTCTGGATTCACATAGACTATTAGAAGATGAAAGAGAAAATAATCACCAAATATATCAATGAAATAAAAATCTAGGACCTATGAAGAATGGTAAAACTTACTATGATTTCATAATTACAAAAACAGTTCACTTTTCCTTCTCATATCTAGTATCTTTATAGGAAGAAGATATATATAGATTGGTGATTTTGAAACTAAAGGAAATCAGTTGAAAAAAGAGAAGGTCTCGGAGGCTGAAAAGTGGTATGATATGCTTTGCCCTGCCTACTACGGGCCCTGGTAGATCTAGGCCATGAGAAAAACCAAGGCTACTTCAATTCGGTGGGCTCAACTTCTTTATTTGTTATAGACCTCCACTCTGTCCCTGCCTGCTGTCCTCCCTCAGCCCATCCTCCATTCTATTCAGGGTCCAGACTCTCCTCCTTTTGTGTTTTTAAACCCCCAAATTCTCCTACCCATCTCTTTCTCAAACAACTGAATTAGACAGGCAATGAGGCCTCCCATTTTGACATATGACAGACATTGTTGATAGCTTCTCTTGAGATGGAGGATAGGAGTCCTTCTTACTATGATTTTCCTTTTACTGACCCTTAAGCACAAAAGGCTTTTCTAAGGAAAGTCCTGCATATTCATTTTTATGGGACTTCAGAATTTCACAGAGGATGAGGTATCTTCTTGTAGGGGAAAAATGTCCATGCTTTAATGTGGGTGATTTTTCTGGCACCATCCTCAGCAATAGAAAGTAAAGATGTCTTTTTCTCCAAACGAATTCACTAATTAACATATCAATCATTGTTCAGACATGAAACAGAATTTATCCCAGACAGTTGGACGAGAAACATTAACGACAAGACTACTTACAAAAGTGTGGACAGAAATAAAAACTAACACTATGATGAGGCTATCATACCAGAAAGCTACAACTACCAGTAGGATGGAAGTAAAAAGGGCAGAAGACAGTATTACTAGAGCCCAATGAGAGTGGGGGCCAGGGAGGAAGTGCCAGTGGGTTGCCATCATGAAGGAACAAAGCTGCTGCCTGAGACACTCTGTGAGAGCAGGAAAGGGATGGAGAGCAAATACCCAAGCTCTTCCTACTGCTGCCATTCCGTTTCCTGCTACTGTCTCTACTGATGGAATCAACTATGGGCCCGCGATGGAGGGGTCCATTTGTTCTTTCATCCAGTGTACCAACCAAGGCAAAAAGGATGGGGTCCTGGATTAGGAAGCAGGGGGACAATTAGAAAGTAGCCAGCACAACTAGCTAACTCAACAACAGCCAAAAAATCTATCTGTAGTGTGATAATTTGTTACATCTCTTTTTCTCTCTCGTCTAAAAACAGCTTTTTGTTTTTGTTGTTAAATTACAGTGAATTTAAGTCAGCAAAGTCCATCAATCATCTATTTGGTGAGTATTTCTTTATAGGCAAGCCTAGAAGCAAAGCATCGTAGATAGTGCCTCTGTTGGTAGAGAGCCTGAGGCCAGTAGATGTAAGTGAAAAAAAAAAAAGATTTTTACAAAATCTTGATTATTTTATGTTTCTTTAAAAAAAAGAGCAAATTCTATGGAAGCTTAAAAAGTAGAAACAATTGCCTTAGTTTGATAGGGATGTAGATCATTTTAATGGGTAAGTAAGAGTTTTTAAAGACTTTGATGTGTGCACATGTTTCTGAATGGCAGGTTATGGAATAATAGAAAGAACTTTCCTAGAAGAGATCAAAGAGATGCAGAAATACAGGTTAGGGCAAAAGTAGAGTTACCATTGTGAGTATTTGAAACACAGAGTTTATTCTTGTATTGTTATTTATAAATTATAGTATTATTTTTCATGCAAACCACTAGAAAGATGAGCCTGGGAGGTTCACTTTGACTAGATCATGGGAAGTAGAGAAACCAAGGTAGTAATTTCAAAAAGAAAGATAATTGTAGTCAAAATTAATGAAATCCATTTTATCTGAGTCTTGAGCTTTCCTTGCCATTTCTATCCCCTACTACAAAAGAAGTCAGGCAGGTCGAAATCTACACTAATTCTAGTAAGTCTACACTAATCTATACTAATAGAAAGCGAGCACCATGAGAAAAATTAGAGAAGGCAAATTCAGGCTAATAGAAAGAAACATTGCTCCTAACCAGCCTTACAAATGCAACAGATGCCTTGAAAACAGTAATTGGAATCTTCAAAGCAGAAGGGCAATCCACCGATAAAGAGTGAGGCAGAGATCCTTTCTTCCCTTGAGCAGTTGAAGACGTAGTGTTTTGGATTCCTTCCAACTTTGAGTCTCTATGTCACAGAATGAGGTATAAATTATGGTAGCAAAATTTTAATATCTGAACACTTTTATAACCCCAAAAAGGGGATAATAAGTCAGAGAAAATAGGCATGAACAATTTTTATTTATTTATTTACTGACTTTTACTGAAGAAATTTCAGGACTGAATGCAAAATAGAAGGGTATAGAGGTCTGAGGAAGGATGACATCTAAAACAAGAAAATCTGAATAAGAATCGTCTTCTCTCTCCACTTATAAGTTTGATGAGGTTGGAGAAGATAGATATCTATTAGCCTCCTCTACCCCTTGTGTAAGGCAAGATTATAATCACATTCTCATAGGATTTGGGGAGGAATTCAAAGAAATGATGTATGTAAATTTTCTGCGATGTGATAGTTTTAAAATAAATGTTAGTTTCCAGCACTGTTAATTTTTAAAGACCTTTGGACACCAATTTTCTATTTTAAATAATAAAGCAAAACTATAAATTTAATAAGAAAGTCTATAGCATTATTTCTTTTATAAATGAGTTCATAGGACTATTTTCAGTTAAAAGTAGAAGTGATATGCAATAGGAATTTGAGACTGTCTAGTCAATATGTGACTATTTTCAACAGCTCGCAAAATACAGCTGGCTCAGTCTATCACACCTTCTTAGTGTCTCAGTGATGAAAAACCCACTTAGCCTCTTCACCTGGTTTAGCCTTGAAATCTGCCAGTTGACTTGGTAATTAAGACTTCCAATGTTTGCTAAGAAAAAAGACATTCTGTACATCTGCTCTTGACATTCCAACTAGTAATGATTTGGCTTTCTTAAGTTTCAAGAAAAACAATTTCTATTTTAATGAGTCGATTTTGAAAACTCAGAGAAATATGCCGGAGCTAATGCATAAGTACAGGAAAATGTGATTTTGATTTTCCAGTTTTCCCAAAAATACAAAACCAAAAACAAACCTAATTAACCAAGCAATCAATCAAACAAACAAACAAACACAGTTTTGTTAAAAAAATAATACAACTGGAGAAAGCAAAATTCAAGTTTCCCATAGTCTAATTCTAAGATTTGATTGCCGATATTGTTCCTGGAATTATAACACAGCAATTTTTATTTTGAGTGATGCTGAATTAACCAAAGGAAAGGAGCTATTCCATTTGCTACTGCTATATAAAAAAATCACCCCCAAACTTAGTAGCTTAAAACAAATAAAAATCACTTATTTTGATTATGAATCCACAATATGGAGAGGCATTTGTGGGGATCACGTGTCTCAGCTGTATTCAGTCTTAGCTAAGAAGTCTTGAGTGGAGGTTGAGAGAGTAGGGCCATGTGAATGTCAAGAGGCTGGTGGGTGTGGATTGCAGGTAGTAAAGTATTAAATTTTACATGAAAGGAAAAGCCAACAGTATCCACGGGGTAAAGGAGGATGAAGCAGTGACTGGGAGCATAGACTTTACAGTCAAATTCCAGCCCTAGTACCAATATGATGTTGAATGAAACTCTCTGAGCCTCAATCCTCTCATCTATAAAATGGGATAACAACATTTCCTCTATTGAGCAGAGTAGGCATGGACACATATACCATGAATAGCACACCCTTCATTACAGCAGTGGAATGTCAGAACACAAAGCCCTCAGTGCACAGGCCCTGGGTTGAATGCCCCATGATGAGTATTCCACAGAAAGGACTCATCCTTCACAATGCTTTACATATCAACAGATCAGGTGCGTGTGTAACATGGAGCCTCAGGAAGATGACCTTGTTGGAAAGAAGGAGTCAGGAGAGCTCACCATCTGTTCATTATGATGAACCAGTTCCTTGCTAAACTACTGAATAACAGGTATAAACAGGAACCCAAGGTTCTCCATATTTGTCTCTATTTAATCTTCTTCATAAGATTACTGTAGCCCTGGCTAGTGTGGCTCAGTGGATTGAGTGCCAGCCTGTGAACCAGAGGGTCACCGGTTCAATTCCCAGTCAGAGCATATGCCTGGGTTGAGGCCAGGACCCCAGTAGGGGACAGCAGGAAGCAACCACACATTGATGTTTCTCTTCCTCTCTTTCTCCTTCCCTTCTCCTCTCTCTAAAACTAAATAAATAAAATCTTTTAAAAAAGAATGCAAAATGCTTAGCAAAGCACCTGACATGATAAACTCTCAATTTATGTTAACTATTATTGCAACATTATTGAGTTCCTTCTTCTTTTTTAGGTATCCTTCTTCAAATATAAATTGATGGCATTCATAGAAGAAATATGCTGTATAAGCATGTGTTATTGTTGTAAATATTATGTAAGAGTATTTGTGTTTTGAGCATTGTATCAGCTAGCAATTGCTAAAAATCAACAGCCATTTATCCTCACAGATCTGTGGATTATTTGGGGGTCGGCAAAGCATGGACAGGCACATCTCGACTGAGCTTGGCTATGCTCTTCTTAGCTCTGTACTATATGTTTCCAACCCCTTTCCAGAAGAAACAGTAAGCCTTGGCCCGCTCTTCTCATGGTGATGAAGAGGCAATGGGAAACCAGCACAAAAGTACAAGAAATCTTGAGTTTTAGGCTCAAAACTAACACACTGTCACTTCCACAATATTCTATTGGTCTAAAAAAATATTCTACTTTGCCATATCCAAAGTCATGGGAAAGAAAAATAAGCTTGACCTCCTTAGTGGGAAGAAATACAAAGTCACAGAGACACTAAGTAAGTCAAATAATGCAATGTACCACAATGATAGCCTTGGAAGATTTAGTTTCTAAGCAACAAAAGGATATATGGGTTATAAGAGATTTTTGTGCAGCTTCTAAAAAGATAAGGCAGCATGGAGCCCAAGCCCCTTTTGCCTGCCTGTACTGGGTTGAATGGTGCCCCTCCTAAATTCATGTCCACCTGGAACCTATGTGTTACCTCATTTGGAAACAGGGTTTTTGCAGATGAATTGTTGAAGTGAAGTCATGCTGGATTGGCGTGGCTCCTAGTTCAATGACTGGTGTCCTTATAAAAAGGAAATGTGGACATAAACACACAAAGAAAAGAGAATGCCATGTGAAGCCACCTAAGACAAAGGGGACAAAGCTGTGGGAAGACAGAGGCAGAGATCAGAGTGATGTATCTATAAGTTAAGGGACACCAAGGATTGCTGTCAACCACTGGGTGCTAGCAGAGAGACCTGGAGCAGATTCTCTCTCAGAATCTACAGAAGAAATGAACCCTCCCAACACCTTGAGTACATTTCAGTCTTCTACTTTGCATAGCTGTGAAAGATAAATTTCTGTTATTTCAACCCAGTTTATGGTACTTGTTACAACAGCTGTATGAAACTCATACACTATCTATAGCTGCCCAAGTGACAAAAAATCAGCATCCTTAAAATATCCTAACCTCTATGTTACTCCAGGCTACACATTTCTACAAGTACTTTAAAACTCCTGTTATGGTCTCAGAAATAGCAGTATTTTTTTTTTCACAAGTAAATTAACTTCCAGCCTGCTTTTGTTTGAGGCAATCTATTTAGGTAGATAGACCATGGGGGAAAATATTGGAAATCTTAATCATTTTTTTTTATTCTCCATATCAAATCATTCACCAAAGCTGGTCATTTCTTTCCCATAAAATGACATACACTGAATCGGCCACTGTGACTGCCTTACTACAGGCTCTCATTTCTAAACATTGATACTCGTGACCCTGTGCTGCCACAGGGGGCTTCTTAAAAAATTAGATCTGGCCATAGCTCTGTTGGAAAGATAGGGTTGGAAAGAAACTGCTTGGAAAGATAGGGTTGTTGATTCCAACTAATTTCTCGAACATGGCAAATGAGCTCCTTCATGGTTGAGCCCACGTGGAGGTGATCAGCTACACCAGTTGCCACACCCTTGCACGTGTTGCGATTCCCAAGAGAGTGGACAAGTTGATGCCAGCTGCCACCTGGAAACTAAGTAGAGCTGAGGGATGGAGTTTTAGTTCTTCTTTAAACTGGCCTGCCCATGTGGCCTGGGCTTCCTGGTAGTATGGTGGCTGAGTTGTAAATACTCTCCCAAGAGAATACATTGTCATGGAATCATGGCTATATCATGCTATTTATGTATGTGTCTCTCTGACTTCGCACATGCTGTTGTCTGCGTACCTTCCTCCTCTCTATCCTGGCTAACTACTATCATCCTAAGATTGTTTATGCCGTTACAGTTGTCCCAGATTCTTCCCCTTTGCTCCCTCTGCCCAGCCCACCCCCACTTCCATAGTCAAAGCCCACACTGTTGTCCACGTCCACGAGTCCTTCATGTCTGTTCTTTAACTAATCCCTTCACCTTCTTTCAAACAGTCCCCACTCTCCTCCTCCCCACAGGGTTCAATTTAGACATCACTTCCTGTGGGAAACTTTCCTTGATTCCTCCGGAGCTGATTTAGCCATTTTTCACTTCATTCTTTGTTTTAGCATTTTTCCCACACTTTATCGTTGTTCTTTTCTACATTTCTGTTTTACTCATAAACCGTACACATTGAAGGATCATTGTGTGTTCTATGCTTCTATCCCTTGAACTTATTACAAAGGAGTTATACAAGAAATGTTGTTCAATGAATTATTTATTTACCCATAAAATAATTTCCCTTGTCTATAGGTGAATATATTTAAAGATACTCAAACGTCCAGTACTGTGTGTATCTTATACTGATGATTTTTGTTGTTGTTATTGTTGTTTGTGACAGATTTTATTTCCTACAAATTAGCAGACTATTTCTTTCTCAGTACTTCAACTTCTTTTTCGAGTATAAGATTAATAGATAGTCTCTATTTCTGGGGAAAAAGGGGAAATAAAATATTCAGTATAACAAAATATAATTCTTACTTTAAAAGCTCTGCTGAAAAATGTGTTTGTAGTTAGGATACCATAAGTATTACATTTTTGTTTTATAGTTTTGCATTTTTAAATCCATGGCTTTTAATTTTAGGACCTCTTGTTTCCACATTAAATCATGACATATTTAATATTTTTCCACCTTATTACGTTTCCTTTCCACATTTTTGACTGTTCTCACTTGTATTTATATTATACCACCATACTATTTTGTTAAAAAGTTTTCTTTGTGCAACATTTGTTCAAATTCTCATGAAATAAACATTTTTTATTTATAAAATATTTCTGCCATATTTCCGATCCAATCTACACTTCCATAACGATACCATTTCACCAACAAGAAATGAGAGCCTCCATTCCCTTGCCTTGAAATTAGGTGCGTGTGACTGTCTCCATGAGTGGAATGAGGCAGAGGTGGTGACAGTGGTGATGTGTAATTCTGAGGCCGGCTTATAAAATGTGATACAGCTGCTGTTGGATTTATTCTCCTGGAATAGGACTTAGAACTCAGCCACCATACTGCCAGGAAGCCCAGGCCACATGGGCAGGCCAATTTAGAGAAGAACTGAAACTCCGTCCCTCAGCGCTGCTCAGTTTCCAGGTGGCAGCCGGCATCGACTTGTCCACTCTCTTGAGAATCACTCCCTCGGCTTCCAGTCACGACACCACCCAGCTAATGCCACATAGACCGGAGACGAGCCTTTTTTCATACAAACTCACCCAAATCACAGACTTGTGAGCAAAATTAATGATTGTCATTTTATGAAGCCATTACATGTTACAGTGGTTTGTTATATAGCAGTAGATAGCCAGAAAATTGTTAGAAATCATACTAATAAGCAGTCATTAAAAGCAGTCTGGTCAGTATGGGATAAATAATAAATAAAAATAGTACAGGGGTTGGCAAAAGTAAGTTGATAGTTGTAATACAAATAAAAAATACAATAATTAATAAATAATCATACAAGAATAAACTCTGCTCTGTGTACTCACAACTATAAATCTGCTGTGCCCACTCCTGAGTATGAAAGCCTCAGCAAGGTCAATGTGTAGGCAATATCTTCAAAGGCCCACAAGGGGAAACACTTTTTAATAAAAACATCGGGGTCTTTCATAATTAAAGTATATATAAAAACTTATTTTTTATATAAACTTGAAGAAGAATCCACATATTCTGAAAGCAAAAGCTAAGCAGATAGAGAAACTGACCTATCTGGGGCTATGCTCATATCTGCCCATGGCTCTGGGGATAAATTTAGAAATTTTAAACTCTCACCCGCCCCAGAGTTAGCTGCGTTATTACGATGGGAATTCTTGGATCACCTGATATTTTGGCACTGCCCTTTGGAGCTCAGGGAGCTACAGCTTTCAGGCCACACCTGGTCCACTGCCTGTTTTAATGAATAAGGTTGCATTGGAATGCAGCCACACCCGTTCCCTTTTCTTATTGTCTGTGGCTGCTTTCACACTAAAACAATGTTGAATGATCCCGACAGAGATCACACAACCTACACAGCTGAAAATATTTACTATCTGGCCCGTTGCAGACGAAGCTTGCTGCTTCGTGACTTAGAGGAGTGATTTTGGGCCCTCTAGGAGGCAGGCAGTAAATTGGTCCAAGTAGAGTGTATTTACATAACTTCCAAAAGTCACACTTCCCAGGAGGAGTCCTGCTCTTGAGTAGTTTCCTGTCACTGGATCTGGGGGATGGAGATGAAGGTCAAGAGAAGGCCTGGGTGTCAGGAGGAAGCAGGCAGTGCTGAACGTAAAAGTCTGGGTGTCAGGCATCCTGTTTAATGGGCAAATTAGGAAGGCATTGACAAATCTCAGGGTGAGAATCAGAAACCTTGTGGTTGTAAGTGACAGAAGCCCAATTTAAACACCAAGGGTTGCACCTAGGTTCAAGTCTGACTGGAATAACAGTCAAATAATTTTACAAACCCACAGTTTCCTTCTGACATCTGCTTTTCTCTGAGCTGACTTTATTCTCAGAATCCCCTTGACTAGTTCTAAACTCACATTGTCCTGACATTTAGCAATCCAGTGAGAAAAGGCCATTTCCTTCTCAAGTTTCACCAAATGTCCCAGGGGTCTCTCTGCTTGGACCAGCTTGAGTCCCATGCTTATCACTGAGTAATTACTAAGGTGGGATAATGAAGTCCTCTGATTGGCTAGGCTTTGGCTGTGCCGCTCAGCCTTTGAAATTAATCAGACTAGTTAAGAATAAAGAAGAGGGCATTTTAATAAAAAGATACTGGGCAAATATATTTTCTTTTTATATATTCATTATATCGATTCATTGGTAGTAGCTTACGGCTGCCAGATACATACAGAATGGCTAGGTTAAAATTTAATTTCAGATAAGCAATGAATAGAAATACATTTTTATTATAGATATGTCCCAGATATTACATGGAACATACTTATACAAAGTATTATTTATGATTACCATAAATTCATATTTAACTGGGTATCCTGTATTTTCATTTCTTGAGTTTTTTTGAAAATGCTATAACCACCTCAAAGTTTCCTACATTGACTGTGACCTACTTGGGGTAGTTCTAGATCAAGGTCACAAGATTATTTTGAGGATCAATCAAGGCAGTGTGGCAAACATTTAGTGAATTACAAAGTGCTATAGAAACATAAGAAATTATTCATTTTTTCTGGGCTGGACTCTTGAAGTCTAATGTTAAGCCCGGTGCTATTGTGAGACAATCGTGTACCATGGTCACATGATTCTAAACCAAAGTCAATCCCTCTCCGTGACAGTTAAGGAGATGAATAGGATTGAGCTTACATACAGGATTTAAAATAATCATAACTAAAATGATTTTTCCCTAGAGCCAATAAAATAAAACAATCAACAGTTCTCAAAGATACATACATCTTTGGTCAATAATTCCAGGGAGAATCAAGTGCAATGATGATGTCTTCAACTTATAGTGAATCCTAAACTTTGTCTCAAATTACTTCCAAGAGATTTGGCCCATAATTCTGGATTGGAAGTCTGTTTCCAAAGTCCATACCTTCAAGTTTTAATTACTTCCTGTGGGGGATCCTTTTCCCCTTAGTCTCTGAGATTATTCAGAAGAGAGACATCTGCTTGCTGCTAGACTGAAATGCTATGTACAGCCAGAAAGGTGTTTTTCCTTTCTTTTAAAAATTTCCCTCCAACTAGTGAAGAATAAGGTCTATTTTCTTCAGAGGAAAATAAAAAGGCCCCTGCTTTACCATTGGAACTATAAAAGCCCCTTAACTATCTCTACTAATGCCCAAGAGGACTCTTCGAAAATTGGGGAGTTTAATCTACATGTAATGGATAAGGTTAATTAAGTAAACCTCACTGCCAGATTTCCCTGAAAAGCTGAGAAAATGGTATCTTTTACAACCTGGATCAGCTATCAAAGTAAAATGATGGACTAATGCAACAGAAGAGCTAATTAAACTGGAAATAACACTACTTGTACCCTAACATTTTATGTAGACACGGCAAAGTTCTAAATAGCTATCTATGCACTGGCAATAAGGAAACAGGACACTATATAATGTGTGTAATTATTTCAAAATATAATTACTGCAAGAAAATTAGAGGAGGGGAGGTGGACATGGAACAGAGTCACAGAGCTAGAATTCACCGAGCACAGGGGGAGGGGCCTGTAAATGTTGGAAATGGCTTTGATACTTCCTGGCTGGCAACTGTAGGCAAGCCGTTTAAAACCCAATGCCTTGGTTTCCTTATTCTTATTACTAGACAGGAATGGTATGATGGCTACTTACAAACTGAATGCAAAAATAGGAGATATACTTCCTTTGAGGTACTTTGAAAACTGCCTAGCACATGGCAGATCTAAGATCAGGATTGTTTATAGTTCTCCATTTCTGTTTACTTTGGATTCTTTCTCTCTTTCTCATGTATCAAAGAGTTTCTTCAAATGGTTGATTGCCATTCTAACTTAAGAGTCAAGCACGCAAAAAGCTGTTTGTTCGGAAGCGCTGTGTGCAGGAATGGGCTGCAAAGCAAGTGATTGCTTGTGGAACAACGTGGGCTGAGAGACACTCAAAGATCATTCTCTAGAGGTCTTCACTCAGGAGTCTTTCTTGTTTTCCAGAAAAAAATGTTCTCAATTCCTGCCTGAGTAGGGCAAAAGATGACACTCGCCTGGCAGCTGGTAATGTGAGCGCAGGACATTTAATTGTCATGATTGTAGTCTATATTCCATGTCCATTTTCTACTCTTCTTTGTGTCCCAATTCCAGAACATCTCTCATTCAGCTGCTCCAGAGAGTAAAGTTTGGGTCTCCTTTGGAAGAGAAGGAGGTTATTATCTTGGCTCTTCAGGGTCAGAAAGGTCCCCAAGAGTAAAAATAATTTACTTAATGTCTGAACAATGGATTTGGGTCCATTTTAAATTCATGCAAATAAATAGTTAACTTTCACACATAGGAATAGCTAATGCCAAGGCTATCTCTGTTGGGTGGTTGAGATTTTAGGGAAGGAAAGTTATATCTGCCCCTGTAATAAAGTTAATATCTTAATATTTTATTGTACTGACATTTTCCTAAATGTGTTTATGTGTAAAATCACAAAGCACAATGATTATATCTGTCTCACCCTAAGGAAAATATCAATAATATCTAGGAGTGAAAAGATAGGGAACATACAGTTACATTCTTAATGGGAGCTCAGATCTGTGGTTAAAGATTTAATGTATTTTCATGGAATGTCAACATTTATGTCATCATGATATGCATTCCTAATGATTAGGTCACTTACCATAAGATTCATACGTTATTTTCTTAAATATTTATTTATTTATTTATTTATTTATTTACTTACTTACTTATTTATTAGTGTGTTTAGCCAGAAGGCATTTCCAATGATTTAATTATAATTTATGGGCCTCAGCAGACTTAATGATCAGCAGTTAGGAGTGGCAATATAGTGTGGTAGGTACAATTTCAATCCACAAAATTAGATGAGCAAAGAGCAGTATCTTATTCTTTTCCAACTCCATTTAATCTTTATTTTGAACATTTATTTCAACCTGCCCATGAATGTGGAAAGTTAACCACAGACAATCTGTGCTTTCCCTATTCAGGACTGCATCTGATTCCTGGAGAAGTTATGTAATCTGAAAACATTGAGAGAGTAATGTGTTTTTTTATGTCATCTGGGTGATAGACCTTGCCCCTTGCTTTTGGAAGGTTATGCCTAAAGGTTAGCAGGCATTAGAATGGCCTGCAAGGCTTGTTAAAGACACAGATGGCTGGGTCCCTCCTCCAGAGTTTCCGATTTGATAGATCTGGGGCAGGGCCTGAAAATTTGCCTTTCTAACAAGTTTCTAGAGGATCCTGAAACAGAAAACTCTGTATCACACTTCGAGGACCACTGGAAGATCTGCCTACATAGCTTAGAAGAAGGCTTCCCTAACAAGGAACCCCATTGCTCTGTATCAGACACCAGCCATATGAGAAAGGTGATTCCAGGAGGATTTCAGGGAGAGGGGCAAGTGCATTTCAGGATTTCATGTTTAATGTACTTTAAGCATTCATTCATTCACTCATTTATTCATTTCCTAGTTTATTAGTTTCAGAAGCTATTAAACAAATCAATAAAATGTGATGTGGATAGACAGATAAGCTTTATTTTCCCTTTCTCTGTCTCCCTATCTACTCACAGAATGGATCATACATCCCTCAAGCCATTGAGAAACATAGGTTTCACCACTTATTTGAACAAATGAAATCCATTTCATCATGTTTTCTTGGATCTCAATCTGAAGCAACCACCACTCAATGCACCATCTCATTTTGCTTTGTTTTTGTAAGTGCTGGAGAAATCTCGAGCAGTATATATATATTTTTTTAAATTATATGTACTTTTGAAAATGGGGTTCTTTCAATGAGGAGGAATACTGGTTACCTTATCTGGCAGCGTTCTCTCTCTCTCTCTCTCTCTCTCTCTCTCTCTCTCTCTCTCTCCCTCTCTCTCTCTCTCTCTCTCTCTGCAATCCATAGGCTGCATATTTTATGCATGTTTTGTAACTTTTTTCTGCACACCCAACTCTCTTATTTGGTGAGGTTTCTGTGGAATTTTTTGTCTGTGCTAGGTGGTTTCCTGGCTTGAAATGTACTCTTTTAAGGTATTCTGTTTGGGAGATAAATCAAAGAAAGAGAAATCAGTACTATAACTACTTAATAATAAAAATTGAAAAAGTGTCCTTTTGAAATAAACTACCCTTCCCCTTAGACACACACACACATGCACACACACACACTTCAGAGTTCCCCAGTCAGTCCTGGTTCATCCTCTTCTCCCTCTATCTGGTCTCATTGCTAAGCTTGATGACTGATAGGTGTCATCTGACTTGGTTTCCAAAAAGATCACAGAATGTTTAGCATTCATGTAGTCTAGAAGCAAATTTATTAATAAAGCAGGGAACTGCCTATCTATGATTCTGTTCTTATTCTGGTTGTTTGCTAAGCTTGTTGTTTTAGATTTCAGTTGTTGATAGTTGTCTGGGAGGGGGAAAGAGGAGAATAGTCAGAAAGGGAGAGGGAATAAGAAGCATAAATAGTAAGTACAAAATAGACAGGGGGAGGTTAAGAATAGTATAGGAAATGGAGAAACCAAAGAATTTACATGCACGACCCACGGACATGAACTAAGGGGAGTATTGCTGGATGGAAGGGGGTGCCAGGCAGAGGGGAGCAAAGGGGGAAAATTGGGACCACTATAAGAGTATAATCAATAATATATATTTAGAAAAATAAAGTGGAAAACTGGCTTTGCAGTCACAAACTTGGGTTAAAATTCGGGCTATACTTAATAGAACTATGCGAACCTGGCCAAGTGACGCTAGCTGTGCAACGTAACTTCTCTTTGCTTCAGTAAGTTGGCAATGAGAGGAATGGTGAGCCCTGTCTCCCAGGTGTGGGGATTGGTCATCTATATAAAGCGCTTAGCACAGTATCTGCACAAATACTCAAAAAATCATAGTTGCTGCCACTCTATGTGTTCTGTTGCATTTTCTTTCCTGTATTTTTCATCTCCATGGAGATGGAAGTCTCCTTTTGCTGGCCGCTAGGTGGAGAAAGCAAGCCTTTTACAGTCATTGAATTAAACACAAAGCCAAATCATCCTGCCTAATATTACAGACATTTAAGAGGCAGAATTTCTTTTACTTTCTCTTCTTCAGAACTTCAGACGACATCAAGAGGGAATCTGGGGAGATGTTGGGAAATTTTTGTGCAGTTCACGTGGAAGGCAGTTCTGAGCATGGTCCTGCCCTGAGGCACTAGAATTCACTCAGGGATGGTCCCAAGCAAATTATGAAGTTCAAAAAGTCACTTTCCTGTGCTTTCTCATCCTCCATACCCTAATCTCGCCTCACATGCATTTCAAGTAGGCACCTGTCCAGTATTTTTTTTCATTCTGAAATATTATATAGCTTTTGATTTCCAGGGACATCTGCATTTTAAAATGAACTGCCTCAATAAGTTACCTTTCTTTAATCTGTAATAAAGTAGGAATGAGAACCCATTAGATCTACTTCATAGAGCTCTTGTGAGGATCACTTAGTTAATACTTGTGCAATCATTGTGAACTCTAATTCTATGCAAATAAAAATTCTGTTTATATTGACAATAAAAATTTCATTCTTTAAGGAAAAAAAGATGAGAAGGCCCAAAAACACTTGAGAAAGAATCCAGGTTGCAAGGGGATGAGGTGATATAAAAGATATGTTTGAAGTTTTGATGTTACACTGCTCTAGGTCCTGGTGGGAGGAGGAGATGGGTCTGTATTTATGGAGTTGTGCATGCATTTCAAACAAAATGTTCCTAGAGAGCATCCACATCACCACGATATTTCCACCCAATACTAGAATGCCCATAGACATTCTAGGTAAAGCTATTGCAACCCTTTGCAGCATAAGCTCAGGTAGCTTTATGGTTCTTTTCCTTATGTTCTTCCTCTCTCCCTCTCACCTTCTTTGCAAAGTCTTTTCATTTGCATGCTTACCAGTTTTTGCAATCCCAGCATTGACTCTTCAGATTAACAATGATTTCCAGCGTTAATCCATTCTATTGACTGGCATCTTTTTAAGAATTATACCATTGGCTCCAAAAATTGCAGCTATCACCTACATCCCTGACCCAACCTTCAGTAATCCATAATATGCTAGCATGTACCTAATGATCTCCTTGTATATAAGTAATCTCAAGCAGGAAGTCCCTGCCAAATTTCTTTACTTTTAACAATACTTTTACTTACAAATTTCTGCTTTCCATTATAGAAAACAACCAAGTTGTATACCAAATTTTCAGCCTGCAGTTCATATAATTGTATTACAAAAAAAAATTATCTCATACTTTTAAAATAGTAGTCTCATTTGCCTTTCCAATGGGGCTTTATGGCACTTTGGTTATTGTTTTATTTTTCCAATGTCATTTAAAGAAGGAAAAGGGAGAAATTTCAGTTTAGATTCAGTAAATTTCCATTCTAGGACCTGAACAAAAGTTTCCACAGGCAGCCAAAAGCATGGCTGGAGCCCTGGAATGCTATTCTGTTTAAATGTGGTTTGAAATGGCATACTTATTTCCACTAAATTTACTCTTAATGCATTTCATAGAATGAACACTTTTGCATAACACACACTCGTTATGAACTTGGATTTGAAAAGCCTCAACAAAATATTAGCAAACTGAAGCCAATAATTACTAAGAAGAATTATACACCATTGCTAAGGGGGATTTGTTCTAGCTAAGTAAGAATGGCTCAACATTTGAAAATCAATAAACCATCATATCAATAGGCTAAGAAGAAAAATTATAGAATTATGTCAGTTGATGCAGAAAAGTCATTGGACAAAATCTAACATCCATTCATGATACAAACTTTCAGCAAGCTAGGAATGGAGGAAATTACCTCAACTTGATAGAGAGCATCTACAAAACCTCTGTAGCTAACATCTTATTTAATAGGGAAAGACTGAACGTTTTCCCCTAACATCAGGAACAGGCCAGTTATGTCTGCTCTCACCATTTATTTAATAAAGTACTAGAAATTGTAGCCACTGTAATGAGAAAAAAACCCTAAAAGCATAAAGATTGGAAAGGAAGAAATAAATCTGCCCCTGTTTGCAGATGATAGGATGAACTACATAGAAAATATTAAGAAATCTACAAACCCAAAAACCCTAGAATTAGTGAGTTCATCAAGGTTGCCAAATAAAAGATTAAAAAACAAAAATTAATTATTGCATATACTAACAACAGAGTGCAGAATTTTAAATTAACACAGAATACTATTACAATCATTCCAGCACTTAAGTGTACACTTAAAAAAATGTCCAAGTTCTGTATGTTGGAAATCACAAAATGCTGTTAAATCCAAGAAGAGAAAGTACTGTGTTCATGAATTGGAAGACTCAACATATTATATTATAGATATCGATCTCCAAATTGATCTATAGGCTGAGCGCAATTCCTCTCAAAATCCCAAAGAATTTCTTTCTAGAGATAGTCAAGATTATTGTAAAATTTATATGGAAAAGCACAGGGCCTAGAATAGCTAAAATAATTTTGACAAAGAAGGACAAAGTGGCAGAAATCACTCTACCTAATGTTAAGGCTTACAGAACGCCTACAGAAATCAAGGGTATGTAGTATCCGTGGAGGGACAGAGACATAGACAATAGAACAGAATACAGGACCTATAAATAGAAATTTTTGCCTGTTTCTCATCACTGTTTTGGACTCAACATCTGTGAAAACATCATATTGTATTCTCAACCCTCTCTCTTCAGCAAACTGCCCACCTGATTCTTCTTCTCTGTTTTTTTTAATTTTTTATTTTAGTTTATTCATTACAGTTTCTATCCTTTATTCCCATTCCAGCCCACCCACCCATTCAACCCCTCCTCCCTCCCCTTTCCAACCCCCCTAGTTATGTCCATGTGTCCTCTATATTTGTTCCTATAAACCCTTCCCTTTTCCCCTGAAATTCCCTCCCCTCTCCCCTCTGGTCCCTGACTCTTCTTCTCTTAAGAGCTGCCACATGTGACTTTAGTTCAATTAGTCACATACGTTGCACTATGTGGCTAGACACGCCTATAGTTGCACTGGGCAGAACTTAAGCTAAAGTGGTGACTTCACTAAGTGAACATAGATTATTAATTATTTTGACTTTAGTGTTTAGAAAATTCAGGGGCAAGATTGAAAAGAAACCTGAAACGTGCCTCTTGGGACAGAGAGAGCAACAGGGTATCGGGGCTACTTAGAGAAAGGAGGGGGGGAAAGAGAGAGGGGAGCCAAGATCGCCTCTTAGTATTATTTATGAAAACCAATGCCAATTACTACAGAACTTCTTTTCTAAAGGAAGAAAATAATAAAATCTAGTAGAGGTAAGGTATTATAGAAAATATTCTTTTTGAAATGTTCACATTCCCTCTTTCTTAAAACTTCTCCAGTATTTTATTTCTACCTCAAACTTTATTGAATCTTTACTCATTATTACCCTCCTCACTTGCCCCTCTATTTGAATGAATTTTCTGTTTCTTCTAAAGTTAAACCAACGCTCTTGTTCTCATTGTATCAGGTACCCACTTTTTCTTTCTTTTCTCCTCAATGTCTTGCTTTTAACTATAATATATCCCATTCCCTTCCAGAATAGAAAGACTCCTCCCTTAACTCCCCTTAGTGTCAACCCCAACTAAGAGATAATTTCTGTTACTAGTTGGGCACATTCATTTAACAGTTATTTATTGATCACTTACTATGTTCCAGACACCGTCACAGGCACTAGAAATGCAGAGACAAAGACACAGCAGTAGGGTCTTCTTATCTGCAGTTTTGTTTTTCATGATTTCAGTTACTCGTGGTCATCCAAGGTCTGAAAGTGTTACATGGAAAATCCCAAAATAAACGGTTCGTAATTTCTAAAGTGAGTGACGTCTAAGTAGCATGATATGATAAAATATTGCACTGTCTGCTCTGTCCCACCCCGGACACAAATCATCTCTTCATCCAGTGACTCCACACTGTACACACTGCTTGCCCTTTAGTCACTCAGCAGCCAGCCAGCTTGGTTATGAGATCCACTTTGGTGGTATCACAGTGCTTGTGTTCAAGTCACCCTATTTTACTTAATAACAGCCCCAAAGCACAAGAGTAGTGATACCGACAATTCAGGTACGCTAAAGACAAGTCATAAAGTGCTTCTTTTAAATGAAAGATATGCAGGTATAGAAAAAAAATCCAGTACGTATTGGGTTCAGTACTATCTGTGGGTTCAGTCATCCACTGGGTGACTTGGAACTATCTCCCATGGATACAGGGGGATGATTCGATGAATTAAAAAAATGAATAAGATAATTTCAGAAAGTGATGGACACTTTGAAGAAAATGATCAGGGTAATGTCATGATGAATGAGAGACAGGGTGGTGGAGCTACTTTAGATGAGATTGTTGGGAAAAGCCCCACTGAGGAGATGACATTTAGGTTAATACCTGAATGATAAGAAGGAGTCAGTCCTGGGGTCCAAGCAAAACATGTCCATATACATTTAGAGACACATACAACCACATGTACATATATACATACACATATAGAAAGATACAACTTTTCATTTTGACCTTTAGTTCCCAACAGTACCATAAGGACTTCCTTTTCAGTACCCATTGCCTGAGTACTCTTTCTATGTTAATGTAATAAAAGACAGAGACAAGTCTGGCTAACATCTTCTAATATGTCTGAATTTATGTCGCCCAAGGGGCGCCTATGGTAGCTGGGGTAATGTACATTCCTGGCCAGCCTCCAAATGGGCATTCCAGCCAAGGTTACAGAGGAACTATAATATCCTCCCTGACCCCCAAATTTATAATTTCTTGTTAACTCCATTCTTCCCTACCCCTCACTAACGTGAAAGATTTTATTATTGGGTAGGAAATAAAGCTCTTTAAGATAAAAGTCAACCAGACAGTTTAAACTTGCTCTTAACCTTGTTATCACTGGAAGATACTCTCCCATTCTCCCTTTCTGAGCTCTTGCCTGTTGTTATATGTGCCCTAGAAGCACTGAAAGATCTAAGCTTTTTCATCATCTTGTCAGGAGTAGTATTCCTTGTGTCTTCCACCTCCTGTCCAGCTGCAATAGATCAGATGTTATTTTAAAGAGCATTGGTTTTACCTTTCAACCAAGAGAAAGGTAAAGTCAATTATTTTAAGACAAAAAAAAAGTGTTGCAAGAAAAATGCAGGAGTCCAGGGCATCCATTGCCAAGAAATATGAACTAAAATAGCTTCAACTTTTGATCTCTGTTGCTGATTAAGCTGGAAGCTCAAAATAGACTTTCTTAATACCATTTGTGACCTCCTCAATCCCTTAGGTTTTTTTTTTTTACTCAGGCCGTGCTACTCAAATTTTCTCTTTGAAGGTCACTAATGACAAATGACCTTTCAGTTAACAATGTCCAATGGTCATTTAACCATCTCATCTTCAACCTTCTTGCGGTATTTGACGCTGTCAACCACCCTTAGCTACTTGCAGTTCTGTCTCTTGACCCACCATAAAAGGGACTGTCCAGAATGCCTCTTTATCTCCAGAGTCCTTCACTGAGTGTTCTGCCTACCACTCCATTAGTGTGAGGGTGTGCATTTTCTCTCTGTTTTGTCATCAGTCATGTCAACTATCACCTCGATGAGAATGGCTCCAAAGTCTAAATCTGTAACTTTAACCACTCTAAAGACCAAGCTCTTCATTGTCAATTATTTGCAGGTATTCTCTCTAAGCTATTTCTGCTGGCACCTTGTCCATTTCTGCTCTTTAAGGCTGTTAACCTGGACGAAAGTACCAGGGTTCTTGTGAAGGAAATGTCTTGGCTTGAGTCTAGTATTCCCATGCTTGGTTTTTCAATGGCATGACCCCGCCCCCTCCCCCATCCTCTTTCACTTGCTTGCATTTACTTTTGTTATTTGATCTTGTCCATACGTTAGCATATGATTTTATTTGATGGGCTGATTTTTTACTTTTTTGACTTTTTCCTTACTTTTCCTTTCCTAGAATCTTGATTATTGACCTCATCTTTTTCCTTTAGGTGAGCAATTCCATAAGTCTTTTGGTTAATATACCCAGTTGGCTCAACCCTTCTCATTCCTAGGGAAAACATCTTTCCCCTTTAGCAGAACTTGGGATTTAATTAACACATTAAATCGGGGCTTATGATCTTTATCTCAAACCCAAATGCATCTCTTCTTCCATATTCTCCCCATCTCTCAAGTGCATTATCTAAGTTATTTTTAACTGCTCCTTGAGCTCTACCTCCTATAGGCAATCAGTTAGCCAAACCCCATTTACTTTCCTTTTTGACTTCTGATCCCCTATCCATACTCTCAACCATGAAAATCCTAAATATTGATTTTATATAATACTTATACCAGTGCAACCTGCTTTATAACTGTGGTCAGAGTTTGGTTTATTCAAATGGCAAACATACATCATTCCTTGCATTTTAGCTACTTGGAAGACAGCCAGATTATTAGCGCTGGAAGGCAAAAAAGAAATAGGGATTTATATGTATGTTTTTTTTCTTTTCAGTATAGTATACTTACGAAATAGCAACCCAACAAGAAGTAATAAACTGATCATTTTAAATTGTATCCTACAGCTTTGGGTACATTGGGCTTCAATTGGGCAAAACATAAGCTTTTCTAACTATGTTAAGAAGAAACTGATTTAATATAGGGAATTAGATTGAATCAAAAATTAGTAGAAGGGCTCGGTCTTGGGCTCTACCGTGAATATCCCCCAGAACACCATTGTGGAATTAGTTCCCTAGGAGACCTATAACCTCCATCAGGAAGGTACTAATGAGAGTGTGAGCCCCAAACGCAACCCAATTTGACTAGGTTCTAGGGATCAAGAAGCTCTGCTGTGTCAAGAAGCTCTCTAGAGCTATGTCATGCCTACCAGACATCTATTGGGGGGAAAAAAAAGAATGTCCCCTACCTTGCCTCTTGACACACGTACAGAGAGTGAATCTTGATGCTATTACAGAAAAAAACAACATCAATGTGAAAAATCTGATCTATAATTAAAATGAGTTGAGAAAATGAAACAGTCATTAGTTGGCAGTACCACAGAGGTTGAGGGGTAGGATGGGTTGAGAAAGCAGAGCCTATGATACTAGTTTCCTCAAACAATCTACCTGTTATTTTTTCATAAGTGGTATTGCTAGCCAACAGCATCCCCAAAGATGACTTGATTGTTCAGAGTAAGGAAGTCTTATATGTTATGGACCGATGTGTCCCTTACCCTTCCCACCCTCCAAATTCACATGTTGGAACTTTAGTGCTCAGGACCAAAGAGTATGACTATTTGGACACAGGACCTTTAAAGAGGTAATTAAGTTAAGATGAGGTGGTTAGGAAGGACCTTAATCCAGTCTGACTGGTATCATTATAAGAACAGATTAGGACACAGAGAGACACCAGAATCGATGTGCACAGAGAGAGGTCAAGTGAGGACACAGCAAAATGCTGCCATCTGCAAACCAAGAACGGAACCTTCAGAAAAATACCAAAACTGCCAACACCTTGATCTCAGACTTCTAGACTCCAGAATTATGAGAAATAAATATTTGTTGCTTAAACCACCTATTCTGTGGTATTTTTTAGTGGCAACCCTAGCAAACTAATAGAGTTAAATAGAGTGAAGTGTATAATGTAAATACATAATTTCAATGCTCCTCTTTTTGGAGAAAAGTTATGCTCAAATGAAGGCATTTTTCTCCCCTTTGAGGACATTGAGCAATGTCTGGAAACATGTTGGTTGTCATATTCTCTGTGTGTGGTGGGGTTGGGGGAGTATCCCAATGACATATCGTGGATGGAGGGTACGGATGCTGCTGAGCATCCTACAGTACATAAACCATTGTCCTTCCTCCATAACAGAATTGTCCAATCCAAAATGTCAGTAGTGCTGAGATTGAGAAGTCCTGATTTAATGGTGTGAATTTGCCTGACAGGTTTGTGATTTGGGAATGAGGAGCTTTAACATTTTTCTTAGTGGTTGAGCCTGCAAAGTCATTGCTGCAGTAGCTTTATCATCTTGTGCCAGACACTTTGCACAGTTAGCTAGAAGATGCTCTCACTAATGATCTCCATCAGGCCAGTTGGCCCTATCTGTGATGAACGTTCTGGACTGGGGAACTTTCTACTTTCCAATTAGCAGCATGGAAATATTTCTGATGTTTGGTTTCTCACAAAACACAGAAGGCAGAAACTAATTCCATATGTCAAATATCTCTCCCTTTAAAGATGAAGGACAAATAGACCCATTCTTTTTACCCACACTATATTGGACATGACTTTATTAAATGAATTAATTATTGAAGTAAATTTAAATATGCTTTATTTAGTGACATGCAATTTTAAAACTAAGTTTGTCCACGTTTTTTAAGACAATGACCATGCAGTCACTTGAAGCTTAATTTTGATCATTGATATCATCTGATGTTATTTTCCTTTACTCTTTCTCCTATACCCTCATCTGTATCTAGTCACCAAAGAATAGCAAGAAAGGTAAGGATGCTCAACCCAGGGAAGTTGAATTAATGCACGGATGCTCTGTTCCCCTCTAAGTGAAGTTGGATCTCTGTGCCTGAGACAGACAAGGAACCAGCAGACAAGGAAACAAACTTTTTCCCCTAATAAAAGAAGACAGCCAGGCACTAGCCAACACTGAAACTGCCACGTCTCATCTGTTTCCAATTTACCAAATTGGGTTGTAACTGGGGACATGGAAATTGTTTTTGCCATCCCTTATCTGCAATTCAGCAGAACAGAGTATAAACCCTGAAACATTTGAGGTTGGGATGACCACTGACTTGATTTAGTAGTGGAAATGAGAGCTATCAAAGATGCATACTCCAGGATCCATTTTTATTCCTACAGTTATGACACTGGTTTTAATGAGGTGAGGATTGAATGTTATAATTAAGAAAGAAAAATTGGTCTAAACTTGAAGTGGGTTAGAAGTATGTGAACTAGTATGATTTGCTATCCTCTTCTGAGAAATAATTAGCATTCCAGATAAAATATTGACAATAAAGTTGACAAATCTTCAGTTGCACTGCCACAAAAAAAGAATAGACTCCAACTATTAAAATTAAGAATGAAATACATAATTTACATCATCCTGGATATTTGTTTTTACAGAAGTAAAAACGAGTATAAAGAAATACTATGGACAATTGTATATTCCTGGTGATAGTTCTGAGATACTTTTTCAAAGACCTGGTGAATCCTTGCAGCTAAATGCTACAAATATTCCTGATTTTGGTGGAATAGCGAAGTGTCAGATAGAGATAATTCTTTCAGCTTCCTTTTGCTCTACAAGGAATATTTTATTGAGATTATTTATAGCTCAAGAAACTGAAAGAAACCTTTCTGAGCTTACTTTAAAAGTTTTTGCAGCACTCCCAACTCTAAAACAAAGACAATTATATTGGAAATAAGAATGTTCATCTGATATCTGAAAAAGCCATTCTTGTTACGCTCCAGTGACTTTAGCACTTGCCAGAAGTACCTGGAGGGCTTGACTAAATACACCAATTAGTCAGCCCTTGGTTTAGGACCCACCCTTACAGAACATTGCCTGCTCCAATCTTTTCTCCACAACTCACCTAATTATTTCATTCACCACACTTCCACTCTCCCTACTTTAGACACTATAATAGATTTCCATTATTCTTTGGCTAAAGAAACTTAATATGGCCTATAAGCCTGAAAACAGTCTGGCATAAAAATAAATATTTGTTGAATGAATGAATGAATAATGCATCTATCGCTTCAGAAATATGTTTTGCAACTGCAAGTTTGGGTTATTTTTGCAAGAATCAATACCAACTGTGAGGCCATTGTAGTTAAAGTACATTTATGGGCTATTGTGATACTTTTGGGCTAGAATGAGCATGCATTTTTCTTATGCTTGGGAGCAAACAAGATAGATGGAGAAGAATTTGCTGAATTGATCCCTCAGAATTCTGTAGTGTAGGATTGAAAAAAAATGTCCTTTGGGTCACAGGATCCCATAGCAACGGAAGACTCAGTGAATGTTGTAGACACAGTGATTACAGTTGGCCTCATACTTCTGGCTTTGACTTGATTAGATATAGTTAGTGGATTTCAGTGATGAGGGATCTTGCAGATCACTAACTCTGCTTGCCTTGTGCTTCTTCCTCTCACCAACTTGCTTACGTAAATCAAGACTTTAAGATTAACAGTCCATCGGGATGATTCTGTGAGTGCATCATAAGCTGGGCCGATTAGACTTTGTGTATCTTTAGCTCCACAAATCATCATTGATGAGTCTTGCTGTTGCATGCCAGAGTGATAAGAGAAATATGGGGAAATATGAGGACCAGGGTGAGATAACCGCTTTTGAATTAGACAAATGAAGCCCTGCTGGAAAGGAATACCCAGTGTCTCTGGACAAATTTATGGAGTCAAAACAAAAAATAATTACAGCGCAGAAATAGCTGGTGTTGGATGAACCTGTTTCATTCCTAATGTTGGTTGGCAGTTCTTCATCCTGATTATTCCATCTGGAGATAATTGTGTGATATCATCCATAAAATTAAATCATAAATCAACCCAACTAGTGAGCAGGCCAGCAAGCTGCTGAGAAAGTCACACGTAGGAGAAGTGAGAATTCTTATCTTAATAAGAGATACCGGGATGAAAATAAGAGAAGAAGACATGTAGAGGGTGACCCTCCATGTGTCCACAGGCTCACTTACTGACAGCTACAGCCACAGTCCATGCCTCAATAGTATCAGGGCAGCCAACATATTGCCTGCATTATCCATTTGCTGATGAGGACAAAAATGTTCTGTTCACAAAAGGAACCATGCATTGCTCTCTAAGGATTTCTAGTTTGAGTTGTAGATGTCCAAAATGAAAGCACTGGATTTTCTTTCCTGATGAAATGTTAATAGTAATAGAAAGTCCATAAATGCAATAAAAGTCTTATACGAGAGGATTTGGTCAAACAACATCTCTAGATTTACTTTTTGGACAGGTGAAGAGAATATTAGAGTCTTTAACTTTGCTAGTAAGTGAGCTGTGGTCAATTTGTAGGTTATGTTTGGAATAAGTTTTTCAGAGGACA